>JAPPVO010000007.1:55319120-55844099 GCA_030407325.1 Camellia japonica
GGACCTAGATGGCCTAGAGTTCTCCCAACCGATCAACATGGACAAGTTGAAGAGATATCACCCCTGAGAGGCTCGCTAGGCCGAAAACCCGAAAGGGCGACCTAGGCAAAATTCAGAGCACAAAAAATTAGAAAATATAAAAACTGAGCTCGCAAGGTTGAAAACCCGCAAAGGGCGGCCTTGGCAAAAGTTAAAGCGCAAAAGGAGAGTGAAAATACTCGAGTGAACCCAAGCCTGAACTACGTAAGGCTTGATTCCCATTTTTTGGATACGTAGGCAGCTTCATCCTGAAGTTCAGCCATAACAAAATTTTCCCCGATCAGCTTTGTCCATTTGATCATCTTGGTCCTCTTTGTCCATCAGCATTCATCGCAATCTCCGGTCCAGTGCTATTCAGACTAGGGGCAACTTTCCGTTGCCATGCAGTGCGCGGTACTATTCAAACTAGGGGCAATTTTCCAATTGCAAGAATCTGGGGTTGTGCATCTCAGTGACAAATTTCAGGCGTGTCCAGTTCTGATCCATGTCGAAAATGGTTTTGAAAAGTTTTAATAAAAGTTGACTTTGTTCAAATTAATTTTTTACAACCAAGACCATTTTTGGACCAAAGTGGGAAATTTTCAGTACCACAACTTTCAATTTCATTGATTTCAAATAGAGTTCTCCTGCTCTTGCATACAATTGAAGTTGCTTTTTATTACATTCATAAAGAAAACTTGAAAGTGCTAATAAAGCAATAAATCCGGGGCATGGTCAAGTCAAATGTCCCTGCGCCCCCTCCCAGAGCCGGTCGAAGCCTCTGATGACAGAGTGGGCCCCTCCTGTGCCTCTTCATTCAGCCAGTCCCAGCATTCGTCAGACAAAGTGTAATTAAAAGTGGGAGCGGGGACAAGGAGTTCTCTAGTCCTCCACGCGGCGGCCTGTCGGATAAGCTGCGTACCTCCGACCGGAAATGTGGCCGGATACTTCACCCCCTCCGGCGGACAAGTCTGATCGTGGCCAAACTAGCGCCGGATACGGAATGGAAAATAGAAACACGCAGTGATTCAAGCCGATCAACGAATTCCAGTCTGTCGAGACATGCTATAACTCATCGCTGGGAGATTGAGCCAAGGACATCGCCAAGCAATATTGTCTGCGGACAAGCTGCACATCCATTCAAACCACCAACCCTCATCAAGGGCGTCAACTAGGCGTTGCCTGAAGAAGTAGCCACGAGCTGAATATGCCGGACAAGAGTCCACAACCTGCAGTTTATCCATCAACCATACCTGGAGGGACAAAAAAAATAAGAGAATAAAGAATAGAGAGATGTACGATGAGAGGAAAAAGTGAGAAAAGGGTTTTTGTGAGAAAAACCGAGCTGAGGCCGAGTGATGTGAGCAAACATAAACGTGAGATGGGATGGGAAACATTACCTGCAATAATAGTGGACTCCCTGCTAACCTGATCGTCTCTCGACGATAAAAGGCGTCTAAGCCCAGCAGTGTCTCAGCCAGGATCATGGCAATGCAGCTTTTGCCCTCCCTCAAGCCTTGGACAACCTCAATCAATCGAACGCTAGATTCTCCGGAGCCTGAAGCAAACAGGAAATGAGACAACACGCACAAGCAGAGGGCATGTCGCCGAAAGCCTTGCCAATGATGGTCACTGCAGTCACCGGCATCAGAAAATCGATGAACCAAGCTAGGAATATCCAGCATTCCGTCACGAATCAGGATCGAGCATCGTACATGGTAAGGCCACACATCCGTCCCAAGGCTTGGCGTGGCCGAAATTGAGTTGAGGCAAAATTTCCTCGTCACGTTCGCACTCCAAAAGCTTGGAAATCTTCGAAGGTAGGACACACCTCTTGCCCGCTAAAGCTAAAGACATGTGTCACCGGATTCCAAAACCTTGCCGCGGCATGGAGGAATGGAAGATGCAGCGGGGTACGGCGCAGAGTGAATAGTGCATTTATGCCAAAAGCCCGGGAATTTAGCTTTTCCGAGCCATCCAAGTTGTTAATCCAAGTTGCGAGATTTTGGGCAAGAAATTCTTCCATTTGGAGTAAATCAGAGTGGAAATGAAGAGAACCACGAAGCTGAGACCCTTTTGAAGAGGATAGGGTTGAGTGGAGGACACATGCCAACATTCTGCTGGTGCAGACATTCTACAGCCGACCGGCATTAAATAGTGCCGACCGGCCATAATTTTGTGCCGACCGACCAAATTATGTGCCGATGACCATTCTCCTCGGCCGATGACCTTTGTGTCCAGCCGATGGTCTTCCCCCTGTGTTTTCTAAGCTGTTTATTCTAGGAATTTGGAGGATCCCACCACTTTCGATGCCCTCCAGTGATCAATTCTTACGAGGGCGCGCCCGTTTGCTTATCGAGTTGTTGCATATTTGCTTATCGAGTTGTATTTTACTCTTTTTGAGTCTTTGTAATGTTCGTCAAGGTGTACTCGCATTTGGCTAGTTTGCTGAGTCACCCCGTTTCGCTTATCGAGTTGTAATTGGTTTACTACCTGATTATTACGATTCGATGCTTTGATTTTCAAAACACGGTTTCAATTTCAGTCACAGTGTTATGTGATGCCTTGCGATGCGATGCATAGAACGTGCAAATATAACACTTTTTGAACAAACAGTTGTTTCATTTCCATCATATGTTTTGCAAAAACACGCGCTTTTGAGAAATAAAACCTGCCTAAGGCAGTGCAATGTGCTTAAACTCCTAGTAAAAAGGAAAATAAAGTAGAAGAATAGCAGGGTAGCAGAGTGCTGAGTTTGACACCGGTAACCTCCCCCTTTCGGTCATCGTACCTTTTGCGCCCTTGTTCGGGTCAATTATGGGGTTTGGCACCTTCATTATTCAAGACAATACAAGAAAATGCACTGTCAGAATGCAAGTAGAGCTTCGAGTTGACCTCGTACCACAACTCTCGTGAGCGATGCTCGAAACATGCGAAGGACGTCCCTTCCCGTATCCTTTTATATCTTGTGAATTCTCTAAATCATTTCAATTACACGGAGTTGCAGTACGTTGCATTCCAGCATCATGTCTAACATGATCATTTTCAAGTTCCTTCCTTTATATATTCATTGCTTCGTATGTGTGCGTTGCTTTACTTACATGAGTTCAAGTTCCTATATACTCATTGCTTCGTATGTGTGCGTTGCTCTACTTACATGAGTTCAAGTTCCTATATACTCATTGCTTCGTATGTGTGCGTTGCTTTACTTACATGAGTTCAAGTTCCTTCCTTTATATATTCATTGCTTCGTATGTGTGCGTTGCTTTACTTACATGAGTTCAAGTTCCTATATACTCATTGCTTCGTATGTGTGCGTTGCTCTACTTACATGAGTTCAAGTTCCTATATACTCATTGCTTCGTATGTGTGCGTTACTTTACTTACATGAGTTCAAGTTCCTTCCTTTATATATTCATTGCTTCGTATGTGTGCGTTGCTTTACTTACATGAGTTCAAGTTCCTATATACTCATTGCTTCGTATGTGTACGTTGCTTTACTGAGATGAGTTCAAGTTCCTATATACTCATTGCTTCGTATGTGTGCGTTGCTTTACTTACATGAGTTCAAGTTCCTTCCTTTATATACTCATTGCTTCGTATGTGTACGTTGCTTTACTGAGATGAGTTCAAGTTCCTTAATATGCTCATTGCTTTGTATGCGTGCATTGCTTCACTTACATGAGTTCAAGTTCCTATATACACATTGCATTGTATGCGTGCTCTGCTTTACTATATGTGTTCAATTACAACCTTACTATACACATTGCTTTGTATGCGTGCATTGTTTTACTGACATGTGTTCAATTACAATCTTCTATACACATTGCATCGTATGCGTGCGTTGTCTTACTATATGTGTTCAAGTACAATTTTCTATACACATTGCATCGTATGCGTGCGTTGTTTTACTGACAATGTGTTCAATTACAATCTTTTATACACATTGCATTGTATGCGTGCTCTGCTTTATATATGTGTTCAAGTACAATTTTTTTATACACATTGCATGCGGTGTCACGCACTTTCGATTGCACTGCTATGAATGTCGCTAACAATGTCATACCTGTTAAGTTGCTTTCTTTGCAGGCACGATATTGTATGTACGGCTCATTTGAAGCCGGTGCAACCGGACGAGCCGCACAGGTATTGTATCCTCCGAGTGAGACGTTTTGAGAATTGCATAATTCTCTTAGATCCTTTCTGCATTGTAGTGTAGATTGATGCATGCTAGCTTATAACTGTTGCATGTGCGCTTCATTACAGCTTTCTTTGCATGATCATAGGTTATGCTCGGCTTCTTGCATCGTCTTGTATTCTGCCCCTGCCTTCGGGCGCATACCTTGTTTTGTCTTGCATGTTTGTCCAAGTCTTCGGCCATGTCAAAAATGGGTCGTCTCTGGACTTTGACATTCACTCACGTCATTTCATGACTTCCGAGTTCTGTCAAAGAGGGGCAACTGTAGACACCCCATTTTAGACCGTCCTCAAGACTTGGACGTCACCGCTTGAACACTCGGTGATCATCCATGTTTGTGTTTGTTTTGAGTTCCCGAAGGCCCCGGCTGCGCGCCGCGCCTCAGGATCTCTCAACCGGCTTGTTTTGTGCTTGGTTGTGCACCAAGTACTTGTGTGTTTTTTGTATTTGAGGGTAGGGGAAGGCTTGTTAGCCCTCCCTAAAGCCCACCGGCCTCCCCACACCTTCACGGCACTCCTAGTGGCCATCGGCACTATTTTATCCAAATTCTTGGCCGGTCGGCACTATGTGTTGCCGACCGGCAATGTTTTGTGCCGGTGACTGTTTTGGCTGGTCGGTGTGACCCCTTTGCACCCCCAGGGATGGTGCATGACAGCTGTAACAGCTGGAGTGCACCATCACCACTCCCATGCCCGGGTTTGCACCCTTTGCACCCTTGAACCCATAAACCTTCTAGAAGGTTGAACCCTTGGCCAAGCTTCTTGAAGAAGCTTGGCCAGCTGTCTTAGCTTCCCTTGGAAGCCAAGACCCTCTTGCACCCCTTGAACTCCCCTCTCTTTGCTTAGCCATTAAGTTAAGAGCTTTATTTTGCCTATATAAGCTCATCTCTTCCCCTTGAGTTGGGGTTAGCCATTTGATAGATAGAAAAACCAGAGCTTGTGTATCTATACCTCTGTCATATATCTCCTCTCTCTATATTTTCCCTCTCTCTCCTCTTGTGTGTGTGTTTTTGGGCCAAAAAGTGTGATTTCACCTCATTTTTGCACCATTACACACTACTACACCTTAATCCGAGATTGGGAGGCTTGGAGGTTTGTTTTGTGTGATTTTGGACTGTTTTTGATCACTAGAAGAGGGCTGGACCTTTTGTTCTTCATTGGATCTTCAAGGGTAAGAACATTACTTTAGATTCCCCATTTTTGCAACAACTTTCTACCCCTCTTGCTTTGTGTTTTTGGATTTGTGTTTAACATAAAAAAAACCTTGTTTTTACTTGCTTAAGAACTTTCATTAAGGTCACTTTTGTATTTGAGTGAAGCCTCACTCTTTTAGGCCTTGTTTTGGCTCCTTTTGTGCCTTTACTTGGAGCATTGTCTAACTTCAATGTTGTGCTCTTCTCACCACTGAAAACCAGTGGGTTTTCAGTGGTGAGGGAGGTGCTTTCAAGTCTCAAATAGGGGAGGGAACCCCTCTCCCCTTTGTCCCTCTTTGACTTCCATTTTTGGCTCATGAAGTAGCATGTGTGCATGCTTGCATTTGGCTTCATTTCAGAACTTTTTGGGGTGTTTTAGGTCATGTTTGATCTCTATCTAAGGTTGGTTTTGTGGCCTTGAACATGCTTCCCATACTTGCTTTGTAATATTCCATTTTGCTTAGAAACATGCCATGTGTTTAGCCTCATGTATCTCCATGTTTTTAGCTTAGCATCTTGAAGATGTTGGTCTTGATTTGCCATGTTTTAGGGCTGTGAGCCACTGATTTTGTCATGCATGGTGTGCTTGACATAGTTGTTTTGTATTTTAGGCTTGTAAGCCTTATGTACTTTGGTCCCTAGCATGTTCAACAATGGTCATCCTCATGATTTGGCATCATTTGTGACCCTATTTCAGTCCATAAATCATGTTTGAATGTTTGTATATGTAGCCTATTTCATGCTCTAAGGGTGTGCTCTAGTATGTCTAGGAATTGGCATTGTGCATGCTTGCATACTTAAGGCATTTTGGAGTTGCCATGTGAGGGGTTTTAGGTGTAATTTTGCATCACTAATGTGTTGGTTATTTGGTACTTAATGTGTTAACATCCTAGTTCCATAATACATTGTTGATGCATGTTTGCTTGAATTGCATTTCATTCCTTGGTTTGGGGTGTCAAACCAAGTGTGAGAAATGGGGGGTGTTTGTACCTTAAGTGACAAAACACACCTCAATTCCCATGTCATTAGGGCCCTTGACATTAACATGATAGGGGCTTAATTCTCATGTTTGTGTTGCATGCATTTTTACATTGAAATGCAACCTTGGTATCTTAGGCTATCATGCATCAAGGTGCATAATTGATAGCCCTAGAACCAAGAGCCATGTTTCCTTGAGTCCCATTCATGATAGGGAGCATTGGCCATGCATAAATATGCTCAAAAATCCAATACCATGCACTGCTGCCTGCTGTTGCTGTCAAACTGTCTTCTGCAGGAATTTTGTGCCGACCGGCAGGAAATAGTGCCGACCGGCACTGTGTTTCTGGCCGATAGAATATTTTGCAGCCGGTGGCCACCACAAGTAGCCGGTGGTAGTTTCCTCCAGCCGGTGGTACTTATCAGAACATAAGGAAGGTTCCCTGGGACTTTGGGAATTTTTGGAGAGGTAGGGCAGTAGCAACAGAAGCAACAGTGCTACGGTGTGGGCTTTCCGGGCAAGTCGCAACGAGCATGCATCATTCGCGCATCCCGAGGCAAGGCTGAGGACCCATTTCTTTTATTTATTTGATTTATTTTTTTTTAATAATTAGAATTTTGTAATAATTTATTCATTTATTCTTTTGGACTGTATTATTATTCGGTCCCTCCGAGTGAGGGCATAATTGTAATAAGTGTGTGTGAGTGGGTGTATGTCTTCCAATCCCCATTTCTTTCTTCCCTTTTATTTACCCACTTATGTTGGTAGATTAGGGCACATTTATTTTAGCATACCTTATTCAATGCATGCGTGCATTCATGCATTTGTTTACATGCACCGGGCTCGGTACATCATACAAACTGCATTGCAATTTTCAATTCCAAATTGAATACGTGCTACTCGCGCACTTCACATGCCATGTTTAGGGTTAGCCGAGCCTACTCTAGACTGCATCTATGCAGTGTTGCATTAGCCACTTAACATGAACTAGGTCATGCATGTTTGCTAACCGGGTTATTGTATTTGGCACGGAGTACGATGTAAGTTTTTACGCTTTAGCATAGCGCATGCGTGTGAATGCTAACATGACAGCATGATTGCCATGCGGCTAAATGCTTATGTGATATTACTGTTTGAATGCCTGTGGGTGGAGGTTGGATTGCGTAAGTTGGAACGACTCATTAAAATCCGTATTTTAGCCTACTTGCGAATAGCAAAATCTAACACGTTTTTCGAAACAAAACGGACATGCGATGTTTATTTCCAAATTAGGCAATCCAGTCTATACTTGTTTGCTGTGCGCATCACATAGTAATTCTAGGTTAATAACCGGAATAAGAACGCATAATGCTTTCAAAATCGGATATCACGGTTAGTAGAGGCCGGTCTTCGGACCGGGTGAAAGGGGGTGCTCATAGCTGACCTTCCCCGATCGTACCCAAGCTCCCGAGCCAAGACATTTGGTGATGACGGACATGTGGCCTTCGGCACCGAGTCAGGGTTTCCTAAATTCCCCATTTTAAAAATATTTAGGTGGCGACTCTGTAATCTGGCAAAGCAGTCCATGTTTGGCACTTCTTTTTCAAAAATCTGTTTTCTTCAAAACGATTTGCCAGAGGTGGACTCTTTGGTTCAGATTTAGAACCGCACCATCCAAACAAAACGGAAGAGTCCGAGCTGTGGCGAGGTCCCCCGCGGGCTTGTTACACTCTGCTCCACAATTGATTCCACTTTCTCAACGCCAACGCCGACGTCGAGCTCCACTGCTCACACCAATAGGCAGGACTCGTAGCCAAAAACACCGAAGTGCCGAGGCGTCCTCTTACGATCTAGCCAATCCTCACATTGCCCTACCAGCAATTCACTTCGGCACAAGAGTCACAGTTGTCGCGACCTCTGACGAGATGGGACGCAAGAAGGCTGTTGCTGAAAACCTCTTGGCCGACATCCCTAACGTTGTCACGGTCCAGTCCTCACCTTCCTAGTCTCAACCCAAACCGAAACCAAAGAGACTGAAGAAAGCCCAAGCCAAGGCAACAGTGACTCAGATCGATTCCGAGGACACCTTGTCGATCTCAAAAATAGCTGAGGCAGAAAAAAGTGCTTCTGCCATCGAAAAGAGGTCTGCAGAGGCTGCTCCCTCCGAATCCACCCGGTCAAAGAAGCCGAGGTCGAAGTCTGCTACAACCTTGGGGTCCCTGAAATCTGATGTCCCTTGGGCCCCTTCGATCACAATTGAGGACAAGCCAGTTAGAGTCGGCGACAGCGCGACTGATATTGAAGTCGGCGTTGCCCTCTCTACTGCCTTGCTCCTTTCCCAAGACCTCGAACGAAACGCCGAGGTCAGTGAATACGAGAATTTCGCTCTGATGTTGCAGCACTCTGTACAGGTAAGCCCCTAACACTTAGTACTCTCCATTCTCTATTTTTCCATACTTAGAGAGTTTTATTAACTTTTGTCTTTTTCCATTTCTTCTAGGCGATCCAGCACGCCCACTCCTTCGCGATGCAGGCCTTCGACATTAAGAAGGAGTTGGCCCGCAAGACCAAGGAAACTGCTGGCTTGCTCAAATCGTTGAACAATATCGAGGCCAAGATGAGAGGACTGATAGACCAATCTAAGGTAGCCAAGCAAGCTCAAGACGAGGTTGAAGAAAAGGCCGGGGTTGCAGAGGCTGTTGCTGAGGTCCTCAAGGCCGAGAAGAAAGAGGCCGAAGCAAAAACTGCTAAAGCCCAAACCGAGCTCCTCGCTGCCTTGGCCACAAAGGACGCCGAGATCAAAGCGGCAGACGAGAAGGCATATGCCGATGGGGCAGCCAACGTCTGTGAGGACTACAAGAAGCAAGTGAAAAAGGCATGCAACAAGGGTTACGCCCTTGGCTGGATGGCTGCCTTAAAGAAGTTGGCTATCCCCGATGACTCAACTCTCCGAGATAACAACCTCCTCGTCCTGCCATTCCCCCCCACTCCAAGCCAATCTGAGGACGAGGCTGAGGCTAAGGCTAAGTCCGAGAAAAATGCCAAGGCCGACAAGTCTGAGAAGGCCGAAGCTGCTGGGGCCAAGTCCCCAACTCTAAATGAGCAAGTCTTAGACTTGACTCAGGATGAGGGGGACAACGTCTCAAAAGATGCCTCCTGCGGGAAAACACCATCCAAGGCGCCTATCGCCGAGAAGAGTGTCGACCAGACTCTTGAAGAGATCGATGCCGAGCTCGCAGCTGAGAAGGCTACCGAGAAGAGTTCCCAGATGTCTTCTGAGCCCCAAACCCATCCAGCCGATGATGCCGAATAGTCCAGTTTAGAAGCCTTTCCTTATTTCTTGTACCTTATGCTTTTTTCTTTTGAACAATGTTTAGCTTTTATTTGGCCGATGTGCCTTTTTGTACTCTGAACAAGTAATCTTCAATATCAGGCCGAAGTGCCTTTTTATACTTGAACTTCCTTATCTGAATGCATTCTATAATTTCTTCTTTCAAGTGTTTTGTATGCTTGTAAGCTCTACTGTTTCCATACTTAAAATATTTTGCGTGTCTCCAATTTATGCCTTTAGCTATGTAGTCTCCTCGGATTAGCATACCTCGGACATAACTTCCAATCTTGTTCATCTCAGCCTTGGCTTAACACTTGAAAATATTGTAAAAAATATTTTCACAAGTGTTATTTAAAACTTGCCACTTTACTTTTACTTATCAAGACTTCTGTCTTCCATTATCTTCCAGGTCTTGGCAACATAGTAACCTCGGCAAGTACATAGATACTTCTTTCAACATAACTTTGGCTTAATTTCAACTTGTAAATTTTCCTTAAAACATTTCAACAAGTGTTAAATCAACCTTTTTTCAACATAACCTCGGCTTAACTTCAACTTATAAATTTTTCTTAAATTTTCAACAAGTGTTAAACCAATTTTAGCTTGTAAATTCCAACTCCCAGACATTATTCTCCAGCTCTCTGCCCCCTAATGTGAACTTAAGTTCCACTTGGGTTCTCATTAAGCATGTGGCTATGACCTCGCCGCCGAAGTTTATATTAAACAGAGACTAGCCGAAGTTCTCAACCTTGGTTCCTTTGTTAATCTTACCCAAATGTACTTAGTTTCAATCTGTGTTTGACTCTGCCGATATGGCAAGTCTAGGTTAATTCAACTTAGTTCAACTCTATTATACGCAAATATAATTCAACTCTGCCATATGATGAGTCTAAGTTATTCGTCATGTTTCAATCAGAAACATCGCCAACTTAGTTCAACTCTATTATATGCAAGTATAATTCAACTCTGCCATATAATAAGTCTAAGTTATTCGTCATGTTTCAATCAGAAACATCGCCGACTTAGTTCAACTCTATTATATGCAAGTATAATTCAACTCTGCTATATAATAAGTCTAAGTTATTCATCATGTTTCAATCAGAAACATCGCCAACTTAGTTTAACTCTATTATACGCAAGTATAATTCAACTCTGTCATATAATGAGTCTAAGTTATTTGTCATGTCTCAATCAGAAACATCGTCGAGGGATTGGTCAATCATTTTACACAAGTTTAAAAAAATCAAGCTAAAATTTTATTATTACTTCGGCTAATAACAAAAGACTTAAAAAAAAAAAACAAAACAAAACAAAAGGAAATCTAATAATAGAAAAACTTCAAGTTGCAAGTATTCCAGGGTCTTGGCAACTCTTTGCCTTCAATGTCTTCAAGCCGATATGCCCCATTGCCCAGGACCGAGATGATTCTATAGGGTCCCTCCCAATTTGGGCCAAGCTTGCCCTCTCTGGGATCTTCTTGTTGCCGACGACCTTTCTCAGGACGAGGTCTCCAACTTGAAACTCTCGTGGGTTGACCTTCTTGTTGTAAGCCCTAGCAAGCTGCTGCTGGTATGCCCCTAACTGAATTGTTGTTTTCTCCCTTCTTTCTTCCAATAGGTCCAGATCTCGAGCTAAAAATGCATCATTAGTCCTATTCTCTACTCCCTCGGTTCTGATCCCTAGGATGCCGACCTCTAATGGGATTACTGCCTCTGTGCCATAAGCCATAGCAAATAGGGATTCCCCAGTTGATCTTCTCGGCGTAGTCCGATATGCCCAAAGTACATTGGGCAACTTATCCACCCGCTTTCCCTTTGTTGCTTCCAGCCTCTTCTTAATCCCATCCAATATAGTTTTGTTGGATGCTTCTGCCTATCCATTGCTTTGAGGGAAGCTTGGAGTGGAATAGTAGTTCTTGATTTTGTACTTTGCATAGAAGCTTTTGATCAGCTTGCTGTCAAACTGTGTTCCATTATCTACTATTATTGCCCTTGGGATCCCAAACCTGGTGATGATGTTCTTCCATATGAAGCTCTTCACATCAACATCTCGAATCTTTGCAAGGGGTTCAGCTTCCACCCACTTGGTGAAGTAATCTATTGCCACTGGCAGGAACTTCCTTTGTCCAGTCGCTTGAGGCAGCTGTCCAACAAGATCCATGCCTCATTGGGCAAATGGCCAAGGGCTGGACATTGGGTTCAAATCTGCTGCTGGTTAGTGTATCAAAGGTGCAAGCCTCTGACACTTCTTACACTTTCTGACATAAGCTTCAACATCTTTCTGCATGTAAGGCCACCAATACCCCTGAGTAATGGCCCTATGAGCAAGTGACCTACCCCCAGTGTGGCTTCCACATACTCCTTCATGTATTTCATACAGGAAGTCTTCAACTTGTAAAGGATGTACACACTTCAGAAGGGGACTAGTAAAAGATCTTCTGTAGAGATGCCTTTCTGCTGTTAGACTGAATCTTGCTGACTTCAGTCTGATCTTGTGTGCTTCTTTATGATCATCTAGCAATTTTCCATCTCTAAGGAATACTATTATCGTATCCATCCAGCTTGGTCCCATCTCCACGCACATTGCCTCATGCTCTGTGTTCAGTAATCAACCATTATTGTCCTTGCCTCTCCATGTTTCATTGCACTAACCAGGTTGGCCAAGGCATCAGCATGGCTGTTGTCATCTCGGCTAACTTGCTGTAGTCGGTAATTTTAGAATAATGCTATCAGTCTGCCCACCACTTTTACATAGGCCATCATCCTTTCATCTCGGGCTACGTATTCGCCTGTTGCCTGGTTGACGATAAGCTGGGAGTCACAGAAGACCATTACCTCTTCGGCTTCCATTGTTGCTATCAACTTTAATCTTACGATCAGTGCTTCATACTCTGCCTCGTTGTTTGAGGCTTTAAACCCCAAATGAATGGATTGTTCCAGCATCTGCCCATCCAGTGATACTAGCACTACTACCCCCGCTCCTTGTTGGTTTGAACTTCCATCAACAAACAAGTGGAAGGAGTCGCCGATGTAAATACTACAGGGCCTGAGTTTCTCTTCTTTCCTCTGTTCTACTATCCCCAGCTAGGTTTCTCCTTGTTCACCTGGACATCGTATACCCCGGCTCAACGGAGCCCGATGTATGATGGCGTCTGGTGTGAACTCGGCCACGAAGTCAGCCAAAACTTGGCCTTTGATTGTTGTTCTGGGTCTAAATTCCAGGTCATATTAGCCTAATACCACTGCCCATCTGGCTATCCTGCCTGTCAGATCTCTTTGTTGTAACAGGGACTTCAAAGGATGCTCAGTTAACACCACAATCTTGTGGGCTTGAAAGTAATGATTCAGCTTCTTGGAGGTCATTACTAAAGCCAGTGTCAGTTTCTCCAAGGGTAGGTATCTGGTGTCTACATCTGCTAGGGTTTTACTCACGTAGTAAACTGCCATTTGTTCTCCCTTTTCTTCTCTGATTACCACTGCACTTACTGCATGCTCTGCAACCGCCAAGTATAAGAATAGCTCCTCTCCAAGTACTGAATTTGAGAGAACTGGAGCGGTGGTCAAGTATTTCTTCAAGTCGGCCAAGGTGACTTCGCACTCTTCTGTCCATAAGAAGTCTGTGGCTTTCTTCACTAAACTGAAGAAAGGTTTGCATTTGTCAGAACTTCTACTTATGAATCTATTTAGGGCTACAGCCCTTCCAGTCAACATCTGCACTTGTTTTGCCGACGTTAGGTTCTTCAACTCCAGGATGGCCTTGATTTGATCCGGGTTTGCCTCAATACCCTTTCTAGTGACCAAGTATCCTAGGAACTTCCCTGACCCAACTCCAAATGTGCACTTCGACGCATTGAGTCGGAGCCGAAATGTCTTTAAGAATCAAAGACTGCCTTCAGGTCAGCCAAATGATCCTTAGGTTCCTTGGTTTTCACAACCATGTCATCAATGTATACCTCCACTGTTTTTCCTATTAGATGTCTAAACATCTTAGTCACCAATCTCTGGTAAGTTGCTCCTGCATTTTTCAACCCAAAAGGCATTACTCTATAGCAATATAGCCCTTTTAGGGTGATAAATGCAGTCTTCTCCTTATTGGGAGGGTACATGGCTATCTAATAGTACCCCCTATAAGCGTCCAGGAAGCTCATCCTTCCATGCCCTGAAGTGGCATCCACCAATTGGTCAATCTTACGTAGTGAGAAACTGTCTTTGGGACAAGCCTTGTTCAGGCTGGTGAAGTCCACACAGACCCTCCACTTCCCATTCTTTTTCTTCACAACAACCGTGTTTGATAGCCATGTTGGGTAGTTTACCTCTCAAATGGCTCTGGCCTCTAGAAGTTTATCCACTTCCTCTTCTACTGCCTCAACATGCATCAATGTAGGCCTCCTTGCTCGCTGGATGACAGGTTTGGCCGACCTGTCGACATTCAATCTATAGCAAGTGACCTTGGGGTCAATACCAGGCATCTCGTATGGCGTCCAGGCAAACACCTCAAGGTTTGTTCTCAAGAATGCCTCTAATTCCTTTTCTCTTCCTCGTCCAAGCCTGAGCCGAGAAGGAAAAAGCGCTTCTCATCTCCTTACTGGACTAAGATCTTCTTTAGGACTTCCTCACTTTTCTCGGCTGGTTCTTTGCCGACGTCCTCAAGGACTTCCATGTCCTCATCTTCAATCTCTGCTACTTTTGCTTCTCGTATGTTGTAGGTGGATTTCATTGCTGCCATGGAGCAGTTCTTTGCCTGCACCTGATCCCCTCTGACCTCCTCAATTCCATGTTTCGTTGGAAACCACAACAATTGGTGCAATGTTGAAAGAATAGCCCCCATTGCATGCAGCCATGGCCTTCCAAGGATAACATTGTAAGGGGAGGGGGTGTCAATTATTGTGAACTCTATGTTTACCTTCTTGGTGCCAGCCTACACCTCCAAACTTACTGCTCCCAGGGGCCACGTTGGCATTCCATTGAACCCAACCATTGGACCATTGGATTGTTCCAGATCATCTTGGTGAAGGCCAAGCTCCTTGTAACACCTGACATACATGATGTCGCAAGAGCTGCCCTGGTCATCAGAATTCGCTTTACCTGGTACTCTCCAATCTGGAGGGATATTACCAAGGCATCGTTGTGTGGATGCTGCACCATCTCTAGGTCGTCTTCAATAAAGGACACCATTGGTCCCTAGCACTCGCCTGCCCTAGGTCTTTCTGTCGGACTTGATACACATGTTGTAAGTGTTTTACCTTCTAGGTTTCCCCATGTATTTCGTTCTCATTGACTTTCGAGTGAATCACATTGATCACTCGAGGTCCGCCTGCTTGCGGTTGTGGTGCTGGGAAAGGTGGTGCTGCCGGTGCCTGAGGTAGTCTCGATTGCTCTTCCCTTGTCCTGGCCTTATCTACTAAGTCCCTTTAAATGACCTTGTCTTACTAAGTCTTCCAGGTGTGCTTTTAGGGCTCTGCACCCTTGAGTTAGATGCCCATCCTTATTATGGTAAGCGCAGTGCTTCCCCAGACTTCTTCCCATAAATTCACCAGGAATCTTCTCTGGTGCTCTATAATAGGGTTGGTTCCGGATTCTTTCTAAGACTTTGTAAACCGGAATTCGGAATACGGTTGTGGCTGCCTATGCAGCCCTTAGTCATGTCTCATGCTTATTGTATCCACTATTACCTCAGCCTCGTTTCGGCGAGCCATTTCTCTTCTCTTGTTTTGACGCCTTTGTCCCTAGCGTGTCCTCCTCGGCCCTCTCATACTTCTCTATCCTGGCCATTAGTTCCTCCATACTTTTTGGCAGTGTTTTTGCTAGTGATTTTCGAAGCAAACAATCATCGTTCAGGCCATTCTTAAAAAACACGACCGCCACATCTTGATTGCATCCTGGTATTCGGTTGAACACCTCGTAATACCTCTTGGCGTAAGCCCTAAGGCTTTCATCCTCGCCAATTCTCAGAGCCATCAGGGAGTTCACCCTCAATGGCTATAGTTTGTTTGTCACAAACCTGGCCACGAACATCTCAACCAAGCCTTCCCAGCTTTTCACAGTTCCTTTCGGCAACTTGTGAAACCAGTCTGATGCAATTTTCCCAAAGGATGAGGGAAACACTTTGCAGAGCAACGACTCGTTCCCGGTGTATAGTGCTATTGAGTTCAAGTACAAGCCGACATGAAAGTTAGGGTCAAACTTATTGTCGTATATCTGGAATCTCGGCATGTGGAACCTTTTCAGGGCCTCAAATTTGTCCAACTCCTCCGAGAACGGCGTTCTCGGTTTGACCGGAGAGGTTACCTCGGCATCTTGTTGCTTCCTCTGGAGGTAATCCCTCATATCCTCCTTGGTCCATCCAGGAGCTCGGCTATCAACGGATTTCAGCCTTTTTGGTGCGCTACTCCCGGTGTCATTATAAGTCCTTTTGGACCTCTCTCCGTTAGTTGTGTCGAAACAAAGTTCCTTTCCTTGAACATGCCGATGTTCTTTGGGGTCAGCTTCTTTGGTACAATGCGTTCTCCGAGAATCTCCCTTCGTTGACTCTCCTCGCCCGACCTCCCTTGAAGGCCGGTGAGAGTGTTCCTTGGTCCTGGTGTGCTGGGGGACTACAGGGACTGTTTTCTGCCCATCCTTCTGGGCATTGTTCTTGGCCGTTGGAATCGATATGTCTTGTAACGAAAACGGTGGCTGCATGACGTTGTTCTGCATCATGAAATTGACGACCGATTGCAGGTCCGCCAATTTGTTCGCCATTCCCTTCATCTCTCCGTCCCTCTGCAGGCATCTATCTTTCCATACCTGGAGGTCGTTCTCGTTATAATACCCACCTCGGTTTTCTTTCTTTGGTACGTCTCCCTCTTGGCCGACGTCCTTCTCTTCGGGGTTCTGATCCCGAGTTTCTTTATTGCAGTTATCCTCCTCTACGTTAGGGTCAATGTGTTTACCACTCAACCTTTTCTTTCTGTCCGTCGTTGGCCATCTATTCTCTTTTCTTTTCCACAGATAAGCGCCAAATTGTGTGTGCTGTTTTCTGACCACACTGCCAAACAGGTACTCAGCTGGAGAACACCGACAGAATAGATTGCGCCCGAACGACATGTCACAGAAAGATAAGACTCCGGCGATGGTTCGTCCACCCGGGCGCACTCCGACGATCAAGTCAGTAATCAATATCTCTCAAAGATAACCAATTGTGCTTAACTCACAAACCAGAATACAAAAAGCGTACCTTAGACCCACGAGGGTGCCTTATTTTTATAGTTAGCACTGACCTGATCCCTGTAGAAGCCTAGCTTCAATGGACTCTGGCTCAATGCTTATCCTCGACTCTCAAATAGATAGAGATAAACTCCCTAAGAGCTTTATCTTTATCCAAACTGAGGTCTTCCCTCATTTTAGAACTCTTATCCCTTATCTGTTCATCTCGGATTCTGGTATCTTTGCAGGTAACCTCGGCCTAGCCGAGATTGCCTCGACGTCAAGACAAGGGCACGTGGCACCTCAGCTGACACTTCGGTGCCATCTTGGCCACGTGTTGCTATCCAAAAAATATGTCCCCACAATTCAGATAATCGAAACGGAACTCGTGATGACCCCCACGGACTTTTCAAGTTTTCTCTAGTTAAGATGTGAATATAAGAGAAATCCAACACTTAGATAAAAACTCTTCATTTGACATTGGAGTTAGGGAAGGGGTCGAGAAGGCATTTGAAAGTGGGAATGACTAGCAGTGGGAACTAGGAGGGGGTGAGAAAAAGGGTTAGGTAGCTACGTTGGTGGTGGTAGCAAGGGCCAAATGAGAGTTTGCAGTAGTTGATAATGGTGTAGAATTTTAAAATTTTTTCGTTTTTAGTAATTTAACTTTAAGGAGTGTAATGATATTAAAAAAAAATTATAAATTATATAAAAAAAAAAGTGTTGGGTTTTTTTCCAGTCGAGATGTGGATAGGAGGATGTTGTCCAAGCACATGCGGCCCACCATGGGTTATATTTTAATGATCCGAATAATTTATTTTGTAAGGCAATTTTTGCATATCATTCATACAAAAAATTATGTCAATTTGATAATCATAACATATTCAATTTATTGCGTTTGTTATCAAAAAATAGATGGTCTATTTTTAAAAATACACTTGTCGTTTAGTTTTTTAAGACAAGCATGATAAATTAAACATATTACGATATCGAAACTACCATTTTTTTTATTTTTATTTTTTTTGTGTGTGGATGAAGTATACAACAAGTCTTACAAACTAAATTGTTCAAATTATTGAAATGAGACTCGTGATCAGCTCCATAGATCTGAACAACACTGTCCACTCTATCTCTAAAACTAATCTATTCCCTTAAAAAAATTACTCCCTCCGTCCCAAAATATTAGTCCTTTATTCCATTTTTCATTGTCCCAAAATATTAGTCCCTCTTCAAAAATTAAGTACAAAAATAATATAAATTTCCTATTTTGCCCTTCTTTTAAATTAATAAACAATATAAAAAGTACAATTATGACATTGATATTCCCAAAAAATGTACTATCAAAAGGATAATTTTGGAAAATTAACTTTTTACAAAAGCAATAATTGTACTACCAAAAAAAGTTGGATTCCCCAAAAGAGACTATTATTTTGGGACGGAGGGAGTATCAAATATGAGATGTTCGACAATAATTTTTTTAAATGTATTTAAAGAAGTGTTACTAAATGCTCTTACCTTTCTTCTTAGAACCCCCCACTTCTTTGAACCCCCACTACCAAAATTGCTCGCCTTCTCATTTTTCTTTGGACCCCTACCATAATCCTAAATATACCTCTTGAACCTTCACCCCTATACTTTTCTACTGGCAACCACTATTCCTCACCGGTAACCCTTTCCCTAGTACCCTCCTCCAGTGACGACTCTCCATCAACCCCTCCTCCCTAACTCCATCTTCATTCTTTTCCTCTATTAGTGATCCTCCATCTCATTTCTTTCACCCAAATCTCTCCTCCTACAAATATCACTCATTTTACGTCACCACTACCCATACAACTACCTTAGAGCCCTCATCTGCCTTGCTCATATTCAATTCCTCTTCATTTGAAATCATCGCGTCTAGGAAAATGAGTACCGGACAAATAGTGGTAGTTCGAATGTAGACCATCGAACAAATGGTGGTGGTTCGAACTTGGATTACTAAATTGAATCTAGAGAGATCGCAAGTAGTGGTAGTTGTAAGATCACGCAAGGAAGGTAGGTCGCCACCATTGCTGAACCTCTATGGTTGTGATTTTGATCTCGTGTGTGTGTGTGTGTGTGTGTGTGTGTGTGTGTGTGTGTGACACAACAATAGGTAGAGATGGGACGGAGATGGAGATGGGGACGGAGGTCGCGGTGGTCGGTGAAGATGGACTAAGACGAGTCATCGGAGCTTAGAAGGTAGCAGAGAAATGATCTAAAAGCGACGTGGGTGATGGCGCTACTGGTGGTTAGTGAGTGGGAGTTGGAGTGATTGTGGCTGGAGATGGTGTAGGTGATGGCGGCAGAAATCACCAGTCGAAGTGGGGGTAAAGTGGGTTAGGGTTAAGGTTAGGGTTAGGGTTAGGGTTAGGGTTTGGAAGAGTAGGGTAGGAGTAAATTTGTAATTTGATATTAGTACAAAATTGAAATAAATTGAGGTCGTAAGAAAAAGATAAAAGTATTTAGCAACACTCATTTAAAGGCTATCTACTTGCATTTTGTACTTATAAATTAAATTATTAAGGGTTAATTACCTAAAAGTCTTATTCACAAATACTGTGGTAGCTTAGATCCTATCTAAGACATTTTGAATCAATAAGTCATATTTTGAGATATAATGATGTTTTTGCCTTTCTGCCATTTGGTTTAATTCAACTATCCAGTAAAACTGTAAACATTATCAATTTTTTTTTCTAGTTTTAAAGCTGAGAATATTATCAATTTTGCACAACAATGTTATGGATAGTCGTTTCGCTAACCGAGAAAAAAAAAACATGAGATTAAACGTTTTTGCCCTTATCGACTATCTAGTAAAATTGAGAACATTATTAGTTTTTTTTTCAGTTTTAAAACTGAGAATATTATCGATTTTGCACAGCGATGCTCCAGATAGTTGTTTCGCTAACTGAGGAAAAAAACAGAGCATGAGATTAAATAAGTGATTTCATTCTCATGAACACTAAATTTGAGAAGATTCACAACAATGATATCAAAATCAATGTTGAAATTAAAATTGAAATAAAAAAGTAAGAGTTTTGAAACTGAAAGATTCCCTAAAAAACTAGGGTTTGATTTGAATCTTACTTGTTTTCACTATTTCGCTTCTTCAAATCTAAAAAGTTGAATTCACTTCCATCAGAGCATCAAAATAGGTCTTTTGATCTATGATGGCGGCACTCAAAAACGTTTTCAAATCGTCAATGTTTGAAATTGTTAAGATCTTCTCTCCTGGGTTCGCATTTATAGAAGAGATTGAATCATTGAGCTGATCTACAGCATTATCGATCACAGTTTTGCAAAAGTGATCTTCAAGAGCTCATTGAAGACCACTTGCAATGAGAGCTCGCTCTTATTTTTACCATTTCACTTCTTCAAATCTAAGAATATTCTAACTGAATCAATGTTTAATAATAGTAGATGATCTTCTAGCTTTATTGCTCTAGAATTTGTGGAGAGAGAGAGAGAGAGAGAGAGAAAGGAATAAAAATAGTAGAGAAATTAGGGGTAGTTTTGTATTTTTGAATTTATAAAGATAAATTGATCATATAAAATTAATAGATGACTTGTAGGTTTAAAATTTTGTGAGTAAAATTTAAGCTATTATTATTTGTCAAAATAGAACTTGACTATATATTCCCTTTAAATTAAGGGAGACTTTTTTATAAGTCCTTTTTCAGAACCTTATGCTAGGCTAAATCCTGTGTAATTTCTTATAGAGTCTCAAGTCCTATTTTTATAAGAATGTATTCCACAAGATCCTAACGTGACATGACACTTACATAAACGTAACGTAACGTGACACCAATATAAACGTAACGTAACGTGACACCAATATAAACGTAACGTGACACCTATATAAACGTAACGTAACGTGACACATATATAAACGTAATGTGACACCTATTTTAAATTTTTTTTAAATTATTTTTGACTTTTTAAAAAATAAAATTTTTAATTTTTTTTTAATTTTTATTTATTTCTTCCCTAAACATGGTCATAACTTTACTCACTCACTTCTCTCTCTGTTTCTAGACAGGTGGATAAGGATTATAGAGAATATATGATATATAGAAGATTGAAAGGGAGGAGAGAGAGAGAGAGAGAATGTCGAAGAAGAAGGTTTTGGGAGGGTCGACCACCATGATGCTAAGGGATTTTCATGGCGGTTCCATACCTTCCAATCTTCCTCTCCCTTCTGCTCCCGGCACGGAAGTTCCTCTCTTTGCCTTCAAATTCAATTTATCCAATACCCAACTTCAAATTTTGTTTTATTTTATTTTTCCCAAAACAAGTTCAATTCTTGCTCCCAATTCCAATTCCAATCCCAGTCCCAGTTTCTGGCTTTATTTGCATATACCTTGGATCTGAGATGAGCACATATCTATGTAAATGTTGTATCTATGTCTGTTTATTATGTCTGTGAATACATGATTTATTATTTTGGGTTCATATAGTTCAAATTAGTAGATTTAGAAGTAGAAACCCGAGTCAAAATTTCAATAGAAATCGGATAACAATAGGAAAGAGATATGCTCTACGTTCTTCTTTACAAAAAGGTCCATCAACAAGTTTTTATTGAAAAAAAAAATAAAAAAATTCAAAAAATAAATAAAATCAATTTCCTATATAAAAAATTCAATGTTACCATAGATCATAGGTGTCACGTTACGTTTATGTAGGTGTCACATTACGTTACGTTTATATAGATATGTCACGTTACGTTTATATAGGTGTCACGTTACGTTTATGTAGGTGTCACGTTACGTTACGTTTATGTAGATGTCACGTTACGTATAGGTGTCACGTTACGTTTATGTAGGTGTCACGTTACGTTACGTTTATATCAATTTCCTTATATATGGTTTTATTATTATTTATGATATTAACAACTAATATTGAGGGTAAATATGTCAAGAAACTTCCCACAGGACTTATGGGAACATAAGTTTTTTTGTGGGACCAAATGTAGCACAAATCTCCCTAATAAGACTTTTAAATAATTTTCCCATAAATTAATTACTCATGTTTTTCCTCTCATCTAAACTCACTCTTCACCTTCTTTTGTCCTAAAAAATAGTGCATGTTGTCAATTCGAAATCTCTTTTTTCATCAGAGTGTTTTGGCATGTCCCGTATTCATAACATTCTCATATACTTCACAATTCTAAATAAATTTAAGTTGTGTTGCATCATGAATAGGGATGGCAAAATACTCTGATTTGTCAGGTTCCTGGTTCTTTTTAACCCTAATGTGATGGATTTGAAGGTGGTTGAATATGATAGAGTTGGATTTTAAAAAACTTTTGAAAATCCTGATTGGGTTTGAGTCGGCGGCAAGGGAAAATATTTTTTTTATCCAAATCCTACTGGACCCGCAAATATAATAATAAATAAATATTAATAGTACATATATATGTAATATGTGTATAATATATTGTTGAATTTTTATAGAATATAATATATAATATTTATACAATGTATTAATGAGTTTTTATTATATTATATATGTAATATAATTTTAATATATGTATAATATATAATATATTTTTTTAATTATAAATAGCATTTTCTAGTTTAATTATTAAATTTTAATATTATTGCTAAATTTCTAATTGTGTTGCGGATCAGATAGGGTCGGGGATAGGAGTTATATCTGCGGGGTCGGATTGAGTGGGGGTAGGGGGAGAGTTTCATGAGGGTTGGGAGTAGGAGCGAGCAGCGAAAATAGGGGTGGGGTAGGGGGCTCCTAGCTCATATTCTATCCATTGCCATCCCTGAATTTAAGTAGAAATTAAAAATAAATAAAAAAAAGTAAAATTTAAATGAAATATATTTTAGTTACATTTTTTCTTTTTCCTTTCTAAATTACTATTTAAATTTATAATAACATAACATGAACAAAAATGTTATTTTTAATAATATTTTTTACTTCAATGTAAAACATATTCGCAATTTTTTTTATTAATTAAAAACGTGTTTTTAACCTATTCTTAAAGGAAAAATCATTCATAAACTCATATTTTCACCTCTATAAGTCATGAAGGGCACCTACAATGGTTCTCTCCTCTCTCAAGTTTTCTTACATACTATTGTGTGTGTATGTACTTCCTTCTCAACTCTAGCTTCTGGCGGCGGCAGCGATGGAGTTGGGCAACAACGACGAGGACAACATCGACGGGAATAGCGTACTTTCAAGCAGATCTTGCTTGTCAAACCACATCTTTGAAAAGATCGATAGTTTTTCTTAAATCGTAGTTATTTATTTAGCAAATTTGTTTTTTGTTGTTTATTTTTTGTTTTATTGTTTGGTTGGGATGGCTCTTTGGAGACTTGGTTATGTAATGTTGTTGTTTATTAATACAATGTTTCCCTTGTTCTCAAAAAGTCATCAAGGACAATAGTGATTCTGTTGGAGACATAAGAACATTTATTAATCAAAAGTCCTTTAGTAGATTTCGTTCCAAAAATGCCACCTATTTGTTAAAATTTTTATTTTAACCTATCTTTTCAAAAAAATATTATTTGTTCGATTTTTTGAACCTATCTATTCAATTTTTATCTATTTGTCAAAATTATTTTAATATTTTTAATCTATCTGTTTAAATTATTTTAATATTTTTAAATTATCTGTTGAACCTATCTATTCAACTTTTTATTTTATTTGTTGAATTTTTTGAACCTATGTATCCAAATTATTTTAACCTATTTGTTGAATTTTTTATTTTATCTGTTCAAATTCTCATATAAGGCTAGGGCTATCAAATAGATAAAAAAAAATTTTTGAATCTATCGTCTCCTTCTATTGAATCTATCAAATAGAGGCCAATGTATCCAAACAAATACAAAGAGGCACATGAATGATGGCACTATCCTTACGGACCCAAGCAATTAATGTGTTGTCCTTATGGGCCCAAATAAAAGTCCTTGGATCTATACTCTTAAAAGTCTATGGAACTATAGCCTGAGCACCCTTGTTACAATGGTTTGGCCACTTCGACCAACCACATGGTGTGATGGCATGTCCCTACTGGTCTGTTGCAGACCAAAAAAAAAAAATAAATCAACAAACAAAAATTTAAATGTTCCTATCAAGCTCAAAATATATTTTAATGGGAGCAACTTCTCTCTGGACTTAAATCGGATTGGACAGTGCTAGTGGACTTATGAGGACTCACTATAGGTCTCGTTTTGATAATTTGAACCGTTCCGTTCAATGTGTACAAATCATCGAGTACTATATGCCTGTAAAAAATCACATTGATCGAATATCGATAGCTATCTCATCGGAACAGTTTTCGATTAACTGTTAATTTGTTCACCGTCCATTTTTTTTATACAAAACTGATTTGATCACATAACTATCGATATCCAAACAATGTAATTTTTTACAAACATATAGTACTCAACGAGTTCTACACATTTCACGGTTCGGATTATCGAAACGGGACCTATGATAGATCTCGCAGACCCAACAACACCCTTTAATCTGATTTAGGATTGAAAAGAAGCTCCCTATCGTAATTCATATAGATACAGACCCCATTTCTCTCCATGACAGCACATATCTAACTATATTTCACCAACTTAAAAACACTTTTTGAGGACTTCATCACAAGGGTACAACGGCTCATCCATACTAACCAACCTTTTCAAGCAGGACCCTGAACTCACGGGTTTCAAGTGTTTCCAATCTGACTGTTGCCGGTGACACCGGCAAGCGTTATCCAGTTATGATATAAAAATTTAAATTTAAATTTAAAAAGAACAAACAGAACATTTGTACATATGCCCATAAAACAGCGCTGCTACTAGAGAGTTTTATTAGATTTACAAGATTGTTTTAGGAGGCTTTATGCAATCAACATTTCTATGTGCTACTGTGTCAATTACAGCTGGCTCTCTGCTCACAAGTTATGTTGAAGTGGAAAGCAGATTGTTCATTTAATTTAAACTAGAAAAAACTTTACAAAAACAGAAACACTGCAACATTTCTCAACACCTGTATGAAAAAAAAAAAAAAAAAGAACCATATAACATATATAAAATTTTTATTTTTCCCCATCTTTTTGTTGCTGTTGCTGTTGCTGTTGCTTTTCTCTCACACACACTCACACAAAAAAAATTGAAAATAATAATAATAATAATCCTATGTAGTTCCAAAAACAAACTGCTGCTAAAGCTTCACAGACGAGGGTGAGGGAGAAGAAGAATAAATCAATGATGGAGATGGAGGAGGATGAGATCTGTGTCTACTTCTGGCTTCAGAACCTGAAGGAGATATAAACCTACTTGGATCACTTCTTAGCTTCTTCTTCTCATAAGCCCTATCTTCTTCTCTAATATGTCGCACCTTCGTCTCATTCAAACCCGCCGGGAGCACACAATTGCAAAGAAAACCTTCAAAACGAATGCACCAATACAACAAAGAATATTACAATTATGAAGGAATTAAGAAAAATAAGGGTACACTACCAATATGTTGTAATAATTAGACTTAATTAATTCCCATAAAATTCTATTGAAAATAAATCTCAATAAAATCGGCACTAAAAATAATTTTTTGTGATAATTTTTGCATGTCGCTAAAAATGAACAATTAGTGACTTTTTGTTGTCACTGTTTTTATAAATTATAGCTAAAATTTACAATTAGTGACATTATTCTGTGATGCATTTTTCAAACTATCGTTGAAAATTAAAAATTAGTGATGTTTTTTGTACAGATTTTTTTAAAATGTCACTAAAGCTTATAAAGCTTATAATTAGTGACAATTTTTAAATTGTCGCTACAAATTAACAATTAGTGACGTTTTTTAATAGCGTTTGATGAAAAACACCATTAATTATCATAAAACCTATTAGACAATAAGTTTACTTATTATGACCTAGCCACAAATCCGTCAAAAAACAATCTGTCACAGATAGATTTTAAATACAATTTTCATTTTTACTTTTTCTTTCTTTCATTCACTCCCAAGAAGCAACACTCTGGGCAAATTGTCTTTCACCTAGCTGTTGGTACCATTAGGTGAGCTTTCTCGAAAGAACAAATTAATTTCCTGACAGATTAAAATAATGGATTAGATAGGACTACCTAAATTTGGTGGTCCATGTACCAACCAATCACAGAGTGAAGTATGGCCACGGCAAACCATATCACCTTTTCTCTGATTTTGTTCACATGGGAACACAATTAAGATACAATATAACAAAAATCAAATGAAGCAGCTCACAAAAAAATTCAAGAAGCTTTTGAAGCAACCAAAATGGCTCTAAAAATAATATCGTCCAAAACTAGTATGCAATTTTGTCTATGTAGGCATATGCATGCTTATTATAACTTCAAACCAAACACCAAAAAGAGCAGATCATTAGTAATAAAAAATACTAAAACTCAATTAGTTATGTAAATGCGTTCTTACCAAGTCGAGCGAGTCGATTAACCCAGCGGGGGATAGGTTTCCCAGTCAAACGGAGACATGCATCGTTGCAGAAGTGATTGCAATTCTTGGTGATGAGGTTGTAAGTGTTTCCCGAGTACTCCTCTGCAAGTTTCTCCATGAATGTCCGGACCTCTTTGGGACCCATATCTGTTCTTCCAATCAAGATTGATTTTCTAAACGTGAAACCAGGGCAACACTTCGGTTCCACTTCAAATATTCCAGTCGTTGGATGGTCATGTGCACCAAATGCATACTCAACCCCATGAACTACCAAAATCAAAAACAGTAACCCTAATTGACAAGATCCACATTGTAGCAAGAGAGAAAAAATAAAAAAGAATAGACTAGGAAAAGTAATCAGAAGTATCTGAATTTCAAGAGTAATCACCAGTTACGTTTTTTTTGGGCCCATATTTAGGTCATTATGGCTCATGATGTAGAACATAAACTACACATACTTCAGATCTGCTAAAGGCCAAAAAGAAGAAACATCTGAAACCAAATAAATTTTTTGGTTCTGCATTGTAACCCCAAACTATTGCTGGGAGAGGTAAAATTAAGCTCACAATAACATCTTGGTTGATAGTTTGGCCAATTGAGAAAACAGTGATCGGCAACATAGCACAAGTAGGCAGTCTTGAAGGCGATTGGCAAAGTGAAAGGACAACAACCTAAAGATGATCGACAAAGGTAAAGGAATGCCAAGCATAGTGCACAAAGGTCAAGCCAGCGCCAGCTACCATCACTGATGTAGCGGACTCTTATTGGGGAATGTCTCACCTAATTAACCCAGAAAGGTGTCCAACACTCATACAGGTGGCTGCCTAATAGAACCAGCATATTGGTAAAAGTCCCTAATGATGATGATAAACACCCCGTCCTGGTGGGATGATCAAAAGAAGGACAAGCATACTAAGCATGACCCACGAACTTTAGGGCAAGCCACACTCACTATAAATAGGAGTTCTACACTCATTAAGAATGAGGCATCAGAGTGTCTTTCTGGCCTAACCACTAGACAAATTACTCCAGCTGTTTGCTACGTGGGCAAGGCATTCAATAGGACCTCGGGTATTTCTGGCCTAACTGCCAGACAAATCACTCTAGCTGTTTGCTACGTGTGCAAGGCATTCAATTGGACCTTGACACATATAGGGAAAGACGGAGCCAGATTCATTCCACCACAGTAACCAAACAATGTGTTTTCTTGGGTTGGGATTTTGATCCTCTCCATTTCATGAATGGAATGAAAATCTCCATTTCATTTCACAAGGTTCTTGCAACACATCAAAATTAAAGAGTGTATAATTTACATGTTATTATAAGCATTATAACTTTCCTTAAATCATTTTTTGATTTAAAATTAAGATCTGTTGATGTGGGTTTTTTTTTTATAACCCTAAATAATGGAATGGACCAGGGATTTTGTTCTGTTTGGTTAAGGCAAGACTCAGAACTCAAGGAGAAAAAACAATTTTTTCCTGTCTTTTCCCAATAACCAAACAGAGTATTAAAAATTTTGTAAATAATTCAGATCTATGCGACAGAGATAAGCATCTTAATACAAAAGTATAACCCAGAGAATTGAATTGTACTCCTGAAAGATAAGAAAATAAAAGCAACTAAATCTACACTCAGCATCATTTTCTTTCAGAAACTTTCTGTTTGGTTTCTAAGAAACGAAGAGGTAACGAAAATTAAGAAAGAAAAATGAAAATTTTCGAACCTAGTACACCAGAATGGTAGACACCGAGGCCGAGCCAATAAGCGTAGCCATTGATGGGAGTGAGATCGTACACGTTCAGGTGCACCGGAACCTTCCCTGTCTTCCTCTTCCGCTGTATCATTGAGCAAAACATATTTTCTTTCTTCCAAAAGTTTCTCGTCTGCTTTCCTGGAAACCAAACACATGCGGAGTGGTATATAGACTAGAGAGAGAGAGAGAGAGAGAGAGAGAGAGAGGAGGGGGGGCCAACAAATTCCTCTGATTTTCCGTTGGGAATTGCAGGGGGCAAATTGGGATTTGGATTCTATTATTTAATTTACATTTTTCGATAGGGATTTTATTCTATTTAGAATTCTCTTTTAAATTTTTAATATATACTTTATGGATACTTAAAGTTTTGGTGTTGAGAGAGAGGGGAAGAAATAAACACTATATATATTAATTAGTACATTAATTAATATATCAAATGATGATATGGTATAATTTAAGATATTATAATAAGTGACATGGTAACTAGTATTGGTACACTAGTTAGTATACTAATTGGTGCATGTAATACCACTCAAAAACAAAAAATAAATTATGTCAGTAATCTCAATTTTATATTAGGGAATTGACCAGTAAATCCCGTTTTGTAAACTTATAATTCATAAGATCCTATATTTTTTTAGTGACGGAGTGGTCCTTTAAATTATTTTGTTGATTGTTTTGCCATTGTTAGTACAATTGGGGACAGGTGACGTGGTTATGTATGGGGAAGGTTGTGGGGTGTTTGTGTGTCACGTTGTTCGAAAAGCGTACTAGTAACTTTTTTAAGTTTTGTTGTTTTAACACGCGTAGTGTAGAACATGAATTCCTTACTAATTGTATTTTGGCGCGTGACGTAAAGACACGCAGTAATTCAATCAAATTGGATCTGCCACGTTGAAATGTCACATGTCACGTTTAGGAAAACTACACTAAGAAATTTTTAATTTTTTTAGAGTATTACAACATACTCACCACGTTGTCACATTTGAAAAAATTATACTACAGAGTTTTTATTTTTTTTGCAGTGTCACATCATGCCTACCACGTTGTCACATTTGGAAAAAGTACATTAAGGATGAGTACATGTCACGTTTAGGAAAAGTGCACTAAGGATTTAATTTTTTCAAAGTTTCACAACATACCCGCCACGTTGTCACATTTGAAAAAAGTATACTAATAAGTTTCTATTTTTAAAAAACTGTCACATCATACCTATCACGTTGTCATATTTGAAAAAAAGTACACTAAGGATGAGTAAAAATTTTGGAATGTCACATCCTACCTGTCACGTTATCACATTTAGAAAAAAGTACACTAAGGAGTTTTTAATTCTTTTGGAGTATCACATTAATACATGCCACATTGGAGTATCACACTATACCTGTCATACATTTCAAAAAATAAAAAATAAACTTCCCCTAATTAATTAATGAGGGTATATTTGTCAAACCAATACTCATCCACGTTTGAAAAAGGACTTACTGATCACACATTACACCTAATAAGGACTCCACAATCAACCATTTAAAACGTGGGACCAAATGGTACAGAAGTTTCCAAGATAGGACTTTCCAATAAATTTTCCTTTTTGGTTTATTGGGTAATTTTAGTTCTTATATTTTTAATTAGTTTAATTTTGACTTTTAATTTTAATTTTTGTGATAATTTGATCCAATTGATAACTCTAGTTAGAATTTTTGACCAAAAAAATTGCTACTGAAAAGTTAACTTAAGTTGAGTAAGTTTATAATTTTACCTTTACAGACAAGACAAATGTTACTCATGTTGGCATTTATTTATTTTTTTTAATTAAAAATGATAACTGTTATAATTAATTAGACCAAATTGATACAACATTCTAAATTAAATATTAAATTAAAGGGTAATGCTAGAGATTCTAAGGGCTCGTTTGGTTTGATTTTCTGAAAAAATTTTGGAAAATTTTCTCTAAAAATAAGTTTTCAAAAGTAATCAAACCAAACAAATTTTCCCAAAAAATTTCCCAAACTTGTAAACCAACAAGTTTTTTCAAACAAATCTCTCTCTCACACACATCAAATCAATCACTTTTCCAAAACTCTCTCTCAAAATAATTTTCCAAAACATCTTTTGAAAAAAAACCAAACCAAACATGTTTTCGTACTTTTTATCTCTAAAACACATCTCTCAAACACAAACCAAACATACCCTAAAAGTTTTACCAAATGTCTCACATAGGTGTGGGACCCACATAGTGTGAGTCCCATACCCATCTGAATTATGTAGGTCCCACACTCATCAGAGACATTTGATAGAAAATTTGGTAAAACTTTTGGAATTTCTAACATTATTGAAAACCAAAACAATTCAAAGTATATGGACCAAAATGACACAAAAATCAAAATATAGGAATTCTAAAGGGCTGGCTTAGTGGATGCAACTTGAGGCCTGGGAGTGTACTTTATATAAGTCTCAGGTTCAACTCTCACAAGTGCTATCAATTTCTTGGGGCCACGTCCACGGATTCTGCTCAAGATTTGTCTGATTCATATAGAGGAGGTGCTTTCTGTGAGTTTCGAAATTAGTTAACGTACGCATAAATTGATCCAAACACCCGATTATCAAAAAAGAAAAATATATATATAGGAACTAGCTGTACGATTAACATAACAAAACAAAACAAAACACAATCTAGTTAGTAATAGATAAAAATCAAGATAAAATAATATATTAAAAAAGAAATGAACCATTTCAAATTTCATCAATTATTAGTAAATAGACTTTTTACTCTTTGATTTCAATCTAATTTTTTAATTTTAATTTTAATTTTATTGTTTTAACAATGAAAATACCTTGTCTAAAAAGAATTATTTTGTTCCATATATACACATTAAGATCTATTTTTACATTATTCAATAAGATAAGATAGTAATATTTATTTCGTCATAATTACCATTTCAACTTGCTTTGCATGGTTCAATAATATTTAATCATGGTGTCATTAAATTAATTTAATAATTTATTTTGTTTCTTGTGCTCATTATTCTATTTTTGTGTTTAATGTAAATCTATGAAAAAAAGTTCATCCATTTCTCTAGCCAATGTGGGAAAGTATTTTTGTTATTTTTTTTGTTTTGTATTATCTATCTCAACAAGAATTTTATCCACAGATTTAATGGTGTCTTCAAATTTTGTACTTACGAAAGTGTCATCTTACCAAATTTTATACCCACGAAAGTCTTATCTTTTAATAAAACATTGGACAAATTACTAATAGTTTCTATAGTTTGACTTTTCAATTGTGATATATTTGACTCAGAATTTTGAATCTTGATCCAAAAAAGGACAATTGAAGATACCATTGCTCAATTTCAAGGGCAAAGTCGTCAATTTGACAAAATATAAACTAATTTGATAAAAATAAATGTCAAAAAATTATTTTGTGAATTTTTAAAAACTATTTCCACCCATCAAAGATAAAATTATGTAAAATTGATAATTTTTTTACACATTTATTTTTTTTTTACCAAATTAATTTTTATTATGTGTTTAGATAATGATCATGTAGTGGGTGGTTGTTAGGCTTTTAATGTGTAATCAATATATTTAATATATGAAATGTTTTTAGTTTTGATTTTTTTTTATTTAATAGATTGATTTAATAATGATATCAAAGTTGTCGCCATATCTTTTTTCTTTTTTTTTGATAAGTAAAAGTTGTCGTCATATTTGACTTTTAGAAAAATAGAAAATAAAAACTAAAAACAACCACTCATTACATGATCATCATCTAAACACATAATAAAATTAATTTTGTACAATAAATAAATAAATAAATGTGTAAATGATTTATCAATTTTACATAATTTTATCTTTGGTGGGAGGAAATAATTTTTAAAAATTTCAAAATATTTTTTTGACATTTATTTTTGTCAAATTAATTTATATTTTATCAAATTGACGACTTTGCCCTTAAAATTGAGTAATGGTATATTCAATTGTCCTCATTTGGAACAAGATTCAAGATTCAAAATTCAAGGTCAAATGTATCACAATTAAAAAATCAAGAATTAAAGTGATACAAATCCCAAACTATAGAGACCTTTAATGTAATTCACTCTAAAACTTTCATACGATACCTACACTGTTAATAAAATAATTAAAATTTTATTATCAATTTTAAATACCTAGTTTGGTCCCCTCTAACTATTATTTTTGCATCTGTCACTATATACTAAGGGTGTTCGCAGTTCGGTTGCGGTCGGAAAACCTTTAATCTGCCATTCGTTCGTCAGATTGACGGATTGAAAAAAATCAATTCGCATCCATCCGCCGGATTGATGAATGCGGATTGACGGATGGATGCGATTCGATTTGGTGGTTTAAACTTTTACAAATTTTGAATATAATATAACAACTTGTCAACATTTTTTTTCGATAACAATTCAACCCAACATAACCAAGATATTATCAAGTAAATTGTCAAATACCAATAATATATATATATATATATATATATATATATAAGAAACTATTTATTATCAAAACTGTGAGGGAGATTTATATTCCGACTTTGGTCGTGTAGAAGTCGGGCGGAGAGAGGTTTGAGCAGACTTAGGCTGAGCTATCTGGGCTTCTCCAGAGTTGGTTTGTTCTCGACAGCCTAGTTCCCATGTTGGGGCTCGAGCTAACTTGGGCCTGTCCAGCTAGGTTTGCTCGAATCGAGGTCCCTGCTTGCAAGTTTGGACCGAGCTAACTTGGCCGAGCAATTGTCCGCCAACCCGGTACGTGGTTCGTACATCTAGCTCGCGGGAAGAGGTCTTCTGAAACACCAGGCTTAACCTGCCTGGAGCTTAGTCATACCGGGAAGCTATTGAGCTCGGTTGTGATGAAGCTCAGCGAGTGGCGTTGTCGGGCTTTGATGTAAGCACGGTCATTGGAAGCCGAGGTGATGCGCCGCGGCTCCCCATTCCCGCTAATGTTGTTTGGCAGTTTTGATTAGGTGGTGTACAGCTGGATTTGCCACTGACAGATGGAGAGCAGCTCACGTGTCGATAGACGAGTGGCGTGCAGATGTGAACGTAGAAAGTATATAAGCATGACATGCGCCCTATACAGGGATGGAACATATTTGTGAGAACGACTTGCATTCATTAGCTTCTCTCTCTCTCTCTCTCTGAGTGTGTGCTAACTTAACCGTCGGAAGGGTTTTCCGGCAACACACCGCCGGGTAGCTCACATACCGTTGTGTTCTCAAGTCGATCGGATAGATCGGAACTTGGACGAAAGGAGTACAGAACAAACGAACATTTCCCTCCGTACAAATATTTCATTATTTTTTTTTATTCAAAAACTATTTATTTAATTTTTTTAAAAATGACAAAATTAAACCTATATTTTCTAACACAAAAATACCAAATATCAACACTTGCTATTTGATAAAAGGATTTTCAAATTGAAAACAAATTGAAAACGCAGCAGAATATCTAAACTCTTTTTTAATTGAAAATACAAACAGAATATCTAAACAAATTAAAAACACAAAATTTCACAAATTATTAGGAGTGTTTGTGGTTTGGCGGTTCGGTTGCGACCAAAAGAATCTCAAATCCGTCATCCGTACAAAATTAAGCGGATTGGAAAAAATTAATCCACAACCGTCCACTTATCATCACACATCCGTCCAAAATGTAACGGATCAGTTCGATTCAATCGATTTAGATGGATTAAAATATTCATTGCTCACCCCTTCTATATATCTACAACTCTCTCTATGTATAATGTGTTTTTCCTTTGTTACGTTGTAATAATTTTCAAATATACTTTACTTTGTTTTATAAGATAGGTTATCCAAATCACAATACACGCGACAATGTTTCCTTCGAATGCCTCAACTATTTGACAACACACCTTTGTTTTATTATCTCTGTACCAACCAATTTTATATAAAATTATATATTTTATTTCTGTTTTATATATATTTAAAGTTGATCAATCTTAAAAGTTATTATTCGCACAAGATATCCATAGATACAGAAAGACTAGCTATGAAAAAGTGAAAAAACCATTAAAAAAAAAATCATTGCTAATGAAATTTATGGATAAAGTTATAAAATTTAAATTAGTAGTTACACAAGCGTAGTTATATAAAATTTGAATCAACAAATATATGAAAGCTAATATAAGAACTATTGTGATTCGGAGCTCGAATGAGCTACCCCGAATCTGCCCCGAAACGAAAACGACGTCGTTTTCGTCATTTTTTTTATTTTTTATTTTTTTCTCTCAAAAGAGAGGAGGAAGAAAATCAGAGGAGGAAGAAAGGAGGAGGATGAGGAGGAGGAGGAGGAGGAGGAGAGGAGGGGAGGGGAGGGGGCCCAATTATTAGGGCTGGAGGCGGAAGCGGGGGGCCGGAGGCACGATCGGCGGCGGGCGGCGACGATCTGCGGGCTGTGACGGCGGGCGGAGGCGACGAACGAGCTGCGACGAGGACGGCGGGCGGAGGCGGCGGAGGCGACGAGCTCCTCTTCCCTCTCTTCTCTTTCTCTCCCACTCCCTCTCCCTCTTCTTCCTCTGCAACTCAGAGGTCGAAAATGGAGGTCGAAAATGGCAGAAAAAAAGAAAAAAAAAAAAAATAGCCTAATGCCCAAAACGACGTCGTTTTGGACATTAGGGACATTCGGGGCACGAAAAATTCGAGGCACAAATCTTTATTCATATAAGAATTAAAAAAGTTGTGACAAAAATATAATCATATTAAAGCACATGCACACTTTATATAATATATTAACCGTGGGTGCAAAGGCGACGAATTTATAATTTTATACTAAACTTTTTAAATAATTTAATGATTGATAAAAATTAGTTAGCAGTTTTAAATAATTTGATGAAAAAAAAAATTATTCTAATAATTATTGAATATGACGAAAGGCATTATTGAAGACATAAAAAATCATAACATCATTTACACCCCCACATTTTATATGATAGAATAAATATAATATTATAATATATAGTATGATAGTATTGAAGACTAAAGTATAAAGTAGTGTTATTATCACTTAGGTTACACCAGCAGCTAAAACGGAGTCCACTGTCGCCTATTGTTAGAGAAAAGAATCTTCTAAAGCAGCCAGCACACAATTCACTAATAACGCTACTTTTTTGCCCCTAATTTTACGAAACTTTTTTGGCTATAAAGTTGATTAATATGAGATATGAAATTAGATTTAAAGATTGATCTGTTTATATAGATAAGGACATGATTAATTAATTATTTAGTAAGAAGAATGAATTATTGTTTTGAAGATTTTTTTTTTAAAATTTTATTTTTACATCACTACCATTAAATCATTGTCGAATCATTGACGATTTCGAAAAAGTTACTGACAAGTCATTCTGTTGCCACCATTGGTGGTGTTCATATTGTCTGATGGACAAATAAGTGACATATAGACAAATAAAAGAAGATTAGTGAACAAATAAATGACGTGGACAGTAGACAGATATAGACAGATAAGTATGGATAATATGATCTTTCGAATTATGCTAGACAGATATAGATAGTAATATAATCTTTCCAATTATGTTAGGAATCTCAAATAATCTATCCAATTTTCTATCAAAACTCTCACATAGGTGTGAGACCCACACACATGTGGGTTTGTGTGAGTCCTACACTCAGAGTTTTAGTAAAAAATTTGAGAGATTATTTAAAATTTATAACATTTTCCTTTGAATTATTACTCAAAAGTTTTAAATTAGACTTACCGTCGGACTTCCCTTTGTTTTACCATCTCATATTTTGAAGTATTTTCCTTTTTTCTTTTTTTATTTTATTTAAGACTGCAAATAAAATTTGGTAAGTTTTTCTTTTGGACTAAAACATGCACATCTGTAGGGAGACCCACCACAAACACACATCCAGGGATGAAGATGTCATGGGGTTATTGTTGTTAGTAGAAAATAAAAAATTAAGCTTCGAGTGAGGATCACTTACACTTTCGCACAAGTGTTTTGCCAAATTCATATTTTACATTCTTTAAGTTCATATATTTTATTCACCCAAAAAAAAAAATTCATATATTTTTCTTACAATCCCGTATATGTCAAATTTTTTAAAAAAAAATTATGTCAAATTTTTTTATTTTTTTTATCTATCTTGTGTAGACGAAACTAAAAGATATAATTTTTTGAAAATTTTCAAAAAAAATAATAAAAACTCCAAAATAAGCCCAAAAATCTACTACTTTTTGCTTCTTTTTTTTTTTTTTGTCTTTTCCGAACTTTTTTTGAAATCTTTAAGGTTTATCTCGTCGAACTGAATTTAGAAGTCTAGAACTTTTTAAAATATATTTTTTAAAAAGTTCATTAAATAAAAAATAAGCTAAAAAGAAAAACTAGCCAATAAGCAAAATCCAAACACCATCGATCTCAAATTATTCTAACGTACAGATTCAAACAATTAAATGTATAAATATATTTGACCCAAAAAATAAAATAATTTAATACTACAAAAATTCTTAACCAAATATGTTGCTCATATCTTTAAATTTTAGGAATAGAACAAGTTGTATAACAACCATTAATTATTTGGAAACATTATTGACGCAATATCCATCCAGAAAATTATTAAATGTGACAATGAGAAAATTATATAGAAGAATTTATATAGAGGTTTAATTAAGAGGTTGTCTTATTATTGGCTACATAGTTTGTATAAGCCAATTATGATTCAACGCGTGGCAGAATAAGGGCAATATGGGAAGACTATTCAAGTCTTCGATCGTGATCGTTTACGTGGCAGTTAGTATTGGTTCTTGCAAGATCTGCGTAGCACTGGATCAGCAAAAAGATGCAAAGTGATGTGTCTTCAACGGTTACTCACATTCAAATTCAAAATTATGAGGGAAGCCTAACTGCAGGTAATGGCATAGTGGAGCTAACTATAAGGCAACATGATCAGCGATCATGGATGAGCGATTCGACGGTTAGAAGTGCAGTTCAATGGTCATCCTTGAAAAGCATAAATAGCAAAGAAAGCCCCAGAAAAAGCCCCAAACTCAGATCTAAAAAATCAGTTTTATCAACTTTATTTCCTTTCCAGTTTTTACATTTCGTGTTCTTTACATTTCTGTACTTTAAAATTCCTGCACTGCACTTCGTTCATAAGAGTAGTTTCAAGTAGATTGTTACTGTAAACCTCTACAAGGCTGAATTGGATCATTGTAAGTCTTTCATTTTTACTTAATGAAATGCTACAACTGTTCTTCATTTAATCATTGTTTGCTTAATTCTCCTAAACAAAGCCACCAGTAAAAGTCCTCTTCATTGAAGCTGAAAAGAACTAAAACACAATCGTCTGATAATTGGTTGGCAATTAACATTCTGTAAGGACTGATTGATCCTTGCTGGCACGCTCACAATTACAAAAATAACCTTCGAAAGCCAAAAAAGCCAACATATATTTTTGGCACGCCCGGTGGGACTAATTGAAATGGATAGACGTAGGAGACAAGGAGAAAATGAACGCTTGGAAGAATGCGTGGAATGAGAGGTAGAAATGCCTAATTCAGAGGATAATGTGATAACACATCCTATGGAAACACCCATTTTATCAGAACCTATGGTCGAACAGACCAGCACTTCGGAACAAGTACCATATGTTCATAATATTAGACGAGGCTAAGGAATTGGACCATCCACTGTTCCATCTACTCAGCCAATGAATCCATGGGGTGGCCTAGTAGATGCCATGGGACAGTAGTTAATGAACACAATGGAAAGGTGAGCAACATCCTTTTTGGATCGAATGAATACCCACCAACCAACAAATGCAAGGCATATAAAGGAAAATTCAAATACCCCTCAGCAAAGATTGGCTAGAGATAAATAGTCTATGCAGAGTAATGGGCATACTAATGGTCAAACTAGTAACCAAAACCATGAAAGACCACCACCTCAGTCTTGGTATGAGCCTCTTTCGAGGCCTATGGCAAATCAAAATGCTTCATTACTTAACAGTGAAGCCATGCAAATTGGTGGATTTGGCCCAACACAGGATAATGGTGTAAGGATGGTCCTAAATCCCATGTTCGAAGCCATATCTGGCACAAGGAGGTTCATTAATCCTTTGTTCGAATTTATACCCGGGGGGTTGGAAGGTTTTCCTACAACTGGAAGAGACACAACACCTGTTCCAGCGCCTTTCGCAGGTCTTTTTGTAGGACAGGCTCAAAGGAGTCACCCATATCCCCAATAGCAGCCAGCACCACAGGAACAACCAGTCCCAAACATACCACCCTATGGACCAAGAGGACCCCAAGCACAAGGTTGTCTACCAAATCCTGTGTTTGTTTCTCCGGTAGTGGTTCAACAAGCATAAAATATGGTCCCTAGGGACCAAATTGTTGATATTATTAGAGAGATGTGTGGACTAATGGCTCGGGGGGGGTCAAACTCCTATGTACAGGAAGCCATATCCAGAATAGGTAAATAGGATACATGAATACCCAAGGGGGTTTAGGATACCCGACTTCGCTCTTTTTTATGGGAATGGAAACCAATCAACGGTTGAACATATTGCTAGATTTGCTGCTCAGTGTGGTGAATTTATTAACAATAACTATATGAAGTTAAGATTGTTCCCAAACTCTCTAACTAGGGCAACATTTGTATGATATATTAACCTTACACCTAGCTCTATCCAAACTTGGCAACAAATAGAAGAGGCATTTCATGCCCAATTCTTCCAAACAGAGCCAGAGGTTTCCATGGCAGACTTGGCAAGATTGAGTTAAAGGCCTGATGAGAAGGCTACTCAGTTTATTGCCAGATTTAAAAGAGCACGAAATAAATGTAGGATCATCTTACCAGAGCCTGAATTTGTGAGATTGGCTCAAAATGGTCTAGAGTTTAGATTTCGAAAGAAGTTTGACTCAACTGAGTTTAGAGACTTAGTGGAATTAACCTATAAGGTGTCTAGGTATGAAGCATTACTAGAAGAAGAACAAGATCGAAGTAATGCATCGTACAAGATGTATTATAGAGATCTTAATTATGAGATTGATGCAGCAGAGATTGTAGGGAAAGAACCTGTGATCTGTGAGGCATTAATTCATAAAGATACAACAATTGATCAGCAGTTTAAAAAAAAAGACCTTCATAGGAAATACTCTTTTGACTTAACAAAGGCAGATGACATTTTTGATCGTTTGCTTACTGCAAATTTCCTGAAGTTACCAAAAGGAGTCAAAATTCCATCTCTAGAGGAACTTAAAGGAAAAGTGTATTGTAAATGGCATAATTCTTGGTCTCACTCAACTAAAAACTGCATTGTTTTTCGAGACAGGATCCAAGAGCAGATTCGAAAGAGGAGTTTAAAATTCCCAGCTAAAGCAGAAAAGGCCATGGGGATTGATATAAATCCATTCCCATAAATTGGAGAGGTGGCAGCCAATGTTATTATGTCAGACTTTCAGAACTTGTCCTTGAAAGAATTAGAAGAAGTCAATTAATGTTATTTTGTGTCTCTTGTCTATTTTGTTGACTTAGGTATTGGAAAGGTTTCCGGCACATCTCCGCTAGCTAACTCACGTTTGTATTTTCAGGTAATAAAGCGACTACATTTGGAGAAGTGCAAACTTGATCAACAGGATTATACGAGAAGATTATTTCATGCTCGTACATATCTAATGACAGATAAAAATATTACAACGTAGTGCCCAAGGCTACATAATAAGTTTTCGTTGTGAAACATGTTGTGGTAGTGAATGACCACATTTAATGCATATGCTAGTCTTTTAGGCTCAATAGGTAACAAATGATTTTACTTTGGATCTTGTTAACACATGTGCCTTAGGTATACCTGTTAAGAAAGTAATAAATGACTTCTTAACTCCCTTCACTTGTATGGGGAATATAACAGGAGGAAAGAAATTAATTAGGATGCTTTTTAATAGTTAATTTTTGAGCGGTGGTGTTGCATGCATCAATTAATGTACACACTAGTGTACCAATTAGTGTTATACTATTATTATTGATCTTACCTATTATACAAATTACAAATACCCAAAACATCTAAAATTATGCCACATCATCTGTTAGTTTGTACATTAATTGGTATATATAGCATTATTCATTTTCAAGAGTTGCTATTAGCATTTACCTCTTTACATTGAACCCCACATTCTTTCAATTTTTTAATTCTAATTTTGTCCAAAAATAAATTTTCATTTCTAACTTTATACTTAACCTTCAAACCCTACTTTTTTCAAACCTTAACCCTAATTTCATCACCTTCGGCAACCATTGTTCATCCCAACGCCGGTCGCCCACTATGTTGGCCGCCCACCTTCCCATTACCTCCAACATCGTAACACTCTCTTCTCCTTCTTTCCACCACCACGTCGTTGCCATCACCGTTCACGACCTATCGCCGAAACACTAACCCTAGATCTCAATGTCGATCCTCCTCCTGCCCCCGTCGTCTTTGTCCATTTTCACCAAACCCTAACCCTAGACCTAGGGTTTTTAGAAAGAGTGAGGCGAAGATCGAGCGAGAGAAAGAGAGTGAAGCGATGGCAACGGAGATGATGGCGATACGACAGTTGGCGATGGATTTTGCAGCGAAAAGAAAAAGAAGAATAAAAAGAAGGCCGAGTTAGGGTTCGCGATCAAGGAGGAGGTTTGCAATGGGGTGAGCAAAGTGATATGGTTGTGCCATAGTGAAATAGAGGAGGTGTTGCAATTCAAATTCAAATCTCTCTCTCTCTCTCTCTCTCTCTCTCTCTCTCTAATTCAGATCGTGGCAGTGCAATGGTGGTTTGTCGAAGCTAAGACAGAAGAGGTGAAGAAAAAGAAGGGTAAGAGGTGGGCTGTCGGAGGCAACGACAATGGTGTCGGACGTGGTGGTTGGAACTGGAGGCTAGGGTTAGGGTTTGATTTTGGATTTGGGTTTGAGGTATAGTTGGTATTAAAGTAGGAGTTCAAAGAGAAAATGGTGCAGGCTCATTTTGCTGGGTGGGGGGTTCAAAGAATTGGGGAGTCCAAAGAAAAGAGGTACAACCCTCTAATTTTTTCTCCATATGGACATAGGTACACCTGTTTTTTAAGACAATATTTTTAACAACTACTGCATAGTGTGATAAAAATAAAAAATAAAAAAATATATTATATATTTTTTATTTTGTTTTATTTTTTTAACAGTTTTTAATAAGGTGAGAACCCCACCAAATATATGAAGGTAATGTTGAAAAACTTTAGTCACAAAATTTTTTTATTTGATTTAATTTTAGAATTTGTATTTTGAATTTATTTTAAAAAAATTATAAATTGTTTTGACAAAAATAAATATTAATATATATATATATACATGAATTTTTAAATATTGTTTTATGTTAAAAAATCATATGAAAATAATAGTATTTTTTTTTCACCAAATAAAATAATGTTAAACATTAACTTTGAAAGAAAAAGTGAAGAGGCATACAAAAACAAGGGAGGAGAAGGGTGCAAAGCAAAAATGGTGTTTCAGTCTTATTATAAACATAAAAAATTTAATTAAAATCGTTTTTAAAATTGTACTATTTCCTATACAAGCTGATATAAATATATTAATTTAATATTTTCTTCACAAGTGCCTATATGTTAACAAAAACGTTTTACGTTCAGTAGTTGAAATAGTGTTTTCTACTATTCCACGCTCTTTGATTTTTCTCTATTTACGGATGCTACTCATTCGAATAATAAATAAGTGATGCAGAAGAAAAAGTAGAGATAAAAAAATATATATGTAGAAAAGTATAAGAACTATAATATATAATTAAATTATTGAATAAATAATATAACTAGATTATGAAAAATTATATATTTAAAGGTTCCTGAACAACTAAATAAAGGTTCATAAAGAACTTAATTTTCTCTATATTTTTTGTTCAGATTTTTATTTGTTTTATATTTTCTAATTTTTATAGCAAATAGATTTTTTTTTTTTTTTTTTTTTTAAACTATAGCAAATGGTTGTTTATATACTTTTCTAGGTATTTTGAAACTAATGATCACATATCAAAAATTAATCACCAAAATAAAAAAGGTAATAGTATCAATGATGGACCTAAGGGTAGGACTGTAAATGAATAGAACTGTTTATGAGCAAGCTCGACTCGACTCATTAAGGGTTCGGCTCAGTTGTTCAGTAAATGAGCCGAGCTCGAGTTTGAATATTAAACTCATTTAGTAAATGAGCCGAACTCGAATTCGAATAAGCTTATCTCGTTTATCTTTATTTAAATTAAATAACAAATATATTATTTATATATTAAGGCCTGGTTTGACATGTCTTGAAAAAGATAAAAAGCCAAAAAATTACTTAAAAAGTTAAAAAGTTATCACTATTCACAAAAAAAAATACAAAAAAAATAAATTTACACATAAAAAAATACAACTCAACTTTTTGCTGAAATGATGGGTTGTTCGCGTGATTGATCTGCTATACTGGTCTAGAAATGATCGCCTCATTCGCGGGCAACCATTTAGACTATGCTGTTTGGCCTGTGGGGGCCACCACGGGTCACATTTTGATAATCTGAATCGTTTAATATGTAGAACTCGTTGAGTACTATATCCCTGTTAAAAATCACGTTGATCGGATATCGCTAACTATATGATCAAATCAGTTTTGTATAAAAAAAACGGATGGTGTTATAGTTAACTAGTGAACAAAAACTAATCTAATCAATGTGATTTCGATATCTGATCAATGCGATTTTTTTAAGCATACAGTACTCAACGAGTTCTACATATTGAACAGTTCAGATTATCAAAATGGGACTCGTGGTGGGCCCCACAGGCTGAACAACACAATCCAAATGGTTGCCCGCGAAGGAGGCAATCATTTCCTTATCTCGAAAAAGGTGCCGTACAGCCTATTACACTTCTCCTATACACTCATTTATACAATTTTTTCGTAAAAAGACAAAAAGTTAACCCAAACATCCATCTTTTTTTCCTCAACTTTTTAGTCCAAAAAGATAAAAAGTGCACTTATTTAGAACACCCCAAACAACTCCTAAACAATATTAAAAAAATCTTATCGAGTTGAGCTGAGTTCGAATTTCATTAATATTAACGAGCCGAGTTCGAATCCAATTACTTATCGAGCCGAACTCCAACCCAATAAATAAGCTCAATAAAATTTTTTGAATTTAAGCTTGATCTCAGTAAAATTAAGCTCAGCTCGACTTATTTACGGACCTACCTAGAGGTAGCAAGCTGGGGCAAACGCCTCCAATATATAAACTCACCCCCTTACATGTTTTTAATAGTTTAAATGGTGTTAGTGTGTTACTATCTTGACTTAATTGACAAAGGAAAAATGCCAACATCATTGAACAGTATTCAAGAAAATAACTACCCCACATGGATGCCATTAATATAAGAAATATGTATTTGTAATTCAACGTGAATATGAGGAAAACATGTATTACCCAATACGATAATGCTATGTAGCTCAAATTTTGTGGCTCAAAAGTGGTCAAATGGCCAAAACGTCGTTTTGAGTACAGAACAACATAAAAATGACCAAAACGACGTCGTTTTGGCCATTTGAGCCACTTTTGAGCCACAAATTTGAGCTACGAGACATTTTCCTACCCAATATAAATATAGGAAGAACATTGTTATTTTAGTTCAAAAGTTATATTTAATTTTTAAACACAATAATTTAGCAATCAATTATAATATCTAAGATAACTCTCTCTCTCTATCTTTTCCACTCATATTTTTTCTGATCATTAGTCAATCATTTCTCTTATATCATTGGGTTTAGAAAATGAGTTTAAAAAGTAAATTTTTTCTACTTGATTGGCTAATGATGTATAAGAGAGATAATTGGCTAATGATTAGAAAATATATAAGAGAGAGTTGACTCAAATATTTAATTGATTATCATATCACCAAATTTAACTTTTGAGCTAAAATAGCAATGGCCAACAAACATGTTTTTTTTTTTTTTTTTTTTTTTTTGAGCAACAAAATAAAACAAACAGTATATATAAGATTATAATAAAATAACAAGACCCTAAAGGCCAAACAAATAACCAAACAACAAAAAGTAAATCTACGAAAAAAAATAGTTATAATTTAGGAAAAACTACTAATCTTCTCAAGATATGATTTGAAAAGTAATATCTGCATCAAATCAAGCAAGATCTGTATCAACACCTACCGTCGCCGTCGACGCCATCCCCATCACTGCTGTCCAACTCCGCCACCACTGTCGCCGAACTTCAGACACCGCCAGAAGTTAGAGTTGAAGAGGAACAACACCCACAATGGTATGAGAGAGTGCTTGAGAGAAGAGGAAACCATTGTGGGTGTCGAAATCCAAAAATCTATGGCGAAATCAAGGGAGAAAAACTCAAAACCCCTATTTCAGACATAAAAATGCCAAATCTACACTTTAGAGTATAGATCTACATTTTAGAAGTGTAAAGGATGTCGCCGAAATTTCGCCGGAGCACCACCGAAAATCTCTAGAGAGAGAAATTATAATCTATACTTCCTTTTCAAAAACAAATTTTAGTACATATGCTTCTCCCCTCAAAGTTATATTGGGTGTTTGGGAAGTTGGGTTTTTAAGCTAAAATTGTCAATTGTAGACCCCATTTTGACCGACCTTAAGACTCAGACGTCACCGATTGAGCGCTCGGTGATGTTGCATACTGTGCTTGTTCAGAAGTCTCAGAGTCGCGGCCGTGCGCCCTGCCTCCGACTTCCGAACCCTCTTCTGTGCCTTGTCTCGGTTTGCGAACCAGGCTCGATTTTCTCTGTTTTCTTTCCTGAGGGGAGGGAGTGGTCCCGTAGACTATCTCTCAGTGGCCGTAGGCTACGTTTTGTGGCCGTAGGCCATTTTGCCCATTTCGGAGCCCGGTTCCCGGTTTTCGGGATCGTCAGGCCGTGTGCCTCGGTTCGGGACCGCCCAACCATCTCCGATTTCTCCAATTTTTGGTAAGTGCCTCTGTTTTAGCATAACGAGGGACACTGGGGTCTCCGAGACCCGCTTCGCAGCCGAACACCACTTCCGATGCCCGGCAGCCCATTTTCGGGACCCCGAACTTCGCGGTTTAGGCCCCGAGCATTCATTTCGCATCGTTGTTCGTTCATTTTTGGCAGGTACCTCTGTTTTAGCATAACGAGGGACACTGGGGCCTCTGATACCCACTTCGTGGCCGAACGCCACTTTCGGTGCCTGCAGCCCATTTTCGGGACCCCGCGCGGTTTTGGTCCCCGAGCTTTCGTTTTGCATTAGTTTTTGTTCAATTTTGGCAGGTACCTCTGTTTTAGCACCAGGAAGATCACTGGAGGGTGGGAGGCCAGCAATTGTCTCAGCAAGTGTATGGAGGATTAGAGAGTTGCTTTTTAGATATTTTTGTTGCTTTTTAGATATTTTGTTGCTTTTTAGATATTTTGGTGCTTTTTGGATATTTTTGGTGCATTTTTGCTCTATAAAGGGGAGGTTTTGCTTCATCATTTGAGAGGTTGGATAATTGTTAGACATTTTTGGAGAGATAGATACACCATTTTCTCTCCATTTTCCATAGCTCCAAAGTCTTTTTCTTCAAGTTTGGTGCCATTTCTTCATCACCATCAAGCATCCCCATAACCACTCCATTTCCAGCAGCAAGGAGAGGTTCTTAGAGGCTTAGAAGCAACATTTCTCAAGCCAAGAAGTAGAAAAGAGAAGGTCTACAAGGGTAAGTCTCCATTTCCCTCTTTTGTAGCATTTTCTTGCTCCATTTCTTAAGCCCATTTTCTTATTGTTTTGAGCTCCGACCTTCACTAAGATTAGGTCTTTTTTGAGCTTATATTCATGTTTGATTAAGGGCTCAACCCCATTTGGTGTCTCCATGATACACTTGTTTCAATATCACTCTTTATGTCATTATTTTGCATGCTTTGTTTGGCTTTTGAGTGATCTGATTTCGAGCATACCATAAACTGTTAGTAGGTCTATTTTGAGCCCCTCTTCAACATTGAAGAAGGGCTCCATCACGTTTGGTAGCTCTAGCATGCACTTCCTTTGAAATTCTTCAATTTTACCGTAAAATTGCATGAGTTAATTAGCCTATTTGTGATCTGAGTTGGAGTATTCAACCTACTGATATTGTGCTCATTTTGAGCCCCTCTTCAACATTGAAGAAGGGCTCAACCATGTTTGCCTCCTCTATCATACACTTGCTTTGAATCCATGTTCTATGCCTATCTTGCATGCTTTGTTAGACTATTTTGGCTTCTGTTTTTGGCCTTCATCAGGCCTTGAAGGAGTCTTATTTTGGTCCATACATCATGCTTTGTGAAGGGTCTTAAGCCATTTGGTAATTGGTTTTAGTACTTGCTTTGAAATTCTTCAAATTTACCGTAAAATTGCATGTTTGTTTAGGCCATTCTAGCTTCTGTTTCTGGCCTTCATCAGGCTTGTGAAGTGTCCTATTTTGGTCTATTCTTCAAGTTTTATTAAGGGTCTTAAGTTGTTTGGTCATTGCTTATGATACCTCTCTTTATAAACCTCTTTTGACCCTTATTTTGCATGCTATGTATTGTATATCTACACACTGAATTTGGGGATCTCATCTTCTGTAAAAATGCATATTTGTAGTCCCTCTCTAATGTTGTAGAACTGATTTTTTGGGTTTGAGCATTGTAGATATCACTTGCTTTGTAAATCCTCTCTTTTTCCGTATTTTTGCAAGCTATTGTTGTCATATCTATGCTTACAATTTGGCCATGTTTTGTACTGGAAAGATGCTATTTTTGCGGCTGCCTTGCTACTGTTTTTTCTGTCATGTGTCAATTTTGCATGTATAGCATAGCTGTAGGCCATTTCGGGGGCTAAATATCACATTTCGGGAACATTCTGGGCATCGGGTGCATTTTTATCATCATTTTGAGGCTGTTTTCCCTTCATTTAGTTGCTGGAATTTAGTTCGCATGCCTGCATATCATTTCCATGCCATTTTGTGCCTTTTTGTCATTGCCTCGGTTTGCGTGCCCGTGGGCACGCACTTCGAGGCGCTCCGTTTTCATTCATCGGCATCCCATGTGAGTGCGGCTGAGGCCCTCTCATGTTGGTATAAGCCCAATTTGCATTTCGCATGTCATTCCGCATCGCCTCGGTTTGCGTGCCCGTGTGCACGCATTTCGAGGCAGCTCTTTTTTATCCGACGGCAGCTTATGTGAGTGCGGCTGAGGCTCTCTCATGTTAGTGTAAGCCCAATTTGCATTTTACATCTCATTTCCATGTCATTTCATGCCTTAGTGCATTTCCTCGGTTTGCGTGCCCGTGTGCACGCATTTCGAGGCATCTCCTTTTATCATTATGGCAGCCTATGTGAGTGCGGCCGAGGCTCTCTCATGTTGGCGTAAGCCCATCACTGCATTCCATATGCTATTTTATGCATTCCTCGGTTTGCGTGTCCGCGGGCACGCATTTCGAGGCAGCTTTATTTTTACCCGACGGCCTCCTATGTGAGTGAGCTGAGGCTCTCCCATGTTGGTGTAAGCCCATCGTGGCATTCCGTATGCCATTTCATTCCATTTTGGTATTGCCTCGGTTTGCGTGCCTGTGTGCACGCATTTCGAGGCACTTCGGTTTTATCCGATTTGCATTTCACATCATTGCCTCGGTTTACGTGCCTGTGTGCACGCATTTCGAGGCACTTCGGTTTTATCGGATTTGTATTTTACATCATCGCCTCGGTTTGCGTGCCCGTGTGCACGCATTTCGAGGCATTTCGGTTTTACCCGATTTCCCATTTTATCATCGCCTCGGTTTGTGTGCCCGTGTGCACGCATTTCGAGGCACTTCGGTTTTATCCGATTTGCATTTCACGTCATCGCCTCGGTTTGCGTGCCCGTGTGCACGCATTTCGAGACGCCTCATTTACATCAGCATTATGTATGTTAGGATTGTATATTAGTCGCATTTCATGCATATCATGCATATTGCACGGGAAACGAGGTACGTTTCGCACTCCGAGTGACGGAACGAGTCTCAATTCCCAAGTCACCGACACTCCAGATCATCCATGATGGAGTTAGGTTTTGTTGTAGCATCCATATGCATTCATCCTATATTGAGTTGTGCAATCCGATTCCTCGGCCATCATGCATCGAGATGCGTGATTGGTGGCACGAGGATCGAGGCATGCATATATCTGTGAAATACATTGCTATGCCCTTTTCCTGCTCTCTGTTGCAGCAAAATCAAGAATCAACAAATTTTCGGAGTTCGGCACGCATTTCGAGAAAAGTGCAAACAGAGGCTAATTGGGGCATCCCAGTGGATTTCCACGCCAGGCAGCCCAACATGCATTACCCATCAGAAGCAAGGCAGTCCCTGGCTTGCATGCCAGTTTTTACTTCTTTTTGTAATTAATTTGTTAATTAATTAGAAATCTGTATATTTCGGACTGTATTCATTTCGGACTGTATTTATTTATTCGGACCCTCTGCGCGAGGGCATAATTGTAATAAGGGTGTGAGTGCGATGTATGTCTTCCAACCCCCATTTCTTTCTCCCTTTTATTTACCCGCTTATGATGGTTAGATATAGGGCATATTTCAATTAGCATACAGTATGACAGCATGTTTGCATCATTCATCTGTTTTGCACGCACCGGGCTCGGCGCATCATACAAACTGCATTTATTTTCAATTCCAAATTGAATAGTGTAGTTGTAGCATTTCAATGCCATGTTTAGAATAGCCGAGCCTGCTATAGTTGCATTTTGCATGTGTTGCATTAGACATTTCTGCATTTAGGATCATGTATGATTTCTAACGTTCTGTTTTGGCTTGGAATACTCTGTAAGTTTTATGCTTTAGCATTCTTGCATGCGTGTGAGTGATTGCCATGATAGCGTGCTTACCATGAGGCTATGTGCTTATGTGATATAATTGCCTTGAATGCCTGTGGGTGGAGGTTGAGTTATCTGAATTGGAGCAATTCATTAACTGTTTGTTTTAAGCCCACTAGATGGTGGCAAAATCATGTTTTCTAAGCCCACCTGAGGGTGGCAAACCTGCGCATTTTAAGCCTACCTGCGGGTAGCAAACCATTTTCAAACAAACAAACATGAAATGTTTTGTTCCAATTTAGGCGACTGAGTCTATACTTGTTTTGCGAGCATCACATAGTAACCTAGGCTAATAATCGGAATAAGAACTCACAATGTTTTCAAAAAAGATATCATGGTTAGTAGAGGCCGGTCTTTGACCGGGCGAGAGGGGGTGCTCACGATGTGACCTTCCCCAATCGTACCCAAGTTCCCGAGCCAACTTTGGTGATGACGGACACGTGGCCTTTGGCACCGAGTCAGGGTTTCCTAAATTTCCCATTTAAAAAAATTTAGGTGGCGACTCTGTTATCTGGCAAAGCAGTCCATGTTTGGCACTTCTTTCAAAAAATCTGTTTTTTCTTCAAAACGATTTGCCGGATTTGGACTCTTTGGTTCAGATTTAGAACCACAACAAAAATCGAGTCCGAACTGTAGCGAGGTCCCTCGCGGGCTTGTTACATCAATAAAAACAAAATAGACTAAAATAATTAATAAAATAAAAATATTAAACTCAAATCATAATTATTTTATTTTTTTTCTCACAACCAATAAATCAACTTAAAAAAAAAAAAGAAAAAAAAGAAAAAAGTCAACTAATGTCTCAAATACAATTTTTTAATCAAACTAAAATAATTTAAAAAATCCAACTAAAATAATTTATTCCTAAACATATCCATCATTGTATATTATAGTATATATATACCAACAATGACGAGAAACACTCGAGGCCATATACACATATATAGTAATTTTAATGGAATATGATGCCTAGCTAGTCCGCCGACAGCATTTTTTTATTTTTATTTTTGGTCAAAAACGACAACATTCCACCAAAGCAGTTTAAGCATTAACGATAAATAACAATGAGACAAACATTAAATTGGTGGAACTATGTACATATGTAACAATAAAAAATAAAAAATAAAAAAAAGGTAGTTACTATTTAACCTTGATTGTTTTGGAAAAGTTTTCATTAGTCACAAAAGTGGTTTTCAAGCTGAGATCTCTTGCTTTTTAAAATTTATGAGAGATTTACTTTCAACCCTTATGCAATTTTTTGTAACTAATTTGCCCCACTTCTTTTTCACTCATCAGATTTCGAACACCGATAATAAGCCATGCTTAGTATGTTATAAGTTTGACCTACTCTTAAACACCAAGGATCTTCTAGAGTATTTTTTTTTTAAAGTTTTCTAAAGTGGTGTATTGTGTGATTGAGATTTAATGCTGAAAAATTGATGTGACTTGTTATTAAATCTCAACCACACAATGCACCACTCTAGGAAACTTTAGGAAAAAAAAACTCTAGAGGATCCTTACTCAATCTTAAAGGTAGAGTTAAATATGTCCTCAAATGTTTTCGGAAGGTTATTAGTTCTTTATTTATAGGTTGGTGTGAGAGGTAAAATTCGAGTTTCGACACTTCATGGCTGAACAATTATTATGATGACTAAGCATTATACTTGAACTACAATATATAAGAATGGAAAATGCTAGAGGTCCTAAAATTTTTACCAAATAAATGATCAAATGTCTCACATGGATGTGGGGTCCACAAAATTGCAGACCCCACACCCATGTGAGACATTTGGTCATTTGTTTGGTAGAGAAATTTGGTGTCCCTAGCATTACCCTATAAGAATTTTAGAGATCAAAATGTTTGATTTCTAAAAGTGAAATTTTTATTACAAAAGACATTTAAAGACCAATTTCTATCGTTACGAGGATAGTTATTAAAAGATCGTCCTAAAAAGTCAAAAATAAAGCTTTTAGCGACAAAATTTTAAAAATATCAATAATAAATAAATTTTTAGGGACAAAATAATTTGGTCTCAAAATAGTTTCTTTTTTGAGATAAAAAATTCCGTCCTAAAAGAATAATAATTCATCACTAATGTCTAATTTTCGTTGCTAAAAATATAATAATGACACTTTTCGTAATAAAAATATTTAGTCTCTAAAAAATAATTTTATCCTTAAATTTTAGTTTCTAAAACTTTAATTTTTTTTGTAATGTTAGTAGGATGACCAAGCAAAGTTGTTGAGCTCCATACATGGTCAAACTGCCAAACTCGAGCAATGAGTGAACCAGATCAAGAGTGGTAACGAACTTATCTTCGCCTGGGATAACGTGAACGTGACACATGATCTTAGCTAAAGCGAAAAGTAGAGGATGTGATAGCAAACTCGAGCGGTAAGAGGATTTTCACCAGTTTACTTAAATTTTATTTTAAAATATTATTAAAAAATGTATTTCTTATTTTAGAAGTATTTTTTTATTACTTCTTTCAACAGACTTTTTATTCTTTTTCTATTCTATTAACAAATTTCCTCTTTTTTTTTTATTAAAATATAATTTTTAATTATAAATTTAAAAAAAATAAAAATCATAAATGTGTATTGCAATCCTAAACAAAGCAAAGCAAAAATATATATATATATATATATATAAAGGAGCTATGGTGACTCTCTATAAATAAGGAGTCACTGTAACAAAAACTAATTTAGGAGATTATTTAGAAAATCTGATACAGGTAGATAAGAAGTCATTTATCCCTTAAAATAGATAAAGACGAAGTTAGAGACTTTGGTGGGGATGCTCTAAGTAGACCAAATCAAGGGTAAGTTCACATTCAATGATAACATACTTATATCCTTGTATGGCATAACATGAACGCGGTACATGATTTAGCTAAGGCCAAAAAGTAAGGGATATGAAGGCAAAAAAATTTCAACGGTAATAAACCAACAACTATAAGTAACCAAGATACTCCAAAAGCAAGGTACACAATCTCTAACATTCAAGTATCACTGCTTTATTGAGAAATCATCATGCAATCATTGATTTAAATATCGAAGAGTCCTCTAATTAATCAATTTCTTCCATTTGTAATTGCAGGTTCCATAAACAAAGTCTTTATGGTGTTTAATCTTCAGTCACATTTCCTACGTGTAGCAAATATTTTTCCACATACTTAGGTACCTTGTGTTGCTTGTTGACTAGGTTTCCTCTTAGTGAGAAGTTCTGTGCTTGAGCTGTGGTCAATTTTCTCATAACTGGATAGAATAATGCCACACATCATGAAAATGCGTCATAAAATTAATTTAAGAATGACTGTATAATATATAATAAAATATTATAAACTAATCTAAGGGTAAAAAGTTTTTATGATAATTTTTCATAATATTTCTTTTATGGATAAATTACAAACATATTCCTGAACTTTACTTAAATTACAAATTACTCTTTGTGATTTTAGAAATTACATTATGTCCCTAAAATTTCTAATTTTATAACAAATATGTCATTTTATTAATAAATCATCAAGTTAATTAACAGTTTTTAATAATATTAAAATTTTATTTCAATTAATAATTCAGATAATTTTATTATTGTATAGGTAAATAGTTAGAAATTTCACTTTTTCAATTAATTCTATTAAATAAAAAATTTGATAGGAAGGTATTTGTAATTTTCAAATCAAAAGACAATTCATATTTTAAGCAAATCTCAAGAATTTATTTGTACATTACCCTTTTTAGAAAGTATAGTGTCTGTTCAAAAAGAGTTCACCCTTTAACTTAAAGAATAACTTAGGCTAGTTGGTTGGTTAGATTGTCTACACCCCTGTAAGAATTCGAATTTCATCATTGAAATGTTTAAGATTCCAAAAAATGCTCTTTTAATTTGACATAGTAAATCTAATTATTCAGAAAAAGTAATCTATAATTTTTTTTGTTAAAGTATGATTAAGATTGAATCAGTGTATTATAAAGTTCATATATAAAATGAATATAAATCACATATTGATATTTTTAAATAAGATTCTGAATAAAAAATTTTAAGTATATAATATTATTGAATTATCTAGCAACCAACCAAGGCAACGTGCATAAAACAATATTAATAGATGCAATTCACCTAAAAAAATCTTAGAAAATAAAATAAGTGAATCACATTATTCTGAGTGTGGCGCACATCACACAAAATTTAACTTTACATTATACATTTTATTTTATTGTACAATTTTCTAACAACTTTCAAATATCAAAATAAGACATCAACCTCCCAACACCCATATCATTTTGTGAACACTACTGGTCCACAAATCACTATCCTCCCTTCTTCTTTACGGTAAAGAACGGGCTCGAGGGGCATTTTGTTAATTTATTATTACTTTTTTGAGTAAATTGGATTAACATTATGGAGATTTAGAAAAAAAAAAAAAATATATATATATATATAGTAATTCTCACAGTTTTGACATAAATGGGACTCCTTTTGATTCACATAATATTTAACTCTCTTTTCATCAATAATTTCTTATTCATATTGTTGAAAAAATGATTATTTCATCTATTTTATATTTAAATATATATATATATATATATATATGTGTTGTGTGTGTTTCACACCATAGAAAATGGGAGTGCCTACCTCTTTTTGTTAAGTACATTTTTTTTAAATTTATAAATGAGAGGTATTTCATTTTGATCTATATTTTGTATTTTATAAAATAAAAATAATATATTTTATTAAAAAGGAAAAGGAAAAAAAAGAAGGCTAAGTATAAAAAAAAAAAAAAAAGGAATAATTTGGTTAAATGAGACAACTTAAAATAATTAAAATTATCATTTAAGGGTAATTGTTTCACTCAAATGTAATTTTTCTAATAAAAAATAAAAAAACACAATCAATTGAAGAAAGCATATTTTTTGACTTTCTGATACCTACCTATGCCAGTTGTGAGAATTTTTATTTATTTATTATTATTATTTATTTATGTTCCTAACGTATCAAATAGGGCTAGACTTTGCGTTCTGTTAATGCACATATATTACTACTTTACTATCATAAATAAGAATATTTTGAATAAATTATATTAACTTCATATTTAGAAAAAATATAATAATTGTAGCAACCTAAGTTCAAACAAATCAAAACTAATACAAAAGGTGTAAAAATACAAATATAAAAAAATGACAAAATTATTTATTTATTTATTAAATTCATATAAGTAATGAATTTTTAATGAAAAGATGATTAAGTATTATGTGAACTATAAGTTAAAGAGAGCTTAATATAATTATGCTAAACTTATAGAAATCAGTAATTTTTTTTTAATTTTTTTTCTAAATTTGAAGAAGTCAATATAATTTTTTTTATTTACTTATGTAGGATAGACAATTAAGAAAGGGTTTCCCCCTAGTAAACAATACTAAACTAGACTACCCAGTTGGCCTATTGTCGGTCTAATCTAGTATTACATTTATTCAAGTCATTTATTTTGTAAAACTCATAAGTAAATTATTATGCAAAAAAATGAGTCGAATTGATATTTATAATTACATATTTTTATAAAAAAATAGATGACTTTTATAATAGACTTTTCATTTTTTTAAAATAAATATTATTTAGTTATGTAATTATCGATATCCAATCAATTTAATTTTATGAAAAAATGATTATCTTAACAAATATTACAAAATGAACGTTTTTCGAATAATTTTGATAGACTCGAAATAAGTTGATAACGAAAATGTGATGACTTATTTATGTTAGATAGTTATAAGATAAAGAATAACCCATTTACTATATCTTGTAATTTTTCATTTGAAGAAGAGTATTATATAGCCGAAACTACATAGTACTATGGGAGAGAAATAAATAAATAAATAAGTGAACACTACTTTTTAAATTTCAACTAATGTAATTTATTTAAATTACTTTTCTTTTCTTTTTTTTATTGGAGCATAGGAATTAAATTTATTTAAATTACTTGGGCAGGCACACTACTAATTTGACAATGACAAAACTCAACCAAGTAAATAACATTCTTTACAAAAAGGGCAAATAACACTTTACCCCCAACCATTACTATTTTTCACTTTATTTTCCCAAACTAAAAATTGATACAACATATCCGCTTCATCTTTTGAAAAATTTTATTAAACCCTTATGTCTCCATTCTATTTTTCCTTGCATGGGATAACGTGAACGTGACACATGATCTTCGCTAAAGCGAAAAGTAGAGGATGTGATAGCAAACTCGAGCAGTAAGTAGACCAAATCAAGGGTAAGTCTACATTCAAGGATAACATACTTAGATAACATGAACGTGGTACATGATTTAGTTAAAGCGAAAAAGTAAGGAATATGAATGCAAAAAAATTTCAACGATAATAAACCACCAACTATAAGTAACCAAGATACTCCAAAAGCAAGGTACACAATCCCTAACATTCAAGTATCACTGCTTTATTGAGAAATCATCATGCAATCATTGATTTAAATATCGAAAAGTCCTCTAATTAATCAATTTCTTCCATTTGTAATTGCAGGTTCCATAAACAAAGTCTTTATGGTGTTTAATCTTCAGTGACATTTCCTTCGTGTAGTAAATATTTTTCCACATAGTTAGGTACCTTGTGTTGCGTGTTGACCTAGGTTTCCTTTTAGTGAGAGGTTGGGTGCTTGAGCTGTGGTCAATTTTCTTATAATTTGATAGAATAATGCGTTTATGGAACTAATCTAAGAGTGACTGCATAATATATAATAAAACACTATAAACTAATCTAAGAGTAGAATTTTTATGAAAATTTTTCATAATACTTCTTTTATGATGTATAACATTATTGAGCTTGATAAATGTGCATGTAATAAACAGGCTTTCATTCTTGATAGCATTTTTAGAAAGTATAGGGTCAAAGAGTTCACCCTTTAACTTAAAGAAATCACTAGGCTAGTTGGTTGGTTAGAATGTCTACACCCCCAAAAGTAAGAATTCGAATTTCATCATTGAAATGTTTAAGATTCCAAAAAATGCTCTTTTAATTTGACATAGTAAATCTAATTATTCAGAAAAAGTAACAAAAAATTTTATCTATAATTTGTTTGTTAAAGTATGATTGAGATTGAATCAGTGTATTATAAAGTTCATACATAAAATAAATATAAATCACATATTGATGTTTTCAAATATGATTCTGAATAAAAATTTTAAGTATATAATATTATTGAATTATCTAGCAACCAACCAAGACAATCTTAGAAAATAAAATAAGTGAATCAGATTTATTCTGAGTGTGGTGCACATCACACAAAATTTAAATTTATATTATACATTTTATTTTATTGTACAAATTTCTAACAACTCTCAAATATCAAAATAAGACATCAACCTCTCAACACCCCTATCATTTTGTGAACACTACTGGTCCACAAATCACTATCCTCTCCTTCTTTACGGTAAAGAATGGGCTCGAGGGGCATTTTGTTAATTTATTATTATTTTTTGAGTAAATTGGATTAACATTATGGAGATTTAGAAAATATATATATATATATATATATAGTAATTCTCACAGTTTTGACATAATTGGGACTTCTTTTGATTCACATAATATTTAACTCTCTTTTTATCAATAATTTCTTATTCATTGTTGAAAAAATGATATTTCATCTATTTATATTTAAATATTATATATATATATATATATATATATATGTGCGCGCGCGCGTGTGCGTGTGTTTCGCACCATAGAAAATGGAAGTGCCTACCTCTTTTTGTTAAGATTTTTTTTAAATTTATAAATGAGAGGTATTTCATTTTTGATCTATATTTTGTATTTTATAAATAAAAATAATATATTTTATTAAAAAGGAAAAGGAAAAAAAGAAGACTAAGTTATAAAAAAAATAAATAAATAAATAAATAAAGGAATAATTCGGTTAAATGAGACAACTTAAAATAATTAAAATTATCATTTAAAGTGTAATTGTTTCACTCAAACGCAATTTTTCTAATAAAAAATAAAAAAAACACACAATCAATTGAAGAAAGCATATTTTTGACTTTCTGATACCTACCTATGCCATAAGGCCAGTTGTGAGAATTTTTATTTATTTATTATTATATTTATTTATGTTCCTAACGTATCAAATAGGGCTAGACTTTGCGTTCTGTTAATGCACATATATTACTACTTTACTATCATTAATAATAATATTTTGAATAAATTATATTAACGTCATATTTAGAAAAAATATAATAATTGCAGCAACCTAAGTTCAAACAAATCAGAACTAATACAAAATGTGTGAAAATACAAATATAAAAAAAATGACAAAATTATTTATTTATTTATTAAATTCATATAAGTAATGAATTTTTAATGAAAAGATGATTAAGTATTATGTGAACTATAAATTAAAGAGAGCTTAATATAATTATGTCAAACTTATAGAAATCAGTATTTTTTTTTTTTTCTTTCTAAATTTGAAGAAGTCAATATAATTTTTTTATTTACTTATGTAGGATAGACAATTAAGAAAGGGTTTCTCTCTAGTCAACAATACTAAACTAGACTACCCAGTTGGCCTGTTGTTGGTAGCTAGTAGTATTACATTTATTCAAGTCATTTATTTTGTAAAACTCACAAGTAAATTATTATGCAAAAAATGAGTCGAATTGATATTTATAATTACATATTTTTATAAAAAAATAGATGACTTTTATAATAGACTTTTCATTTTTTTAAGATAAATATTATTTAATTATGTAATTATCAATATCCAATCAATTTGATTTTATGAAAAAATGATTATCTTAACAAATATTACAAAATGAATGTTTTTCGAATAATTTTGATAGACTCGAAATAAGTTGATAACGAAAATGTGATGACTTATTTATGTTAGATAGTTAAATAAGTGATGACTTATTTATGTTAGATAGTTAAAAATGATAACGAAAATGATTATTTATGTTAAATAAGTTGATAACGAAAATAAGATAAAGAATAACACATTTACTATATCTTGTAATTTTTCATTTGAAGAAGAGTATTATATAGCCGAAACTACATAGTACTATGGGAGAGAAATAAACAAATAAATAGGTGTAAGAAAGGGTTCAAGAAAGGAGTTGGAATATTCGAAGATCTTCGAAGATCCTTGATGAGAGGCTTAGATTCTTCAATAGTTCAACTTAGGAACACAAAAACAAAGGAGATGATGGAGATCAGAGATTGGGTGAAGAAGAAGGCAAAATGGCTAGAGAGAGAATAATGGCAAGGCTCTCCCATGGATCTCCCACTTTCACTCTCAAGGTTGATAATGGAGATGGGAAATTAGTTCTTTCCCAAGAGTCATCTCTCCAAAAATCATCCCTTGTAAAGCTATGGGTGGGTGCTATTTATAGGCACCTCATGATGTAGGACGGAGCCCATGTGTAAGGCACATGGGAAGTATTCTCTCTAACCATTTTGTCCGAGGAGGTGATCTCTCCGAGGAGGTGATTTCTCCGAGGAGGTGACTTCTCCGAGGAGGTGATCTCTCCGAGGAGGTGATTTCTCCGAGGAGGTGACCTCTCCGAGGAAGTGAATTCTCCGAGGAGGTGACTTCTCCGAGGAGGTGATCTCTCCGAGGAGGTGAACTCTCCGAGGAGGTGATTTCTCCGAGGAGGTGACCTCTCCGAGGAAGTGAATTCTCCGAGGAGGTGATTTCTCCGAGGGGGTGACCTCTCCGAGGATGAGAAAAAACCCCGAAGAGGAGATCAATCCCTCGGCGAACCCTTCTTTAGCCACACCTAACCAATGATCCCCAATCATCCACAGGTCAGGTCAGGGTAATCCCAGAGGACGTCCTGCCGCATCAGGGTCAGGGGTAGTTCAAGAGAACGCCCTGCCGCAAATATTGCCGAGTCTCAGGGACCCCCTAGATCGTGCCACCTCGACCCGGGAATAGGCTAGTTTAACCGAAGAGTGAATTTATCTCCACTCACCGTCCTCGGGATCGGGTCCTTGTTCGAACTCCATTACGCCCATGGTTCTGGTACGTAGATCCCGGAAAGCTCCGAGCTCGCAAGTGTTCTGGGACTCATTAACGGAGCGACTTCTAGATTGCATTTGAATCCGTTCGAAGCCAAGTGCTTCGGATTTCTAGGTTCGTGGATCCGAACCCTTTCGAGTCCGAGTGTCTCGGATCTCTAGGCTTGCTTGCTTAATACCCTTTTCGAGTCCGGACCCGAGTAAGTCTCTAGGTTCGTGGATCCGAACCCTTTCGAGGCTGAGTCATTTAGCCCGTTTGATGGCGATAAATCCGGGCCCACCAATCTTGGACTTGCGATAAATTCGGGCCCACTAATCTTGGGCTATTGGGCCTAAATAATTTAGTGGGCTCAAATTAGCCCCTCTTACATTTGCCCCTTGCGTGTATGAGAAATTGTAATTTTCTCGGACATGCATAATTTCACCTTGTCAGCCATGCTTCACATTATATACAGGTATATACGATACAGACATATACGGAGATATACACTCGTGGGGAATATGCCGTTTGCAACCGTCAATGGGAATATGCCGTTACTGAGAAAGCATATTCCGTTTGCTGGCGTTAGCATACGCAAAAAGAAATGCATGGATGTGGAATGTGAGGTTCGAACCCCTGACCTCAAGCTCGGCCCCTGAGTCCTTAACCACTTAGCCAATCCATTGAACCCAAGCCACACCTGTAACTCAAATGTTCAAACAAATATATATATTACATACCTATACAATATGTATACATATATGCATACACAATTCTCCCGCGTCTCTTGCCGCGTTTGGCACGCGGGCTCTACTTTTGTATTGATTGGCCGACAAAAGCAGCCCCCTCGGTTTGCAAGCCTGCCTCGACCCTCTCCCTCTCCCTCTCTTTGTCTTTCTCTCTCGTCTTCTTCTTCTCTCAGTATCCGTCTTCCTCCTCTTAACCATTCTCTTCTTCATCACTCTCTTCCATCTCCCTCTTCATCACTCTTCCTGTTTCCTCTTTCTCATCGAGAGAAACGAGAGACTGAACGGAGGAGAAGAGTTGTCTCAAACTCAGTCTGTTCTCTCTGTATTTTTCTGACTCTCCTTTCCTGCTCTTTACATCTCTCACCACACATGGCCTCAACTCACCCCCTCACTCTCTTTCCGGACCTCAATGATCAGAGCTCCTCTGGGCCAAGTGTCCTGCTCCTATTCTTCCTAACCTTCCTGGACCGAGTGCCCCTGTTCCCATTCTTCCTAGCTTTCCTATGATATCGGTTGAGCAAATCATGGCTACTCAATCTGATATTGAGGCCAACCACTTCACACTAAGCTCTTGCATGGAAACCGTGACTGCGGTTACCAAATTATCTCACCGGTTACAGAATAGAACCATTGAAGTACAAAAGCTAAACTCCCAACTTTCTCTGCTCCAGAGCATGTACAAAGATGCGCGAGCAGAGATTTGCGCCCTAAAGGCAGAGAACAAAGAGTTGAAGCGAAAGACCACCGTCATGACCCGACTCGGAGCACCTCCGTACTTCATTTTTGACAACCAACAGGGAGTCATATCCCTCGTTGGTCCTGCACATACTGAGGCAGAGCCTTCAAAGGTCAACCAGCAGGGAGTCAAATCCCCCGGCGGTCCTGCACGTACTGAGACAGAGCCTTCAAAAGTCTCCCGAAGCGACAAAAAAAGGAAGGGCTCGGCGGGAGAGTCGAATAAGTGAAGTCGGCATGTGGTCGGCATCTGCGAAGACGACGAAGAAGAATAAGAACAAGATCTATGTATTTTTTTTTTTTTTGGTTTTCTTCTGTTTTTTTTTTTTTGAAGTCTCTGTAATTGGGGATGTCCTCCCCTGACTGTAATGAAATCAGTTTTTTTTTTTTTACAATACAGTAGCCCATCTTTTTTATTTTTAAAAAAAATAATAGCAACCCACTGACCTCTATGTTTTTTTATTCTTAAAAAAAAAGTAAGGCTACATGACTACTATATATAACATACATCACTTCAAATTTATGGCATCTCCAGAATATTTGAAGGCTACTATATATATATATATATATACATATCCTTGACACATTTTGAGGGACCACCTTATCAGAATAAAACTTTTCCTTTTTTTTTTTATTATTTGTTTGGGACTCTAGTATATTCATTACATATAAATATATATACGCGTAGCACATTTGAAAAATATTCCAGAAGTTATACCATTCTCTTTTTTTTTACGACAATGCTACGTAGCTCAAATTTTGTGGCTCAAAAGTGGCTCAAATGGCCAAAACGACGTCGTTTTGAGTACAGAACAACATAAAAATGGCCAAAACGACGTCGTTTTGGCCATTTGAGCCACTTTTGAGCCATAAATTTGAACTACGAGACATTTTCTTTTTTTTATTTAAACAAAACCTAATCATGTAGCCTTTTTTTTTTCTTTGATTGAGCCACCGAAAGCAGCGACCTTCGTCTTTCTTTATATATATATATATATATATACAGAACATCAAACACACCATTTTTTTTTTTTATTTATTTAAAGAAAGGGGCACTAAAATTTGTTGCCGACAACGGCGCTCTCTCTCTTTTCTTTATATTATGTTTTCGTTGCACAGCCGCCGAAAGCATCAACATCCCTTTTTTTTTTTTTATTATTATTATTATTATTATTATTTTTTTTTTATGAAATCCATTCGGCTGATTCTCTCTCTCCAAGACAAACCCAGATTTCATCTTCTTCAAGAAGGTTTCGTTTATCTCCTTCTTCAACAAACCAAATGGCTCCGTTTGTGCACTGACTTTCATCGCGGCTTCAAGCAACACCGCCGACTTAGTTCTCTTCTTCGTCAATCGGAGCTCTGCAGCTGCTAAATCAAGGGCTATCGCCGGTTGCTCACAAGACCCACCCAGCTTGCTACCTCTCCAAATACCGCCGTCGTCGTCGCCGAAGATGAGCCACGGTTGCTGCTTGTTACAGACGTTGTGACCCAGGCTGCAGACGCTGCTATAGACGGCGCTGTGGCGGACGATGCTGCTACCGATATTGTCACGCCATGAGCCAACCATGACTAACCAGAAACCGTCCTCTCTTCGCAACTTTACTCTGCTCAGAAATCTTCATTGTTTAGTGCTCAGAAATCTTCATTTATATTTATTTATTATTATTATTTTTTTTGTTGACAAACTCTATTCTCAGGTTTCCACGGACGCTGTCTTCGCACATCTATTTGCTGCAGCTCCAGGCACCAAGACCATCACTACTCCTTGCCGCGGCTCCGTTACAACACAGGCTTCGACAACGTCGTCAAACACTCCATCGGTGCTGCTGCTGGTTTAGATGTCACCAGCTTTATCTCATTGTCGGTGGAGATCCAAGCACATGGGAGCTCGGTTTTTGCTCCCACAATCACCGAAGATGGCTACTGACGCTGCGACCCAAAGCGCCACCAGCTCGCGCTATCACCAGCAGTGCTTCCCTTCAATTTAATGATGCAGTCCCTCAAAGATCCAGGCACACCGTAGCTCTGTTCTGCTGTAAGTGCGCCACCGGCTTCAACTATTCCAGCGCCGATCACACACGTTTGCCCACTCAACGCCGTGTGTGGTCTGGCCTAGCATCCTTTCTCCTTTCCATGACTGCCAATTCCCCCAATATTCAACTTTGATAAGAGCTTTGCGGCCGGTATTTTAGGTGGCTTCTCGAATTTCATGACTCCATCATCCAATACACCCCCCTCTTTGCCCTTAGAAACCGTGCATGCATTGGATGTATCATCTGCACGTTTCCATGATAGAATTTTTTTTTGAGGCCAGATTGGAAACAGACGAGGCAATCTGTGCTGTGTCTGCCACTGAATCTTTTTCAAGTTGAATCCACGCAGTCTAGGTGAGCCATTAGCATGATCTGAGTTCAAATTATTAAATGCGGCTGCATCGCTTGAAACAGTGATGACACCAACAAGCTCACCTTCCTCATATAATGGGTTTTCCGTCACTATCGCCATAAATATCCCACCGGACTTCTTCTTGAAAGAGGAACTGACCTGACCATGATTGACCACGGATCAACCTGTCCATGATTTTCTTTGAACAAAAATAATGCTCGTCATCAATAAGCACGTCAAGTACTCTTTTCCCAATTACTTCGTAATCCTTATATCCATAGATTTTTTTATTTTTATTTTATTTTTTATTTTTTTCAGCAGAGCGATTCCAGAAAATGATGTCGAACTCATGATGATAAATCTGATATAAATAGAATATTTGATGCTTGCATTGAAATATTGATGTCAAGGGCGGAGATGCGATAGGAATGATGTCACACTTGATGCCTTGTGCCGAGACCGAACCAGCCTACCATTGGCCTCTCTCTGCTGAACTCTGCAGCTGGCTTCAACTGTTTCAACGCAGACCACACACGTTCGCCCTCTCAACGCAACGTGTGTGGTTGCCGACTCTTCTGTGGTACCAGCGTTGCTTCCGGCTTCAACTCGTCTGACGCCGACCACGCACGTTCGCCCACTCAACGCAACGTGTGTGGTCCTGCCCGGCCTAGCTCAGTCTTGTGGATCTTGATCGATGCCGACTCAACTACATCTCCAACGCCGACTACACACGTTGCCCTTTCAACGCGACGTGTTGTGGCCTGTCTAGCACTGCTTAGCTCGGCGTCGGCCTCTGGTGTATCTGGCTCTCATTTGGGTCTTGCCGCTACTTCCAGCCGTGCTCTTCTTCCATTGGCGCGAATCTGTGAGTAACTCTTTCAATTGTTTTATTGATAATGTAAGAACATCATACTTGACTTTTATGTAACCGATGAATAAATTCTCGATACCCGAACTTAGCGAACAATTGTTTGAAATGATGTAGTGCCATAGCAGAGAGTAAAACCATATATTGTTGATGTAGCATCTATCTCGGTAACGCTCGAATCATAATCGGAACTCGATATTACTTATGTCTTTTTGGTTTTGCTATTTCAGGCGAATGAATTCTTGTGCGAAACCCACGACCTCGGGGCCCCTAGAACCCGCACTAATGAGAGCAAGGGCTGTTCCTCGGAAGTCCGAACAGAAGCAAGACTGTCTCTCGGGAGTCCGAAAGTAGCACACACCCTACTTTGGCAAGAAAGATTCCTCTAGAAGATAACCGAGTCTACCAAGCTTACACCAACAGAAGTAAAGATTGTCTCTCAGAAGTCCTAGCAGAAGCTCCGACCAGAAGCAAGGCTGTCATTCAGAAGTTCGAGCGGAAATAGACTGTCCCTCGGAAGTCCGAGCAGAAGCAAAGCTCTCCCTCAGAAGTCCGAGGCTGTCCCCCGAGAGTCTGAATAGTAAACACATTCTACTTCAGCGAGAAAGATCCCCGAAGCTTGCATTGACAGAAGTAAGGGCTATTCTTCGGAAGTCCGAGTGGGAGCACATATGCTACTTCAGCAAGAAAGACCCTCAAAGCTTGCATTGATGGAAGCCATGGCTGCTCTTCGGAGGTCCGAATGGAAGTACACTTCTACTGTGTCAAGAAAACTCCCTTCAGGTTGGTAACTGAGTCTACTATTCATTTTTCTTCTTTGAGGGCAACAAAAATTAAAAACTGTTTCAAGCAACATAACACAATGAAGATATACAATGTAGAGAAGGCAATAAATTTCTTCATAACATAAGAAAGATAGAACTTCATGGACAATGCAGTAAATGCAAACTGTAAATGTCATAGATAGACTCCTTCTGTGGAATGTTGACATTTGCCCCTAGAGTTGCAAGGTCATTTGGAAAGCTTTCACCAGCTGCTCAGGCTGTGACCGTCATACACCATCATAGCCACATTCTAAGATATCCTGGGGCCCTTGTTCTTTGAACTTTAGCTCATCTGCTTCGACCTTCTTTCTAAAGATCTTCTTAAGTGTCCGGCACTTTTCTGTAGGATGTCCTAGTGATCGGTGGAAAATACAATAATTAGGACCCTCACGGTCCTTCTTCGGCAAAAGCTCTTCGACATAAGGCAACTTCAGTTCTCCATCTGCCACCCATTCTTTAACTAAGGCCTTCACCTCCTCAACACTACACGGAAAAGGAGTGTCATCTTCGCAGTATTTCCTCTTCTGACCCTGAATTCCTCCAGCTGCGACTTTCGGTAGAAGACGCGGAAACCCAGTGACAGAAGGTCTTCGGGATGACTTGAAGCTGGTTTTATAACTAGCCTCGAACCCAATCTCCTCAGACTGAGGTACGTTGATGTTCCGAGATGCTTCAATTAGTGCCGAGAAGGTGGGTAGCTTGTGATTAACAAGAAGCATCTGTACCCGTTCAATGCCCCTTCAACACAGATTTGGACCAAGTAGCTTTCCTCCACAGCCTCATGACAGTCCACGGCTTTGTCTTAGAACCTCTTCACATATTCGAGAATGTCTTCACCCTCCTGCTGCTTTTCCTTACAGAGGGTAAGTGTGGTCACCTTCTCGGCCGCTTGAAAGAATTTGACATGGAATTTGTTGACCATCTCCTCCCAACTTCGAACAGAGTTTGGGGCCAAGTTAACGTACCAACTATATGCTCGGTTGGTGAGGGACTTGGAGAATTCTCTCAGTCGGAGGACATGATTTGAACCATGAATCCCTAAAGTCTCGATGAACCGCACAACATGTTCTCGCGCATTTCCTTGCTTGCCATCGAATTTGATGAACTTGGCACCGTGTACCCTTCCGGGTATGGATAACTCAACATCTCGATAGGGTAAGGCGGCTTGACATCCGGATCAGGCAAAGAGGTAAAGTCATCTTGCCCCGTTCAAGATCGAACATGGCTTGCACCTCGGCGAGAGTGAGAAATTGTTGAGGGAGAGAACTTGATGGTGGTATTCCCGGAACTTGGCTTGTAGAGCCGAAGACTGAGCCTGGAGCGACTTGGCCATTCGGGTGTTGAGAATTCACCATCGGTGAAGACACATGATGAAATTGGCCATCGGCACCTATGGACACGCCATTTGGTGATGGGACATTGAATTGAGGCCCGTAAAGTCCACCGCACGGGGCCGCTATACCGGGTTGTGCTTGCAAATTTGTTGTCGGCGCCAAAGGAGACCCACTCAGTACATGAGTAGAATTTACAATCGGTGGAACAAAATTAGGCATGGCTGGAATACCATTTTGTAGAGAAATTTCTATAGGCCTTCTTTGAACTTCCACAGCTGTGGAACACCATTCATCACGCCGGAAACTCCTCCAACCGCTGCTGGACTATGGCTTGATCCTCCAGGTGCGTGATTGTGCGCTCCACGGGCCGTAGGTTGGCTATGACTTGTTCCTCCTAGCACTTGATTCTGCACACCATTTTGTACAACTTCAGGAAGAATTTGGGGTGGATCTGATGGTTTTGACCATTTCCAACATTGCCATGAAGTTGTGATGCTTGTCAGTGCCGACTTGACCTCCATTTGTTACTGGTGATGCGAAATTCGAACCCATCACCAACATGGTGTGGGTGAGATTTTGAAGGGTCTTGAGAATCTCTTGTTGGGTGTGTTGGAGTTCTTGAATGGCTTCAAGGCTGAGAGGTGAGTCTTGAACTTGAGTCATTTCATCACCACCATTGGAAAAGCCTTGTTGATGAGTCTCATTCTCTGCCATTTTTGCCAGTGCTGTATGAGTTCCAGATCTCGTTGAAACCATTAACCAATCCGCCTCCCCAGCAGAGTCGCCAAATGTAAGAAAGGGTTCAAGAAAGGAGTTGGAATATTCGAAGATCTTCGAAGATCCTTGATGAGAGGCTTAGATTCTTCAATAGTCTCAACTTAGGAACACAAAAACAAAGGAGATGATGGAGATCAGAGATTGGGTGAAGAAGAAGGCAAAATGGCTAGAGAGAGAATAATGGCAAGGCTCTCCCATGGATCTCCCACTTTCACTCTCAAGGTTGATAATGGAGATGGGAAATTAGTTCTTTCCCAAGAGTCATCTCTCCAAAAATCATCCCTTGTAAAGCTATGGGTGGGTGCTATTTATAGGCACCTCATGATGTAGGACGGAGCCCATGTGTAAGGCACATGGGAAGTATTCTCTCTAACCATTTTGTCCGAGGAGGTGATCTCTCCGAGGAGGTGACCTCTCCGAGAGGTGATTTCCGAGGAGGTGACTTCTCCGAGGAGGTGATCTCTCCGAGGAGGTGATTTCTCCGAGGAGGTGACCTCTCCGAGGAAGTGAATTCTCCGAGGAGGTGATTTCTCGAGGAGGTGACTTCTCCGAGGAGGTGATCTCTCCGAGGAGGTGAACTCTCCGAGGAGGTGATTTCTCCGAGGAGGTGACCTCTCCGAGGAAGTGAATTCTCCGAGGAGGTGATTTCTCCGAGGGGTGACCTCTCCGAGGATGAGAAAAAACCCGAAGAGGAGATCAATCCCTCGGCGAACCCTTCTTCTTAGCCACACCTAACCAATGATCCCCAATCATCCCACAGGGTCAGGGGTAGTCCCAGAGGACGTCCTGCCGCATCAGGGTCAGGGTAGTTCAAGAGAACGCCCTGCCGCAAATATTGCCGAGTCTCAGGGACCCCCTAGATCGTGCCACCTCGACCCGGGAATAGGCTAGTTTAACCGAAGAGTGAATTTATCTCCACTCACCGTCCTCGGGATCGGGTCCTTTGTTCGAACTCCATTCCGCCCATGGTTCTGGTACGTAGATCCCGGAAAGCTCCGAGCCCGCAAGTGTTCTGGGACTCATTAACGGAGCGACTTCTAGATTGCATTTGAATCCGTTCGAAGCCAAGTGCTTCGGATTTCTAGGTTCGTGGGATCCGAACCCTTTCGAGTCCGAGTGTCTCGGATCTCTAGGCTTGCTTAATACCCTTTTCGAGTCCGGACCCGAGTAAGTCTCTAGGTTCGTGGATCCGAACCCTTTCGAGGCTGAGTCATTTAGCCCGTTTGATGGCGATAAATCCGGGCCCACCAATCTTGGACTTGCGATAAATTCAGGCCCACTAATCTTGGGCTATTGGGCTTAAATAATTTAGTGGGCTCAAATTAGCCCCTCTTACAATAGGTAAACACTACTTTTTAAATTTCAACTAATGTCATTTATTTAAATTACTTTTCTTTTTATTTTTTATTTTTATTGGAGCATAGGAATTAAATTTATTTAAATTACTTGGGCAGGCACACTACTAATTTGACAATGACAAAACTCAACCAAGTAAATAACATTCTTTACAAAAAGGGCAAATAACACTTTACCCCCAACCATTACTATTTTTCACTTTATTTTCCCAAACTAAAAATTGATACAACGCATCCGCTTCATCTTTTGAAAAATTTTATTCAACCCTTATGTCTCCATTCTATTAACAAAATAGACGAAAAATATGCATATAATGTAGGTGTGGGCATTCGTCAGGCCAAGCCAGGTTCGGGTTGGGACGACACTACATAATAAGAGACTTTGTATCTGTCCAAACCCAGCTCAGCCCGGTCCTAACATCGAACCTCTACATTTGCCCAAGCTCAGTTCAAATATAATTATAAATTCCAAATCCACCCATTGAGTTATATGTTTAAAAAAATATATATATTCCGTAATTAAATTCAATCACACGTTATATTTCTTAAATAAATATACTGACATCATTATAAATTGAGGATTTTGTATATAAATTAAAAGATTTCTTAAATAAATTCAATCACACATCGCCACAAATTTGAGTTTCAATAAAATTAGTAAAGATAAAGTTTAGAACTTAACCCAAAAAAAAAAATTTTAATATATTATAATTAATTAATTGCTAAGTTTGGGATGTGCAAAATAATCTAAAAAGTCAAAAAGTTACTCAAAAAGTTAAAAAGTTAACACTATTCACCAAAAGTCAACAATTACGGCTGCACAACTCCCAATTCAAATTTTTCTCTAAAAACCAATTTTACAATTTTTATTACACATTTTTCTATAAAAAGTCAAAAAGTTAACCCAAACATCCATATTTTTAACCTCAATTTTTTAGTCCAAAAAGACAAAAAGTACACTTATTTAGTCTTCCAAACTTGGTAATAGTGGGTTGGATTAGTTTGAAAATATAAATTACAAATCCATACCATTAATATATTGGGCTAAAAATGTTAGCTCAACCCAATCTTATAAACTAAAACAATCTTTCCAAACCCTAAAAAAGTAGGGCTAGGTAGGCCAATTCCCACGCCTAATATAATGTACACATGTTATATTTATGACAAATTTTAAAAGTATTTTCATCGTAAATATTTCGTGTGCACATTACATATACATTTTCCATCTGTTTAGTTAACAGAATGTGACATAAGAGCTAAATTGAAACTTTCAAAAGATGAAGATATACATTGTATCAATTTTTAATTTGAAGAGATAAAGTGAAAAACTGTGATAGTTGATGGAATAAAGTGTAATTTGCCTTTACAAAAATCAATCACAAAATGGAGAAATTCATTATCCGCACATACCATATGGACCTTTAGTTATAATTAATTTTCTTTTCTAATTATAATATTATTTTGAGATATCATATGCACATTTAAATATAACACTTTATAATCATATGCACATTTAAATATCATATGCCTATTTTCTTTTCTAGTTATGATCAACACTTTATACTATATACTCCTTTAGTTATGATCAATTTTTTTATTATAATTTTATTTTGAATTATTTCGTTATATATATATATACTTTTTTTTGTATTTGGTTATAATTTTTTTTTATGCTTAATTAATTATTACTACAAAATATAGAATTATATCATTTTTATAAATTGTCTTTAAATTGAACTACAAAATTGAGGGAGAGAATGGCAAATCTGGTGGACCATTTCTTGAAGACTAGGGTCTCTCTATCTTTGTCCCATATTCTCAATGGGAGGCTTCTTTGCAATGGCAACAGAGCATCCATTGCATTGTGGGTATTGACTGCAAGAGACGACAATCCATGTCGTCATCGTCGGCTTGAGAAGCTTTACTTTCTCACTGCCTCTAGGGTTCTCTTCTCCAACCCTCCTCATATCAGCAAGTTTTGGTACTCCAATTTTCTTTCTTTCCATCTTCCATATACTTTTGTGGATCATTTTTTTTGTTTTCTTTTTTGGGTGTTTTAATGTTTGCTAAATTGATTATGAGAGAAATGGTGGATTAGTTCATTCATATACAACATCATTAATTTTGAATTAGGATATTGTTGCTTGCTTTCCCAGTGTATATTGAATGCCACAGAATTAGATGATGCTCTCATCAAATGCCACTCTATTGGAAGATCATAGAGTTAGATGATGCTAATCTATTGCTGAGTATAGTTATCTAATAGCTAATAGGGTTGGTCTCGTTTTGATGATGTGAATTGTTCATTTTGTAGAGCTGTTGTGTATATCATCATGAAAAAAAATTAGCATTGATCCGATAATTGTAGCATTTTCTTTTATAGTGTCTCTAAAAATATATATGGATGGTTTATTTTCAAAACATACTTGTCATTCATTTTTTAAAAAATAAACGCAATAAAATAAAAATGTTACGATTATCGGATCAACTTTATTGTTTCCATTGATGACATATACAGAGAGTCTTACAAAATGAACAGTTCGGATCATCAAAAAGAGACCTGTGATGCGCCCTATGGACCCCTCAAGTTCTCCCAAGTTTAGATTTAAAATTGAGATTTGATGTCGAGAGAAGCCCAACCTAGTTAATATTCAGTAGTTTGCACCCACTTCTTTTAGAATTTGATTCTCTTTCTTCATTTTTCAAAATTTTTAGGCCCCTTAAGCCTAACCAAATTTGAAATTTTTATTGGGTGCTTGCCAATTACTAGAATAGAGAATTCTTGTTTAATCTTATCTATGTAATTGATTGTTCATTGAAATATACTTTTAATGTAAGGCAGAAGATGAATTCTTTTTTTAATTAGTTTTAATCTTGGCATGATTGCTAATCGAGACTGATATACTGAGAAGCTAGAGGTAGTTCCAAGAGAGGATTTAGAAGCAGTGCCTAATACAGTGGTGACTGCAACAAAGACCGACACTTTCAGAAGGCTTGAAGAATGAGAGTCGAGGAATTGAGAAATGATGCAATAGTTTCTCATTTAGGAAGAAGATAAGCTCAAAAGGCAGACATGTGTCGCCCATTGCCACTTGTTTATGTTTTCTTTTTTTAAAATCTTTTAGAACTAGACATGGTTTAGACACTTGGGGAATACGCATGTCCATCGCTTAGACACAAATCAAACACTGATTATTTAAAAGAAAATAAATTGGGATCCTATGATAAAATCAAAATAATGTCAAGTTATACCTATTAATCCCTCATTCTAAGAGTTTTTTGATTTTAGGTTTAAGCGTTCCTAAAAGAAGAAATTAATTATAGAATCAATTAAACTACACAAGATAGTGACAGAAGAAAACATTCTCTGTAAAAATTATGATTCAGTGAAGAATTATAATAATGCATTGGCTACAGGACAGAGAGGTTTCTTTACTTCTGTCTTTCTTTCTTTCTTTTTTTCTTTTTTTCCTTTTCTTTTTTCCTTTCAGGTTGTTTTGTTTTTGTTTATTTATTTTGATAAGTATTCTTCTTCTTCTTCAGGATGTGTGTTTTCTTTGTTATATAGAAGGTGCCACATCAGGTCTTCATGACCAAGAACCTATTTGCTTTTGTTTAATTTTTCACTTTTCTAAATTTATGTTGTGCCTTCAGGAAAGAAGTTTGATATGATATTTTTATTTCAAATCCCCTCTCAGAATGCTTAGGGAAGTTCCTTAGTAAAACTACTATGAAACTTCGTTATTTATAGTGTCATATCTGACATGTTTTGTGTTCATTGGGGGTATTCAGAATGATTTCTCGACAGTGAAGACTTATTTTTAGATTTCCATTTATGCTATAAATATTGATCAGTGATTGATGTTTACACCCTATTACATCCTAATGATCACTGATTTGTCTAATACAATGAACAGATTGATTCATTGGCAAATTCATCCAGGCCAATTTTTCCTTGAAGACTCTCTTTGATTTGATAAATCTCAATTTCTTTCTTTTACGTCTTTATTTTTTTATTGATCGGACAAATGTCTGAGTTTACCTCTCTCTGCAATAATTATGTTTGTTTCTGGATTATTATAAATTCTGTGACATTTACTTATGTCCAGGACTTTCCCAGTGGTACAACTTTTCTTAACCTGCATACCTTCATTAGGTATTCTAGTTCCCACTTCTGATTGCATATTAATTAGATTTGCACTTGTCATTTAGCAGTTCTAACCCAAATGCTTTTTTCCTTTAACAGCTATATATGTAATGGGTAAATATGCCAGCTATGAATTCAAAAGAATGAAGGCGGTAATATTTTAATCATTTCTGGTAAATATGTTCCTTATCTTAGACCATAATTTATGTCATTTATTGGTCCCCACACATCCACTCTTCATTTTTAGCAATCTTTCTCCTTGGATGATACAAGTATTGCAGATGCAAAGCTGCCATGGAGACCAACTGTTTGATGTTGCATATATGAGTGTTAAAATGGACCTTTTCATTTTCTTTTTCTGCATTGCTACTGTGAATAGGTTACGTCACTGGACCTTTGGTGATGTCTTTGTTATTCATGAATGATGTAACTAGGAACTAGTTCTCATGTCTTGTTCAGGGTATTGGGGTGGGGTATTGGATCTTGGGCATTTATAGGGTTCAACTGCCAAAGTATGTGGAATTCCTCCCAATACAAAAGAAAATTGGTTCACTTAAATTAGATTATTAAAAAAAGAGAAAATGAAAAATAGGAGGCAACACATTGATCCTACTGCCCATCTACTCAATAAGGATGTGAGAGAATGGAAAATGATAAGAATTATAGGCTTGGACATGATTTTGCTCTGGTATGATTGAATCCAAACCCAAAAAAAGAAGAAGCTTATTTCTCTTCTTGTAATCGATGGTTTTTTTTCCTAGTAATCGTTGTTGATCATGCCAGTTTTTACTTTTTATTTCAAGGTTTCCCAAAAACCCTAGACAGATATTTATTGGTAAAATATAAAATTTCTCATCTGCATATATTTCACAGCTGAAAATTTTAAACTATTTGAGACCATATCAGTGACTCTTGGATGCATTTATTTTAATGAGTCTAGTAAACACTATGTTCACACATTTTACAATGCGTTCCTCGATCTTAAAGTAATGCTTACTTTGCATCTTAGCTTCCAACAATCAAACTGCTAAACCGGAATGTAGCTGCTTTCTGTGACTCCATAGGTTGATAGTTTTGGCAGATTATTAAAATATTAGCAGCATATCTCTATTGATCTAGTTACTCGAAATGTTTTCTCAGGTAGCTGAGCAGAAAAAGAAGGAAGAACGAAAGCATCATGCCATTGAATTTCGAGTCATAGAAAAGAGGGAAGTAATGGGGTCCGATTCAGAATTTTCAAACTTAAAATCAAGAGTTGATGCATTAGAGGTGGCCATGCAGGAGATTGAAGCTGAATTAAAGAAAATACCAAGTGTCACCAAAACCAGCGATGAGGAAGAACATAAGAAGAGGTTGCAGCTTTCAGATGTTGGTTCAAACACCAAAAATGCCACCAGTAACAACCCTACTAGGTTGAAGTTGGAGGAGCCAGCATTGAACTCGGTTATTGAAGCTGCTAAGCAGAAGCCAGAAGTGAATGCCAGCAATGGAGGCATCAGTTGAATGTCTATGGTTGATTTGGTTGATTTACACGCCATGGATTTGCCTCTTGGGGAGTTTCACAGTCAATAAAGTTGGACAACTCTTGAGTGAACTAACTGTAAATATTTCTCTGCTATTCCAGCTTCCTCCCTTGATTTTTTCTGTACATATATTTCTTTTTCATCAAAGATTTGAAATGAACCATAGAGCTTAGCTCTGAAGGGACACTTCAGGTACAGACAAATTCAAACAGAGGTATGGTTGCTGAAAACTGCGGGGTGTTAACCACGATTTTTATGAACTCTATATGAATTTCTCTTTTTTCTTTCAAGTGTTTGCATTGGAGTAAAAAATATTAATAGCAATAACATTTTACCATAATTTGGGAATAAAATTTGTCTGTACATTACTTGTTTAATTTTGGGGAAAACAAAAAAACAAAAAAACCACCATAGAATGGTTAAAGCCCTGACTTTTGATCCTCAGCTTCACTTGAAAGGAACTGTTGCTAATTGAGAATTTTAATATTGAGCTAGCTCTAGATGATGAATATATAAAGAGTTGAGTTACCCTATTTGAATTTTGGATTTGTAGAGAAAAATAAAAGAATTTTTTTTTAAAGAACTTATACTATTTTTCTTTTCTCTATACAAATTTAAAATTTAAAATTCATAGATAGTGTCAACTAGTGAGGGAGTTGGTTGTTGAAATGGTGGCAGAGATTAAAGCTGTGTTGGATGGTTTTAAATTTTGTTGTGTTGATGGATTTACCCATGTTTATGTGGAATTGGATTCGAAGTGTTGATGGATTTACCAATGTTTATGTGGATTTTCGAACTGGTTTATCTTCTCTTCCTTGGCACTTTCATTTGTATCTTTTTAGACTAAACCCGCCCTCGTTTGGCATAAAGGTTTTTGAGGCTAAAATGTTATAACAGTCATAAAAAGACAAGATAAGTTAAAAAATTAATAAGATAAAATGTCACATTTTAAATCATAATCATTTCACTTTTACTTTCATAAAAGTCAAAAAGGCCAAAAAGTCTAACCCAAATAAGACTTTTTAGCCCAAGTTAAATTGTCAAAAAATATAAAAAAAACCAACTCATTTCTCAAACAAGCTAGCCATTAGGGTCTCTTTGGTTATTCATTGCTACCTTTAATGTAAATTGCGTTGCAAATGCCTTAATTAATTGAGGTTGTGATTATGGTAATTCTTAATTTTTTTTTTTTTTTTAGAACTTCCTAGATTGGTTAAGGGTGTTGTGACTTTAGATAGGTTGGTCACAATAGTTAATTTAATTTTATCTTATAAATTATCATTATCTTTTTATCAATTTCATCTAGGTAGTTTTTAAGGCTTGGTTTGGCATATTTAAAAAAAGTTAAAAAGTCCAAAAATCACTATTCTATTTAAGTCACATCATCTTATTTAAGTCACATCACATCTCTAACACATTACTTCAAACCCAACCCAAACCCAATCCATATTTCATAAAAAGTCAAAAAGTACACTTATTTAGATCATCCCAAATAACCCTTAATAATTTTCAGTTCAGTTCATATGTAATCTCATTAGAGACAAGACAATTATATAAATAAATAATTATTAAAGTCTAATTTGATGGATTAAAAAAATTATTTCAAAATTTGAACAATTTAACCATATAACCAAGGGAATTTTTTTTAGGGTCCTAGGAATTAAGATTTTATACCATAAAATACATCTAATATTTTCATAATGTCTAAGGTCTCTCACACATCGATCCAGAAAAATTTCAATCCAGAGAATTTTTCTGGACTTCCCACTCTCCAGAGAAATTCTCTCCAAATTTTCTGGTTTGCACAAATTTCTCTGGTTTGCAAATTTCTCTGGTTTTCTCTCTAAAGAAATTCTCTGGTTTGCACAAATTTCTCTGGTTTACAAATTTCTCTAATTTTCTCTGGATTTTCTAGAGAAATTCTCTCCAAACCAGAGAAATTTCCTCTGTGTTTTGAACAAACCAGAGAAAATTAGGCTACTTCGAAACCAAAAACAATCACAATTTTTTATATGTTTTGAATAAACCAGGGAAAATTGGACTACTCAGAAACAAAAAACAATCACATGTGATTGTTTTGACCAAACCAAAGAAAATTTGTCAACTTAGAAACAAAAACAATCACAATTTTCTCTATGTGTTGAACAAACGAGAGAGAATTGGGCTACTAAGAAACCAAAAAACAATCACAAATTTTTTTTTTTTGTGTTTTGGACAAATAAGAGAAAATTGGGCTATTTAGCAACCAAAAATAATCACAATTTTCTCTGTGTTTTGAACAAACCAGAGAAAATTAGCTACTTAGAAACCAAAAAAAAAATCACAATTTTATCTGTGTTTTGAACAAACCAGGGAAAATTGGCTACTTAAAAAAAAATAAGAATTTTTTCTGTGTTTTTAACAAATCAGAAAAAATTGTGATTGTTTTTCTCTATGATTGTTTTTCAAAAAGCATTTTATCGAACAAGTTAGCTTTAAAGCTCACAACTATATGTTTTACAGTTCTAAGAAGAGTTTTGTCAAATCAAATCTCACAGTTATGTGTTTTGAAATTCTAAGAAGCATTTTATCAAACATCATACCATATATGTTTGTATGTATATGAGAGAGAGAGAGAGAGAGAGAGAGAGAGAGAGACCTTGTTCCAGGACTAGTAAAGGACGGAGCTTTCAAACATGAAAGTGACAGTATCACTTCCATCATCAGCCTTGATGGTGATGATATCGTCGTTTACTCCTACCATTGGGTTGTCTTCTCGTTGCGGTATGTTTTGATTCTGATATCAGTGAAATCGTCCATGGATAAGGATGCTTTGAGCTTCGCTTAATAGAGGAGAGAGAGTTGGAGAAGACGACGATGACGACGAACTCCGGCGATGGAGGTGGAGTTCGTTAGGTGGAGTTCGTTGGAGAAAGAAGAGCAGAGAGAGAGAGAGATATGAAGAAAGGGAGACGCAGTTTGATTTGGGGGATCAAATTTTTCTGTGATATATGGGTGTTAGGGGTTGAGGGACTTTAGACATTATAAAATAATATTGTGAATCTCTTCTATTATTAAAAATGGGAGAGGAATCTTAAACTAATTTTCTCTATAACGAAATATCTATCTGATTGCTTGTAGTTTGTAAAAATAAAAAAATAATAATAAAAATTTGAGTGTTTAGTTTTACTGTTCAATGGGTGTTTTGGAAAGTGTTTTTTTTATTTTTATTTTTATCTTTAGTAAACTTTTTTTTTTTAAATTTAAAAACAAAATTTAGATTTCTAAATTCAACTTGACAAGACAAATCGGAAAATTATAATTTTAAAAAAAATTCAAAAAAGACAAAAGTAAGCAAAAATAAACAATCTTTTTTGATTTTTTTTTATTTTGAATTTTTTAAAAAATATTTTTTAGATTCGTATAGACCGACAAAATAAAAATTTTGACATAATTTTTAAAAAAATCACTAAAAATAAAAAATTCAGAAAAGAGATTTTTTTTTTTTTTTTTTTTTTTTGTGTGTGGCCAAAAGAGGCTTTCAAATTTTAAAATGAGATTTTTTTTTTTCATTAAATCACGTTTTAACAGTAATTAATTTGTGCAATTACTTTTAATTTTAGGATTAAATAAATAAAATCAAAACACAGTGATAGTTTAATCGAACAGATTAGATTAACCCGAGTCAAAACCGTGGCTCAATTTGTGCAAACTTGTTGGGGGAACACTTCTCTCTCCTTGCAGAAACCAAATGCATCAATTGCAATCACGACAGCTTTCTCGCCATCCAAACAGACCCAAACCCAATTTTCCCGCCCAAACCTGGACCTGCATGTCCACCGATCCTCAGCATCCTCCACCAGGTAATCTCTCTCCATTACGTTCTTTTTTTTTTTTGATCAACCCTCCATTATGTTCGTGAGAACCTAATAATCTCTTTCTCAATTTTCTAAATATACGTAAGGGCAAATTACAATTTACTCTCTCAACTATCACTATTTTTTATTTTATTCTCTCAAATTAAAAATTAATACAATATATTTCTTTTATCTTCAGAAAGTTTTTAATTTAACTTTTATGTCTCCATTATATTAATAAAATTAACTAGAAAATGTATAAGTAATGTGCAAATGTTATGTTTAAAAAAAAAATACATTTTAAAATTCTATCATAAATGACATATGCATATTACATATATATATATTATATATATTTAATTTTATTAACATAATGAAGACATAAGGATTAAATTAAAAACTTTCAGAAGATAAAAAAAATACATTGTATCAATTTTTAGTTTGAAAAAGTAAAGTGAAGAACAATTATAATTGAAGGGGATAAAGTATAATTTGTCCTATACGTATTAATGTCGATTTTTATGTACCTTTGCTTAGAAAATGAAAAGTAAAGTGAAGAACGATTATAGTTGAAGGGGATAAAATATAACAATAATGTTTGAGAGTTCTAATTCAAGAGCTCTAATGCAACTCTAATGATGTGGAGAGTACCCATGTGAAGGTGGGGCTCACACTCCTCTCTCTTTATCTCTCTCTACTCTTTTTCTCTTCCATCTCACTAGAGCTCCATTTAGGATTCTCAAATTAGAGGTATGTATCATTACTCAAAATATAATTTGTCCTATTCGTATTAATGTCGATTTTTATGTACCTTTGCTCAGAAAATGAAGGAATTGGAAAAGAAGTCGGTGATTAGAATTTTGATTTATTGAAATAAGAATTAGTTAGCCTAGTTTACTGAAACCAAATATAAGAGAAATTGAAGAAACAAAGATGGAACTTTGAACATTTTATGTTCTAATTAAATGAAAAACTACCCAAATAGTCTTCACTAGGTTGTTGAGTTGGGTTAAAATAGTTTATTAAAAGATAAAATTGATTAAAATAGTTAATAAAATAAAATGTCATATTTAATTTATAATTATTTTACTTTTTTCTTTTATAATTATTAAATCAACTATAAAAAAAAGTCAACTAAGGACTCGTTTGGGAAGTTGGTTATTTTAGTAGTCTATTTTAGTTTTTGACTATTTTAGTATGTCAAAATATTTGTGTTTGGAAAAAGGATTAGATTTTTTTTTAATTAATGTGATTTTTGTGAAAGAAAAAACAAAATAATTATAAGTTTAATATGACATTTTATCTTATTAACTATTTTAACTTATTTTATTATTTTTTTGTATATTTTAACTAAAAAACTAATTTTTAACTTCCCAAACATCCCTAACTTCTTAAACACAATTATTTTAATAGCAAATTATTTTAGTAGTGAAAAAGTTGGTCCATATTCTTGCGTCTTTACTTTTCCTACATTTTCTTAGAAACCGACCAAAGCTTCTTTTTTCTCAATTTTGATTCCTTTTATCTATTCCTACATTTTAATGCCTCTGAATCTGAAGTAGGATGTCAATTGTTTACTTCTGTGTCGACATATTTTCACACTTTGGCAAATTACGCCAATGTCCCTATAGTTGGACCTGTATCACTTTGGTCCCTGACTTTTCAATTGTGATAAATTTGACCTTGAATTTTGAATCTTGTTTCAAATAAGAACAATTGAAGATATCATTAGATTTTTCAAGGGTAAAATTGTTAATTTGATAAAATATAAACTAATTTGACAAAAATAAATGCCAAACAAATATTTTTGAATTTTTAAAAATTATTTCTACCTACTAAAAATAAAATTATGTAAAATTGATAAATCTTTTAGACATTTATTTATTTTTTTTATCAAATTAATTTTTATTATGTGTTTGGATGATGATCATGTAAAATTAATTTAAAAAAATTAATCATGTAATTTTTATTATTTTACATAATTTTATCATTGGCGGATAAAAATAATTTTTAAAAAAGTAAAAATATTTTTTTGACATTTATTTTTGTCAATTAGTTTATATTTTATCAAATTGACGATTTTACCCTTGAAAAATTTAACTATATTTTCAATTGTCCTTATTTGGAACAAGATTTAAAATTCAGGGTCAAATGTGTCACAATTGAAAAGTCAGGGACCAAAGTGACACAAGTCCTAAACTACAAGGACTATGGCATGTCCAGGAAAAGCCAAAAAGTTAAAAAGTTATTCAAAAAGTTAAAAAGTTAACACTATTCACCAAAAGTCAACAATTACGGCTGCACAACTCCCAATCCTAATTTTCTCCTACAAATCAATTTTTATAATTTTTTATTACACATTTTTCCATAAAAAGTCAAAAAGTTAACCCAAACATCTATATTTTCTTCCTCAATTTTTTAGTCCAAAAAGACAAAAAGTGCACTTATTTAAGACACCCCAAACAAATGTAATTAACACTTTTCTCAGCAACCAAACAGAACATAATCAATTAGTCTTTGTTCCTTCAAATCCCTAATCAACCACTTCAATAAAAATCGAATTCTTTGGTGATGATAGAGTTCTTTGTCACAGACTTACATGGAACCTAATTTTTAGGTATGACATTCTTTCCTTCTCCTCACATGATCTAGCATATCATTGGTTTGGCTTGCTTGGAATAAATCAAATTTATTGTTGTAACAAATGAAAAAGAAGTGATTAATCAAAAGGAATATGCTAGCATAATTGGTAGTTTGAAATATGCTGCTAACTGTACTAGACCTGACATTGCATATACTGTTGGAGTACTTAGTAAGTTTATTAGAAAGCCAAGTCGATATCATTGGCTAGTCATGGGAAGAATTATGAGATATTTATCTGTACAAAAAATTATGGTTTGTTTTATAACAAGTATCCTGTGGTACTCGAGGGATATAGTGATGTCGATTGGACCACTTTTTCAGATGATTCTTTCTCTACCTCGGGTTTTATTTTTACTTTGGGTGGTGGTGCTATATGTTGGAAGTCTAAAAAATAAACTATAATTGCTAATTCTACAATGGAAGCTGAGCTTATGGCGTTAGCTTCAGCATGTGAGGAAGCGAATTGGTTGAGAAATTTGTTACATGAAATCCCTCTTTGGGAAAAACCAATTCCGCTTGTGTTAATTCGTTGTGATAGCACTGCTGCTATTGGTAGAGTGAATAACCATTTTTATAATGGTAAATCCAGACCTATTCGAAGGAAACATAGTAATGTGAGATCCTATTTAAGTAATGGCATCATAATTGTGAATTATGTAAAATTTTGTGATAATCTTGCGGATTCGTTAACCAAGGCCTTGGCGAGAGATAGGGTCTGGAATATCGAGGGGGATGAGTTTGAAGTTTATAAAATCATAAATCATGTATGAGACACCCAACTTGGGGATCAGAGATCTTGTAACTAGGTTCAATGAAAAGAACGAATCATATGGTGGTTGTAAAAAATGCACTCATTAATATTTTGTTATCCATCCCTATGATGTAAGTGAATTTGTTTTGTAATGTCGGAGGGTTGATTTTTTATACTTTTAATGAAATTCTATAGCTCTTATTGAGTGGGGTGTGTAAATTACAGGAACATCCTTAATAGATTTCACCTATGTGAGCATGAAAATGGGGCCGCTTTCTATGAGAATAAGGCTTATTCTCAAATATGGTCATGAAAACTGGGATAGGCACAAGGCCGTAATGTGCTGGCTATTAAAAGCTCATGTCAACACCTGGATTATTATGTGTGAGCAGTAATATTTTATTTCCCTTAAATAGTCATAGTTCAAGTCTGAGACCACTACTGACTTTGGAGTAGAGGTTGTTGTTTCATAATGAAGGTTCAATGCAGGGTACACCTTCATGATGCAAACTGTCTATCTTTGGTTGGTAATCTCTCTTGTCCTTGTTGATATTAAAATGAGTGGGGGATTGTTGAACCATTTTAATATCTTTTATTTATTTATTTATTTTGTTCATAAATCTTGTTTTGTCTAGTTCATGAATCTCATTTTGTTTGGTAAATGGAGATTCGTTGTTTTTTGGTGACCTTTTGTCTTGTTCATGAATAGATTAATTAGAAGTTTATGAACTTGGTGATGAGTTAATATTTGGAGACTTTCCCTTGTCTTTAGTTTAATGATCATTATTATTTTTTGGTATAAATTGTAAGGTCCTAATGGCCTATAAATAGTTCATCTCATCTACTTTTTTCTACACTAACTATTATTTATACTTGAGAGATTACTAGTCAAAAAGTGATATTTTTTTTCTAAGTGGAGCTTTGGGTTCACCATCTTGTGAGAGTTGGCCTGAACTATACGACAAGTGGTCGGGCTGTTGTATCCTGGAGGAGACAAGTCATAGTTTAGTGATTGTTACATCGATATTTGGGTTCTTCCTATCGCAATGGGTTTGATCTCCTTAAAGAAAACGAGATATCCGTGCCTCAGCCTGATTTATTTGTATCTCATTTTTTTTGCATTATTTATTAATAAAATATAATTTTTCTAATATTTTCACCAATAGTGGTCTTTGCTCTTTTTTGTGTAAAAAAAAAAGTGTAAAATTTCTATTGTGTTATATATATACATATTACAGTCATAAAGCACCTATTCTTAGGAATCCTAAGAAGATTGTATTGCTTAAAGGACTAAGGATGCCATAAACTCTTATAGTATGATGAATCAAGAGAAACCATTCAAAGATTTAAAAAGAATGCTTGGGTAAATGTTCAATTTCAACAATTTTATAATGGTAGCAATAACATTCTTTAAAGGATCTAAAGTCAGAAGTCTAGCACTAAAAACCAAAACAATTGAACAAAGAAAAAGCTATTTGCAAGCCAATGAAACAGCCCACCCAAAAAGACAAGGATGTAATCATACAGTCCACAATTGTCTTTTAATAATTTACCTATTTAAATTAGAAGATTAGTGGGAGGATTGTGTTTGCATGTTATATAAATTAATCAATTTTATAATTTTTTTTACAAATATCATGTAATAAGTAAATTTTAAAATTTGAAACATAATCACTTTATTAATATGATAAGTGTTATATTAATAAAAAAAATATATTATAAAATTTATTAACTTATATAATATTACTTAATTGTTGTATGATCAGTGAAATAGAAAATAAAACGAATTCCTTTATCTCAAAACTTTCCCAATTTTAAGATAATATGTTTATTGAAGAGAGCATAGCTAAAGGAATTAAAGTCCTCTATTTCATTATAACATCTGAATCGCTCACATTTTAGGGTCGTTGAACACGTGGTTATCATAATCCGATCAATTTGATTTTTTATATCGGCAAACTAAAAAATATGAATAGTTCAAATCATTGAAGTGGAGCCCAAAAATAAGCCCATTAGTCAGACTAGATAATCCAATCTTGATTTATAATTATAGATAGACTGAGCTCAATTCATTTTTGAATAATTTTTTTTAATTTAAATATGTGGCAAAATAAAAGATACTTATATTCAAGAAGCTGATACTTTTTTCCTCCAAGACAACCACCAACGACTTGGAAGGTGTATTGCTATAATTCTCATGACTTTAAAACTATAATTCTTGACTTGGAAGGTGTGTTGCTATAATTCTCATGATTTTAAAGCCATAATTCTTGGAAGGTGTTTTTCCCATGACTGCTAAATATTAACTTCAAATATATGCACTAAACTCTACTTCGTAGATTAAATTTAGAGTAACTAAAATTATTCAACAAAGATTTAGTTTAACTTACAATGTTGTAGTATGATAGATGTCCTAAAAAAAATGTTCAAAATATTAGATCAACAGTATATAATAATGAAATTTTTTTTATGACCTTATAATTTGAATATATCTTAACCTTTGATAAAAAATTCTGCATGGTTTTCTATTTTTTTTTTCGGAATTCATATACCAACTCAACGTGGGGTTGGTAGGTGGTTCATGAGGTTGATGCATGAGTTGACTGACTTAAGTCATGAGGACTGTGGGGTTGGTAGGTGGTCACTCATGGGGTTGATGCATGAGTGGACTGACTTATGACTTAAAGTCATGAGGACTCGGTGGTCAGTTTCTTCGAGGAAAAGTTGTCACCTTATTTTATAAAAATATATTTAATTTTGTCTTATATTAAAAAATATATTTCAAAAATTTATTGGTATCAGAGCCAAGTTTAATGATAAACATAATACAAGTATAAATTAAGTAAATTAGACATATATGATCACCATACATCCATGACTGAACCACAAACTAATACAGAAGGAATACCAGAAAACCAATCAGTAACCACTGTAGGAAATACAGTATCCTCTTTAGCCGAAGCAGCTGAAATGGTAGCTTACCAGGATGTTAAGAACGCTTTAGATAAGTGGACTATACCAGTAGTTGACCCAAAGACAATTTATAAAAAAGGTCATTTTCAATTTTTCAGTAAAACAATCATCAAAACCTTTGAACATGCATCTTGCATTCAAAATAATGATGAGATAATCCGATTAATTGATATTAATGATTTTATTCCGTTTGTTAAAAATTACAAGTACATCCACATAGGATTAGTACAAATCGCCTTCAAACCTCTGACCCTGTTGGGACAGAATACCAGTATCCAATGCACACTTCGTGATGGACGATGTCTCAATTGGAGAGCATCTCTCATGGGAGCTATTGAAACTAGTCTTTCCCATGGACCAGTATATTTTGATATTTATCCGAATCTTAGCGTCTCAATGACTGATGCTAATATATCAGATGTTTTAGAACTTCGTGTTCTTACTCATGGTTATGAGTATAAACCAGGATCCCCTCCTTTTTCAGTTCACTCTAGAATTTACATAAAGGCATTAACAACATTAAACCCTTATGTTAGGAAGAAAACTGAATCGGGAAAAACAGTATTGATTGAAACAAATCTTTACAGTAGCCAGGTAGCTGTACCTAAGTTAATCCCTTGGTCCAACATTACCTTTCCAGAAAGATGGCATATTCCAAATGCTGTGCCAACACAACCGATGATCCAACATAACATCGATGATGTTATACAGACTCAAGGAGGTAATGTTTACCTTCAATTTCAAAAACCGCTCCTTACCAGAAGTAGTTCTTCTAATGCTAGTTTTAGAACAGCACCAAGAAGTTTTTCCAACAACAGTTTTCGATCTATTCCACCATACCGAGTAGATCTACCAGAATCAAGTAGATAGTCTTTAGACTCTATTTTACAACAGATACCTTCTCGACCACCAAGTCGACCTCCTAGTGATCCTCCACCTGAAGATCCCATGAATACAGAAATCCAAGGTATCTGTCTCTCTCAGAACAGAATTCCCCATGGTGTGTATACCGCACCACCACCAGATAGCCCAACGGCCAGTGACATGAATTTTGAAATTTAAATGGATTTTACACCAGGAAGTGCAAATAGAAAAATATTAAACCAGGAATTCAACCAGGAAAAATATAAGGAATTTAGGAAATGGTATTTTGATAACCATAATCCAGAACAATTAGAACAGTTTAAGACTCAATATTACCAACATCTTGAGTTACACCAGGCACTTATACCATTTGTAGAATGGTATCAAACAGTATCTCAACCACAAATAACAACTATTGAAGATCAGTACAAGACTTGGACTACAACTGAAGGACAGACAATAAGTGCTATACATCCGCCTCCTCAAGCACTAGAATTAGCCCCTAATGGTGAAACTACTAGACAACCCTTAGTGGCTACTGCCTATATGGATGCACAATCAGGAAGATTTACTAAATCTGAATATATCCAATTAAGAGATTTAGCTATAACAGTTAAACAACATAATTATACAAATTTAATTTGCCAAACTATGAGCAAACAATTAACCAGGATAGAAGAAGCTATTTCTACTTTTCGAGATAGAAGTTTAGCTTCACCAGTAACTGGTAGTTCAACTATCCATCCCGTATCAATTAAACCTTCATTAGAAATCAGTAATTTTAAATTAAAACCTCCTAACACAGAATTCATGGACACTCTTCTGCAACGTATGCAGAATTTAAATGTTCGACCACCAGAACCATCTGTACCTTCTGGCTCTATACAGATGCTTAGAGCTGAACTTGTACCTGGAGAAGAAAATCTCTCTCCAGAACAAATTCAAGAAATTCAAATGAATTTTCAAGATCCACAAACAGTAAATAAATTGACTAACTATAGTCCTTCCAGACCAGCCATACTACCACCAACCAGAAATTATTATTCTAGGCCTTCTTCTCCAGATTTACTTTGGGAAGAAGCTTACATGACCAATCAGACATCATACCATGGTAAAACCATCTATGAATGGAATATTGATGGTGAATCCGAATATATTATCTATACCCGCTTACATCAAATGCTGATGTATGCAACAGTCTGTCGCCAGTATAATAACCAGGATCAAGCCATTGCTAAATTTATTATTAATGGCTTCACAGGACAACTTAAAGGATGGTGGGATAATGTCCTTACCATTGCTCAACAGTTAGAAATTCTTAACTCTGTTAAAATTGAAGTAGATCCGACTACTAGACAACCTGTCCAACAGCAGGATGCTGTTTACACTTTAATTCAGACAATCATTCTCCATTTTATTGGAACCAGTACCAGTACCGCCGATCGTGGCAGGGAACTTCTTCAGAATCTCCGATGTCCATCCCTTACCCATTTCCGTTGGTATAAGGATGTCTTTCTTACTAAGGTCATGCAACGACCTGATGGTAACAGTACTCACTGGAAAGCCAAATTCATTGATGGCCTTCCTACCCTTTTTGCCGAACGCGTCCGGAAAAAACTTCGGGACCGCCATGACCGGATGTCTACCAGTCTATACGAACAGTATACTTATGGACCAATAAAGGTGCTCACTAAAGGTTATGGCTAGCACGTCTGTCAACGACTTACAGGGTAAACGGTCTAACGCAATCACTGCAACATGACCCATCCTAACGCGACTTGAGTGATGTCCCGCTAACCCTAACAATTAATTAACCTTACATTGACACACACCCAGGAATAATCATATACATACTACATGCATAAAAGAAACAAATTATAACATATATGATCTCATAAACTTACTGTTACTGTGGAGGTGGAGGCCTCCTGGCCGCCCAGGCCACTACCTGTTCGTTGATCAGCACCTGGATCTCGGCAATACGCTGATCACACTCTGCTAACAGGGCAGAGATATACGGTTGAGTATAGAAGTCTACGGGTGTATTAAGATAATGATTTTTCTGGTTTTGCCAAAATTGTAAAAACCACAATAATTGTTCAAGACAATCAACAGAGGGCATACATGGAAAAACTAAATTTTATTGAGGGAGTACGACTATTTTACATGAGGGGTTGGAAGAGAAATATTACAAGAGAAAGAAAGAAAGGAAAAACTAAAATTCGACCTGCTTCAACAAGGGTGAAGCCTTCCCTATTTATAATACAAAGTCGGATAAAGAAGAGGACAGGTGACAACTCTGAATTGGACCGACAGATTGCTCCTTATCTCTTATCTTCAACTTTATCGGAATGGAAGACAGCATCTTCTTTTTGCAGATAGTGGGTGGCTGCTTTGACAAAAGTCTTTTGTCCTGTTGTGCTGACACCTTAGTGCGCTGGCCCCTTGCCTTTGTCTTTGGTTATTTTTTCTGCAATAATTGCTGTTAGAGAATCCCAAAAATCACCGAGATTGCTCTTATCGTCTTCCGGATCTTGTGACTCTCCTGCCAACACGTGTTCGGCTGGATCACTCTCTGATTCGGATGCAGTCTGACTGGTGCCTGACCTCATGGAAGCATCATCAGGCTGGGGAACTGTTTCAAGAAACTGTTCTTTCAGAAAATTTATACTTTTAATTATGATTTCATTTTCTGAAAGGTGAGGATACTGTTGGCGTAATTCCTTCTGGATTTGAACAAAAGGATTACTAGATAATGCTGGTGGTGCTGGTAGAGCTGACTGTTTAACAGTGTCAAAACACGCCTTGGTGTGCTGTTTAATTTTTTCCACAGTTTCTGTTATGATAGGGTTCATACCCTTATCCCACCATTTCACAAAAAAGATTCTTTTGAGACGGGGGACTTTGTTCTGATAATCACATGCAAATTCCCATTTCCAAATCCATGGGATATTAAAATGGATAGTAAAATGGACAAGTGATTTACTGATTGAAAGATCACGATTTTTGTTGAGATAAGAATAGGCTCTGGAATAAGCACAATTCCATTCATTAAAAGCAAGACGGATAGGTTCTGGTAAGATGTCCATGGAAAGTCCAAATTTATCCCACCAAACGAGGAACCAATTTGGGACATCGGTTTTGAGGACATCAGGGCAAATACGGATAAACCAAGAATGGTTGTGAATCGGATTTTGGTAGTAGAATACTTGGGTAAAAGCATCTACGTAATCCCAATATGTGTATTTAGTCTGTTTATTGCGAAGATCAAGATCGCGTAGCGTATGCGGATGAATGCCCCAAGTAGAAATGGGCATAATTGATCGGATAGTGATCTTACTGAAAGAGATCGGGCTAGTAGTTTTATTCGGATCATGCAGATGATGCTTGAATTCACAAGCGCCGGTTTCTGTTAATATCTGTTCATAGATATATCTGTACTGGTCAAAATGGGGAGGAGATTGTTGGGTGGTAAGATATCGCTTCTTAATCTCCCATGGATCAGTCATCCATTGTTCATCTACGGATTCAATCCAGAGGACAGTTTCCTCGGTAATACTGTTTGGGGTGTGCTGTTCTTCAGTCTTAAGGAGAATATCCTTAGCTGATGGATTACTGGTTTGACCTCTAGAAAGGGCCGAAAATTCGGATGGATCATAGCGAGGGTTAGGACCCCCTCGGCCACGACCGCGACCTCTATGGCCTCTGCTGGTCATCCTCCTCGTCAGGAGTGGATTTCTGTAGATATTCCCTGGTTAAGAAATCAGGCAAAGAATTAGATTCACCTTTAATATATTCAATATCAAAATCAAAATTTGATAAATAACTTTGCCAAGTTAAGAATATCTGTTTAGAAGCAAGATTTTTAACATCCTTCTTAAATATCTGTTTAGCAGCAGAGCAATCAACTTTGATGACAAAATGCTGGTTTAAAAGATCATCCTGAAATTTATCAACACATTTTACAATGGCTAAACATTCCTGTTTAATGGTAGGGTAATTTAAAGCTGCTTTATTCCAATGGCCAGAATGAAATCTTAATAATTCTTCTTTATGGGTCTTCGGATTAAGTTGCTTTAAAATCCCACCAAATCCTTCATTAGAAGCATCTGTTTCCACAATTTTCTTCCAATTTGGATTAGGTAACTGTAACATGGTAACTGTTTAACTTTAGCTTTAATTTTCTGTACTGCAGCAGTATGCTCTTTTCCCCACGGAGGAGGATTTTTACGAAGTCTGGTAAATAAAATACTGGAGTCGGCTGCAATATTCGGATAATAATCACGGATATAGTTAAGACTTCCTAAGAATCTCTGTAATTGAGTTTTATTTTTAATTTCATCAGGAAATTTGGAAGCAAACTCAATACTACGGTTTATTGGTATAATACTTCCATTGGAAATATTATGTCCAAGATATCTGAGTTGTTTGGAAAAGCTGCATCTTTGGTGCGGACAGCACTAGTCCATTTCTGTGAATAACATGCTTAAAAATATTAAGATGTTTAATATGCTGTTCAATTGATGAAGAAAAGATTAAGACATCATCAATATAAGATAAAGTAAATTCAGTAAACGGATTGAAAATATCATTCATAATATGTTGAAATTCTGATGGAGCATTTTTCAGACCAAAAGGCATAACATTCCATTCGTAATGTCCAAAAGGTACTGTAAATGCTGTTTTGTATCTATCCTGTTCTGCAATTTCAATTTGCCAATATCCTGATTTCAAATCGAATTTAGAGAAAATGATTGCATCCTGTAATCGATCCAAAAGATCTTTCTTATTCGGAATAGGATATCGGATCCATTTCAATTTATCATTTAGCGGTTTATAATTAATAACAAGGCGTGGAACACCTCGTTCAATCTCAGCATTTTTATTAACATAAAAAGCGGTGCAACTCCAAGGAGAGTGACTAGGTTGGATTAATCTTTTATCTAAAAGATTTTGAATTTCTGTTTTACATAATTCCATATATTCCTTTTTCATTTGACTAGGGCGAGCTCTAGTTGGAATATTTTTTCATCAAAATCAGGTTCATAAGGTAAAGTAACTGTATACTTTTTGCGATTCCAAAAAGCATTTGGGATAGTACCACAAACTTCTGTTTGAAATTCATTTTCAATTAATCTAATTTTCTGCTGTAAAGAAGGTTGTTGTAACCTTTGTTCTGTTGTTAAAAAAGAAACTTCTTTTGTTAAAAAGTTTATTTGATTCTGTTTAAAAGTAACTAGATCCCTAATTTGATCTAATTCTTTTGTATATGGTTGTGTGATGAATTCAAAAATCACTGATTTTCCTTGTAACTGGGAATAAATACCTGTTGAATCAATTTTCTGAATAGGCATTAAAAGGCATAAAAATGGAGTGCCTAAAATTATATTTGTAGCAAGATTTCTGACTAAAACAAATGATGTAGGAAGACATAATCTTGATTACAAATATAAGCTTCTGGAATTTTATACCTGATCTGGAGAGAATTCTCACTTGCACTGGTTAGACTTTGGGTAGTCTTTTCAAAATATCTGGTCGGAACTATACCTTCTTGGATATAGTTCATATCAGCTCCACTATCGACTAAGGCAATAGCATCTTTGATAATAAAATCGGGTTTGATCATAAAAGAGATTTTTATGTACCATTTCTGGAAAGTTACTTGATTAACTAATAACAGATATGGAGTTGAAGATTCTTCTTCGGGTTTAGATTCAGTCTCTGGTTTTTTTTGGAAGCTGAGTATGAAGATACTTTATATCTTTTATCGCGGCTGCACTAGCTGTCTACAAGTGTTTGACTTCTGTTTTTAAAATATTAATTTCCATTTTTAAATCCTGTATGGTTGTTGGTTTTTCAACCAAAGGGTTTGTCTAGATTCTGTTAATTACATTTTGGAGACTGTAAGAGTAATCTGGTATATTTGGTGTTTCTGGTGTTGTCTGTTGGTGTTCATAACACATTTTTAAATATTTCATTTTCATTTCGGGATCCTGGATTGATCTGCTACAGCAAGCATATCCTTTTGGGTATCTGTTAGAACATTGATACTGCTAGGTTCACCTAAATGTAAACCATTCATTTCGACAATAGATTTCCAGTAAAATTTTAGATATTTGTTCTTGATTAGTAGAACAAGGACAAGAATTCTGTTCTGGGTCTTCTTCACTATCAGAAATGGAATATAACTGGTTAATTTCTTCCTTAGAGGGTGATTCTTCTTCCGTTGAGTTTTCTTCAACTTCTAAAGCTTGCAGTATCTGTTCTTTAATGTCGGAATCCATTTGTAATTCATTTATTTTGGATTTAGCTTTAGATTTACATCGGTTAGCATAATGTCCTGTTTGTCCACATTTATAACATTTAACTTCAGATTTAGATTTTCCTTTAGATTTCTATGTGAAGTATTTTTCGGATAAAACTTCTTAGTAGGGTTCGGATGGCTAGTCTTGTGTGACTTTTTCCTGGTGGATTTATAAGGTTTTTTTGTGAGAAACCTTCCTTATTTTGCCTGGGGTATTTAATACCGGGTTCGTAGGCAAATTGCTCACAGAATTCACCTAACTCTTTTCTTCCTGTTAGAGTTCTGTTGCTTCATTTGATAATGAAGTTTAAGGTCATTACAAAGAGAACGACCTTCGTCTGTATAATGGAGCAAAGTTGTCCATAAGTATACTATTCGTAAGGAATAGACATCCGTCATGGCGGTCCCGAAGTTTTTCCGGACGCGTTCGGCAAAAATAGTAGGAAGGCCATAAATGAATTTGGCTTTCCAGTGAGTACTGTTACCATCAGGTCGTTGCATGACCTTAGTAAGAAAACATCCTTATACCAACGGAAATGGGTAAGGGATGGACATCGGAGATTCTGAAGAAGTTCCCTGCCACGATCGGCGGTACTGTACTGTTCCAATAAAATGGAGAATGATTGTCTGAATTAAAGTGTAAACAGCATCCTGCTGTTGGACAGGTTGTCTAGTAGTCGGATCTACTTCAATTTTAACAGAGTTAAGAATTTCTAACTATTGAGCAGTGGTAAGGACATTATCCCACCATCCTTTAAGTTGTCCTGTGAAGCCATTAATAATAAATTTAGCGATGGCTTGATCCTGGTTATTATACTGGCGACAGACTGTTGCATACATCAGCATTTGATGTAAGCGGGTATAGATAATATATTCGGATTCACCATCAATATTCCATTCATAGATGGTTTTACCATGGTATGATGTCTGATTGGTCATGTAAGCTTCTTCCCAAAGTAAATCTGGAGGAGAAGGCCTAGAATAATAATTTCTGGTTGGTGGTAGTATGGCTGGTCTGGAAGGACTATAGTTAGTCAATTTATTTACTGTTTGTGGATCTTGAAAATTCATTTGAATTTCCTGAATTTGTTTTGGTGAGAGATTTTCTTCTCCAGGTACAGGTTCAGCTCTAAGCATCTGTATAGAGCCAGAATGGGGATAAATCGATGATGTTATACAGTCTTTAGACTCTATTTCATTATAGTTGAAGGGGATAAAATATAACAATAATGTTTGAGAGTTCTAATTCAAGAGCTCTAATGCAACTCTAATGATGTGGAGAGTACCCATGTGAAGGTGGGGCTCACACTCCTCTCTCTTTATCTCTCTCTACTCTTTCTCTCTTCCACCTCACTAGAGCTCCATTTAGGATTCTCAAATTAGAGGTATGTATCATTACTCAAAATATAATTTGTCCTATTCGTATTAATGTCGATTTTTATGTACCTTTGCTCAGAAAATGAAGGAATTGGAAAAGAAGTCAGTGATTAGAATTTTGATTTATTGAAATAAGAATTAGTTAGCCTAGTTTACTGAAACCAAATATAAGAGAAATTGAAGAAACAAAGATGAAACTTTGAACATTTTATGTTCTAATTAAATGAAAAACTACCCAAATAGTCTTCACTAGGTTGTTGAGTTGGGTTAAAATAGTTTATTAAAAGATAAAATTGATTAAAATAGTTAATAAAATAAAATGTCATATTTAATTTATAATTATTTTACTTTTTTCTTTTATAATTATTAAATCAACTACAAAAAAAGTCAACTAAGGACTCGTTTGGGAAGTTGGTTATTTTAGTAGTCTATTTTAGTTTTTGACTATTTTAGTATGTCAAAATATTTGTGTTTGGAAAAAGGATTAGATTTTTTTTTTAGTTAATGTGATTTTTGTGAAAGAAAAAACAAAATAATTATAAGTTTAATATGACATTTTATCTTATTAACTATTTTAACTTATTTTATTTTTTTTGTATATTTTAACTAAAAAAACTAATTTTTAACTTCCCAAACATCCCTAACTTCTTAAACACAATTATTTTAATAGCAAATTATTTTAGTAGTGAAAAAGTTGGTCCATATTCTTGCGTCTTTTCTTTCCTACATTTTCTTAGAAACCAACCAAAGCTTCTTTTGTTCTCAATTTTGATTCCTTTTATCTATTCCTACATTTTAATGCCTCTGAATCTGAAGTAGGATGTCAATTGTTTACTTCTTGTCTATCACATTTTCTCAGGGGCAAATTACGCAATAGTCCTATAGTTTGGGCCTTGTATCACTTTGGTCCCTGACTTTTTAATTGTGATAAATTTGACCTTGAATTTTGAATCTTGTTTCAAATAAGAACAATTGAAGATATCATTAGATTTTTCAAGGGTAAAATTGTCAATTTTAAAATATAAACTAATTTGACAAAAATAAATGCCAAACAAATATTTTTGAATTTTTAAAAATTATTTCTACCTACTAAAAATAAAATTATGTAAAATTGATAAATCTTTTAGACATTTATTATTTTTTTATCAAATTAATTTTTATTATGTGTTTGGATGATGATCATGTAAAATTAATTTAAAAAAATTAATCATGTAATTTTTATTATTTTACATAATTTTATCATTGGTAGATAAAAATAATTTTTAAAAAAGTAAAAATATTTTTTTTGACATTTATTTTTGTCAAATTAGTTTATATTTTATCAAATTGATGATTTTACCTTGAAAAATTTAACTATATTTTCAATTGTCTTTATTTGGAACAAGATTTAAAATTCAGGGTCAAATGTGTCACAATTGAAAAGTCAGGGACCAAAGTGACACAAGTCTAAACTACAAGGACTATGGCATGTCCAGGAAAAGCCAAAAAGTTAAAAAGTTATTCAAAAAGTTAAAAAGTTAACACTATTCATCAAAAGTCAACAATTACGGCTGCACAACTCTCAATCCTAATTTTCTCCTACAAATCAACTTTTATAATTTTTTATTACACATTTTACATAAAAAGTCAAAAAGTTAACCCAAACATCTATATTTTCTTCCTCAATTTTTTAGTCTAAAAAGACAAAAATACACTTATTTAGGACACCCCAAACAAATGTAATTAACACTTTTCTCAGCAACCAAACAGAACATAATCAATTAGTCTTTGTTCCTTCAAATCCCTAATCAATCACTTCAATAAAAATCGAATTCTTTGGTGATGATAGAGTTCTTTGTCACAGACTTACATGGAACCTAATTTTTAGGTATGACATTCTTTCCTTCTCTCACATGATCTAGCATATCATTGGTTTGGCTTGCTTGGAATAAATTATTTTAATAATTTTTTGACTTTCTATAAAAAGATGTAAAAAGGTAGATAAATGTGACAATGTATAGTGGCTTTTTGACTTTTTGGTAAGACTTAGTAGGCTTATTTTGAGATCGATTTTAATTATTTGCATCGTTCACGTTTTATGATTAATTGAGTAGAAAATTTATACAAAAAATAAAGATGATTCATATAAGTAGCTATATGAATTATATATATATATATTTTTATAAAAATAGATTACAAAAATAATTTCAAGAATAACTATTTATTTTTTATAATACAAATGTGATTCAAACATATAATTACTGATATCTTCTTAATCTTTTGTATAAATATTTTATTCAACGAGTCTTAAAAAGTGAATAATTCTAATTACTAAAGAGGATCCTAAAATGGACCTACAAACCCAAACACTCTCACAGGTTGAGAAAGCCTTGAGAAATCTTATCAAAATAACATACGTAATGTTTTAGCTTTTTGATGAGTTGTTAATATCTTTGTCTCTTTTTCCATGAACCTTCTAGGTTGAATTATTTTTTGGCTGATGACAAGCTAAGTTGATTATTTATTTCTTGTTAAAATATTTCAGCAGTATCTCATTGAATTTTTTGTGTTGTTCATCCTAGTACAAAGCTTTGCAGTTAATATGCATATATTTATTTATTTTTATTTTTTTCCTCAACCCAATTCTACTTCAAATAATTTGACAACCCAATTTGGTTGACTGAGGGCAATGAGAAAGCTAGTTATTCACCCCTCAAAAAGAGGAAGCTAGTCTCTGACTAATAAAATTTTAGATTTTGGGACATTGTTTGAATACTTTTGATCTTTTGGGACATTGTTTACTTTGTTTTTTCATGACTTCTCCTAAGCAAGTATAAATGTGTGTTGGTCTGCAATCTTGTGGTTTGGTAAATGATGACCTTTTTGTTTTCTTGCATGAATTTAAGATGAACAAGGACAGAATTGAGATTATTCAATGGTTGAGAACATCAAGTTTTTTGTGGAGAAATAGGGGATTATATATATAAATTTGTAATATTCCCTCTACTATACTAGGTGTTGTATTTTCAACTTCTGCATTGATTAAAGAATGTTTTGCTCTAGAATGTGTGATGCAAACTGCTCAAGCATACGTCTAGTTTGGTATGTCTAAGGTGTAAATACTAAAAAGCATGTAAACAATGTGCTTTGGCATTGGTATTGACTTGAAATGAATTCCCTAGAGGCTAGAGCTAGATCATCTGGTGGGTCTAAATCTCTTTTTCTTGTCAATGAAATAAGATGTTGAGTTGGTGGTAGAATTTGCTAGGTGTAACTGATTCAAGAGGAGGAACACCATATTGTACAAGACACAAAAGTCTATAAAATATGTGGATTACATTATGTTACAAAGTTTTTTTAACATAGGAAGTGGATAGATTCGGACATCATACATGGGAAAGCAATCGATTAACACGGGCAGCATTATGCTGTTTCAGTTGGAAAGGCCTCATGTTTGCACATTGTAAAGACCACAGAGTTGTGCTACCGTGCTAGATTACCAGAAAAATAATCAGAATCCCCTGGACTTGTAAAACTCATCTCATCAATATCTCCTCTTCTGGCTAATTCAACAATCACAGTGCCATCCGAACTAGGAACGACCTCAGGGGACTTAACTGTACTGAACTGGTCATTACTATTCCGCCAAGTCTTCTGCAGTTGCAGTGCATATCGGAGGTTACCCAACACATCATCCATCGATGGACGCTCAATCCCCTCATCACATACACAATTTTCTGCATTCTTGACATATTCTTTCAAACATTCCGGTGCTATTTTGTCAGTTAGATATGGATCAATGATTTGATCTACGGTACCCATTTCAATATTAGTTTTGAACCAACGAACTAAATTCACTTGATCCTCGTCCCTTGAATAAATCATTGGCTTCCTACCACACAATAGTTCAAGTAAGATGACGCCGAATGAGTACACATTGGATTTTGTAGTACATTTTGCATCGACAAGGTATTCTGGATCCTCATATCCCACGGTGCATATACTTGATACAGTGCGGTGTAGTACTTTCGCATTCCAATTCTCATCCAACAGAATATAGGCGGGATTCAGGTTCCAATGAATGATTGGTTGCCTCGTACCCGCATGGAGGTATTGCAGTCCTCGTGCAACACCAATGCAAATCTCAAGTCGCTTTTCCCAGTTAAGTGAACACTTGTTGGTTTCATTGAGGTAATTGTCGAGAGCCCCATGGACCATATACTCGTACACAAGGATCAGTTCATGCTTATCAATGCAGTATCCAATTAAAGAAACAATGTGAAGGTGACGTAGATGGAAGTGCACCTGGATCTCAGCCCTAAATTCGTCCAAGTTACTCTCTCTTGATGTTCCTTCTTTCCATCTTTCAATTGCCACCTCAAGATTCCCACGGTTGATATGGCCTCTATACACTTTGGTGTCAACAGCTTGCCCGATCACCAAAAGCTCATGAAAATTAGTTGTGACTGCTCGAATCTCTGTTAGAGAGAAACGATGGAATGATTGAATGGCATCATTCTCAACCAGATCCCTCCACAACTGCCTTGACACTCCATTCTTAGGACCTTTGTTCTTCCAGTTCCTCCACCCAAGATCAATCCTTTAGCCACTACATGTGTAGTACTCAAAACAGATTGCTTATTATTCCCTTTTTTGAGATATACGAATATTGCCTTGTGATGCCAATCCATGCTTGAGGCTCCCACAACTTCACTCATTGTAGGCCCCTTTTGGATAATTATGTAGACATTTGTTAGCAACTTCTACAAACACCTTTAGACAATTTGGTGATATTTGTCCTCTTATAGAGGATCAATGATCTGGTCAAGGGTTCCCTTTTTGATGCAATTTTGAACCCATAGGGCTAGACCCATTTGGTCCTCCTCAACACTTGTATCCACCGGTGGCCTCGCACATAACACTTCAAATAGAACCACACCAAAAGCATACACATCAGATTTCTTGGTTAGTCTACGAGTCAAGAAATACGCTGGATCTAAATAACCAAATGTGCCTTTAACATCTGTACTAACGTGGGTTCGTGTATGGCTTGTGTTTACCATTTTGGACAACCCAAAATCTGAAATCTTAGCTACCCAATTCTCGTCCAACAGAATGTTTGTTGTCTTCACATCCCTGTGTATGACACCTTGCTCAGTATCCATATGAAGGTAGTCCAATCCATGGGCAGCTCCAATACAAATTTTGAGTCTCTCCTCCCAAGTAAGATGATAAATATCATTCCCGTTTCCTTTCCTACTACTTTTGTAGAGATGATCGGCGAGTGTCCCATTGGCCATGTATTCATAACAAGTATCATCTCCTCGCAATCATCAGAGTAGCCAATCAGAGTCACAAGATGTGTGTGCCGGAGCTTGGAAAGCGTCTTGATCTCAGTCCAAAACTCTGCTGCCCTTGTTTGGACTCTGCGTTCGACCGCTTAATGGCGACAGTGGTGCTCACCATCAATGAACCCTTTATACACCTTACCAAATCCACCTTTCCCAATGACCAAAGCATCATCGAAATTGTTGGTTGCGGATTGAATCTCAACAAATGAAAACCAACGGCACAATTCCTCGGATTGATACACACCGTTTGTTGTTGTATTCCCACTGTCAAAAGCTGACATATTTCTCAGATTTGGATCCCTACACGATGGAATATGTGGTTAACACACAGGATTTGGATTGGCAATCAACTGATAGAGTGAGACGATGAAGGAAGATAAGAGTGGAGGATGAGAGAAGACATGAGGATCACGAAATGAAGATATGGAAGACTCAAATTGGGTCCGTCCTCAGGTCAATAATGGTTGGCTGTGCTCCAAGTCCAGAGTCAATAACCTTACTATTACTCCATTGACTTTCCAAGACAAAAGTGAAGATTCAATTTGACAAAAGTGAAGAGTCAATAAACACAGCATGCCTAATGAAACAAATCAATTTGACAAAGTGAAAATTCAGCAGCCAACACATGCCAGTTTTTGTACCGCAAATCTTTACCATGGAAAAGATTGTAGATTGGTTTTAGGCAGAAATCAATTGGCTTCTAAGTGCCAAACCTCTACTAGAATTACCCCATTCAGGGGAGTTGCTAAATCATCAAAGCAGTGACTTAATTGAGAACTCATCTGTGTGTTTTGGGCAATAATTTGGGAATATTTTTATACTCATATTTGAGTAGAGCGACAGAGATATGCCGTTGTAGCTCTATGAGCACTAGTTTTGTTTGATAGTGAAAATGTTACTTGTGGGATTGCCTTGGATGTAGGCTCAGCCAAACCACGTAATTCTTTGGTGTCAAGTGTTCTTCTTTTTCTCACTATTTTAATATTTGTTGGTATTTTTGTCCTCAATTTACATAACCATCATCAACTTTGGTATGGCTGAGTATTTTAGAGGCTCTCCGCATAACTTATGGTTGCTCGACTGCTGAATAATTAAATAGGTTTTACGGATTTGAAACCATGGATCCAACTAGTTACACCTGTTAGTCTACACCTGTTAGTCAGATGGTAGATACTGTTTTTTTGTTTGGGAATTTTATAGGATAAGATCATAGAATTTTCATCTTAATATATTAACTACAGAATACTTTGTTCTCATCGTGTTTTTTATGTGGAAATCAGAGGCCAAAAAGTCCATTCTCCTCTGCTCCAACTAAAGAATATTTCACTCTTCAAAAGAAGAGTAATTAAGAGCAGGAAAGAACTGCTCTGGCCTATGAAATAACACCCAATCGCTTCATTTTTATGCTTCTTTTGAATGTCATAGAATATTTTGATTACAAAGAAAAACAATTTGAATTAGTTCAGTTCATCAGGGATGGTGATTACTAAGAAAGAACAAAGCTGATGTAGTTGAATCTTATCTGATCAGAATTTGGAGATGCAGCACAAGCAGATCAGATTACAGGGGCCCAGATGGAGGCTAATCAAACTATAATAATCCTCTCTGTCTCCCAACGAGTAGGAGCTCCTAGAAATTTTACAAATTTCTTCCGGGTAGTTACAAGTTTTTCATATTGACAGATAAGACATGGAGTAAAAGAGAAAAAAGCCAATTCCCAAAATAGGCCTTCGTTTGCATCTTGGCTTCCAACAATCAAACTGATAGTTTTTGGCAGATTATATTAGTTGTATAACTCTGTGATCTTGTTACTCAAAATGTTTTCTGAGGGAGCTGAGCAGAAAAAGAAGGAAGAACAAAAGGATCATGCAATAGAATTTCGAGTCATTGAAAAGAGGGAAGGAATGGGGTCTGATTTAGAGTTTGCAAACTTAAAATCGAGAGTTGATTCTTTAGGGGCAGCCATGCAGGAGATAGTACATGAATAAAAGAAAATGTCAAGTATCTCCAAAACCAACGATAAGAACATAAGAAGAGATTGCAGCTTTCAGATGTTGGTTTGAATGCCAAAAAAGCCACTGGTAACAACCCTACTAGGATGAAGTTGGAAGAGCCAGCATTGAACTCAGTTAATCAAGCTGCTAAGCAGAACCCAGAAGTAAATGCCAGCGTTGGAGGCATTACTTGAGAGTGTCTTTGGTTGATTAAGTTGACTTACCCACCATGGATTTGCTTCTTGGGCTTTCACAGTCTAAAGTTTTGGACAACTCTGAGGAGTGAATTAACTGTAAATAATGTTTCTCTGCTATCATCTCTGTTCCAGCTTCCTCTCGTGATTGCTTCTGTACATATATAATATATATATAAATATTTCTTCTTCATCAAAGATTTGAAATGAACTATAAAGCTCATCTCTGAAGGAACACTTCAGGTCCAGTAATTTATGAGATGTGTTCGCATGGAAAATGCATGATGTCTTACCTACCAACAAATAGATAACTTCTTGAAATAGTTCACTTGTTTAGACTTTTAATGGTGTTTTAACCTATTCTTGGTTCAAAATCAAACATATAGTGTACGGACAAATCTTTCTTTTCAGATTATGGTAAAACTTGGTTAGCAATCAAAATTTTTTTATTTTATTTTAAGAAGGATGGTCGTTAACTGCATTTTTCTTAATGTTTATTTATTGCATAATACTATATGAGTAACTTTTTTTTTTTTTATATTTAAAGTGTTTATATTCAAGTAAAAAGTGTTGTTAGTAATAATGGTTTTCAATAAAAATGCGACTGCTAATCATGTTTTACCATAATTTGGAAATAAATTTTACCTGTACATTATTTAGTTAATTTTGAATTAAAGAAACATAAAACGGTTCAAGTCCGGAGTTGTGATCCTCAACTTCACTTGAAAGGAACTGTTGAGAAATGTTGTTGAAATTGGATTTGTAGAAAAAAAATAAAAAAATAAAAAAAATAAATTACAATAAACTTCTTAAACTAGACCTATTTGCATTTTGTCTCTTAATTTCAAAACTAACCATCTCACATTATTATCTTATTACATTTAATACCTTCTGTTAGGATGTTGTTCTGGGATTTAAACAGAATTGTGAAGCGCATTACATACTTACTATTTTTTTAGGACGATAATATATGTTATTGATGTTTTTAAGACAATAATATCATAATCTAGTGCCCATTTGCACTTTGCCTTTCGTATCTTACGCTCTGTTTGGTTTGACGGAAAATATTTTTTGAAATATCTTTTTCATATTTTCTTGTGTTTGATATAATAGAAAACGAAAGTCAACGGAAAATATTTTTTATAGTCAATGGAAACAAGCCAAAGAAAATAATATTTTTCACTTTTAAAAAGCAGAAAACGTTTTTCGGACTAAAATTTTACTAATGTGGATTCTTATATACCCTTTTGCTCAGAAAATGAGGGAATTGATAAAGAAGTCAGTGTTTCTGAGAATTTTGATTTATTGAAATAAGAATTAGCCAACCCAGTAAAGTAAAAAACCCAAATCTAAGGAGAAATTGAAGAAACAAAAAGGAAATTGAACGTTTTTATGTACTAATTAAACAAAAAAATCATCTCCATATACCCAAATAGTCTTCACAATGTTCGATTACTTGGAGTTTTTTTTCACTAGGCTCAATTAACTGGAAGGTTTTTGTTTTATTGGATAATGTTGTTCCACATTCTTATGTCTTTTCTTATCCTACATTTTCCTAGAAACCAAACAGAGCTTCTTTTGTTCTCAATTTTGATTCCTTTATCTATTCCTACACTTTAATGCCTCTGAAGTGGGTTGTCAATTGTTTAGTTCTTATTTTGTTCTTGTCTGTCTCATTTTCTCAGCAACCAAACAGAACATTATTATTTAGTCTTAGTCCCTGAAATCCGTAAGCAATCACTTCAATTAAAATCTAATTCTTTGTGTATTAGTGTACATTGTGTGTTAAAATTCTATAGCCCACTACGAAATTCAATGCCTTCAATGAGGAAGATCGACTTGGCAAGCAGTGGATTACATTAAGAGGCAAATTTGAAGAGAACAAAACTATAAAAACCGAAGCTTTACGTGGGACCTAATTTCACATGATCTAGCATTATCACAATAACATATGTAATGTTTTAGTTTTTCAATGAGTTGTTAATAGCTTTCTCTTTTTTAGTAGACCTTTCAGTTTGGATATTTAGTTTTTGGCTGATGACAAGCTGAATTTATTATTTATTTCTTGTTAAAATATTTTAGCAGTATCTCATTGAATTTCTGAGTTGTTCATCTCAAGATAAAGCTTTTAGTAAATATGCATTTTTTTTTTTCCAACCCAATTCTACTTCAAATTAATTTGAGAACCCAGTTTGAAGTTGATTGAGGGCAATGAGGAAACTAGTCTCTGACCAATAAAATTTTAGATATCAGAACATTGTATGAATACTTTTGATCTTTTTATGGTTCACTGGTTGGGCTAGTTTCATGAGAGTCCTTGTTTACTTTGTTTTTTCATGACTTCTTCCTAATCAAGCATAAATGTGTGTCAGTCTGCAAACTTGTGGTTTGGTTTTGACTGTGTTTGGTTTTTTTATTTCGTTGCTGTTAGGGATTTGGACAATAAACTTCAGAATGCACTTTTTGACATCTTGAAGGCAAATGATGACCTTTCTGTTTTCTTGCATTGAGATTATTCAATGATTGAGAAAAATTAAACTTTTCGAGGAGAAATAGGGGACTACATATATATAATATTTCATCTACTATACTAGGTGATAGACTTTTCCATTGATTGAAGAAAGTTTTGCTCTAGAATATGAGTCATGCATTCTGCTCAAGCATGCATCTAGTTTGGTATGTCTGAGGTGTAACTACTAAAAAGCATGTAAACAATGTCCTTTGGCATTGGTATTGACTTGAAATGAATTCCCTCGAGGCTAGACCTAAATCATCTTGTGGTTCTAAATCTCTTTTTCATGTCAATGAAATAAGATGTTGAGTTGGTGGTAGAATTTGCTAGGTATAACTGATTCAAGAGTTGGAACACCATACTGAACAATACACAAAAATCTACAAAATATGTGGATTACATTATGATAGAAAGTTTATTTTAACATAGGAAGTGGATAGCTTCAGACATCATACATGGGAGAGCAATCCATTAACAGGGGCAGCATTATTCTGTTTCAGTTGGAAAGGCCTTATGTTTGCACATTGTAAAGACCAAAGAGTTGTGCTACCGTGCTAGATTACCTGAAAAAAAATCTGAATCCCCTATACTCCCCAAACTCATCTCATCAATATCTCTTCTTCTGGCTAATTCAACAATCACAGTGCCATCCGAACTAGGAATGGCCTCAGGGGACTTAATTGTACTGAACTGGTCATTACTATTCTGCCAAGTCTCCTGCAGTTGCAGTGCATACCGGAGGTTACCCAACACATCATCCATCGATGGACGCTCAATCCCCTTATCACACACGCAATTTTCTGCATTCATGACATATTCTTTCAAACATTTTGGTGCTATTTTGTCAATTAGATACGGATCAATGATCTGATCAACGGTGCCCATTTTGATATTAGTTTTGAACCAACGAACTAAATTCACTTGATCCTCGTCCCTTGAATAGATCATTGGCTTCCTACCACACAACAATTCAAGTAAAATGACACCGAACGAGTACACATCGGATTTTATAGTAAAATTTGCATTGACAAAGTATTCTGGATCGATATATCCCACGGTGCCTGTACTTGATTCAATGTCGGTTGCCACTTTCGCATTCCAATTCTCATCCAACAGAATATGGGTCGGCTTCAGGTTGCGATGAATGATTGTTTGCCTTGTACCTGAATGGAGGTATTGCAGTCCTCGTGCAACACCAATGCAAATCTCAAGTCGCTTTTCCCACTTAAGTGGATACTTGTTGGTTTCATAGAGGTGATGGTAGAGAGACCCATGGACCATATATTCGTAGACAAGGATCATTTCATGCTTATCGATGCAGTAACCAATTAAAGAAACAATGTGGAGGTGACAGAGATGGGAGTGTACCTGGATCTCAGCCTTAAATTCATCCAAGTTCCTCTCTCTTGATGTTCCTTCTTTCCACCTTTTAATTGCCACTCAAGATTCCCACTGCTGATATGGCCTCTATACACTTTGACGTCACCACGGAGCCTCATCCCACAGGCTGAAAAATTATTTGTAGCTGCTTGAATCTCTGCAAGAGAGAAACGATGGTACAATTTGATAACACCATCCGCAAATGGATCCCTACCCAACTGCCATGACATGCCGTTCTTAGGACCTTTGTTCTTCCACTTTCTCCACCCAAGATCAATACCTTTAGCTACTACATCTGCAGTACTCAAAAACAGATTGCTTATTATTCCTTGTGTCGAGATATACGGATATTGCCATGTGATGCCATTCCATGCTTGAGGCTCTCCACAACTTCACTCATTGTAGCCTTCCTTTTGAATGATTATGTAAACATTTGTTAGCAACTTCTGCAAACACCTTCAGACAATTTGGTGATATTTGTCCTCTTATAAAGGGATCAATGATTTCGTCAAGCATTCCGTTTTTGATGCATTTTTGAGCCCATAGGGCTAGTCCGATTTGCTCCTCCTCAACACTTGTATCACTGGTGGCCTTGCACATAACATTCAAACAGAACCACACCAAGGCATACACATCTGATTTCTTGGTTAGTCTACGAGTCAAGAAAATATGCTGGATCTAAATAACGAATGTGCCTTAAATCTGTACTAACGTGGGTTGCAAATGGCTTGTGTTTACCATTTTAGACAATCCAAAATCTGAGATCTTAGCTACCCAATTCTCGTCCAACAGAATGTTTGTTCTCACATCCCTGTGTATGACACCTTCCTCAGTATCCGTATGAAGGTAGTCCAATCCTTGGGCAGCACCAATACAAATCTTGAGCCTCTCCTCCCAAGTAAGATGATAAATAGCATTCCCATTTCCTACCCGACTATATTGGTAGAGATGATCGGCAAGCGTCCCATTGGCCATGTATTCGTAAACAAGTATCATCTCCTCGCAATCATCAGAGTAGCCAATCAGAGTCACAAGATGTGTGTGCCTGAGCTTGGAAAGCGTCTTGATCTCAGTCCAAAACTCTGCTGCCCCTTGTTTGGACTCTGCATTCGACCGCTTAATGGCAACAGTGGTAGCTCCACCGTCGATGAACCCTTTATACACCTTACCGAATCCACCTTTCCCAATGACCAATGCATCATCGAAATTGTTGTCGCGGATTGAATCTCAACAATGAAAACACAACGCACAATTCTCGGATTGATACACGCCGTTTGTAGTTGTATTCCACTGTCAAAAGCTGGCATTTTCTCAGATTTGGATCCCTACACGATCGAATATGTGGTTAGCACACAGGAATTGGACTGGCAATCAACCGATAGAATGAGACGATGAAGAAGATAAGAGTGGAGGGATGAGAGAAGACATGAGGATCACAAATGAAGATACGGAAGACTCAAATTGGGTCTCTCCTCAGGTCAACAATGGTTGGCTGTGCTCGCGTCCCAGTCAATAACCTTGCTATTACTCCATTTCAATTTCCAAGAAAAAGTGAAATTCAATTTGACAAAATTGAAATTCAATAAATGAGCCTGCTAATGAAACAACAATTTGACAAAGTCAAGATTCAGCAGCCAACACATTTTGGGCAATAATTTGGGAGTATTTTTATACTCATACTTGAGTAGAGTGATATTGAGAAATACGCCATTGTAGCTCTATGAGAATTAGTTTTGTTTGGTAGTGAAAATTATGTTCAACGTGACAAAAATGTACTATGATTAAGGAGTTGTAAAAATTTGATCAATATGATTTTTTACTGATATAAAATATTTGATGAGATCTACACATTAAACGATTCAAATCATTGAAATGTGACCTGTTGTAGACCTGATAGTATGCTTTAGTTTACTATGTAAATTAGAGAGAAGCTTCTCCCTTAATTTTATATTTTGCAGGAAACGTGTGAGGGTAGGCAGCATCAGCGGAACCGAGAAATTCCAATGGTAAAAGTGGAATGGCAAGAGAACTACGGAACCGAGGCAACGTGGGAAAAGGAAGATGAAATGCAACACCAATATCCGTATCTGTTTCTGTCCTAAGGTAAAACAAGTTTGGAGGACCAAACTTAATAAGGGGAGGAGAGTGTAATAGCCCGACCCTCGTACATGATTCTGGCATCTTTTCAGCTCTCTATTCTGTGTTTTCGAATGCATGTTATGAAATTCTATGTGAAATTACATTGAATTAAATGAAACTTAGAAATATGAATTTCTATCTGTTGATTAAGAACATTATCTGTCACATTTGAACTACTTGAACCTGAAATTGGAAGCCTTAACGGCTTAATTATCTGAAATTGATGACATATCTGTGATCAGCATAATTTTTAGATAATATTAAGTATGTTTATAAAATTTCAATTTAGGATGCTTAAACGATTAAATTTTTGTCTTATTCTCTTTTATGTAAATAAGGGGACTTATATCAAGTTTAGGAGATATTTTTGACTTAGAACTATCTCTTGTGTGCAACCAAGAAGAGGGGAAAACGTGAGTGTTGGAGAGAAGCCCTCCACGTGAAGAATTTGGGGAAGTTTGTGAGGATTGCTTAAATTAAACCCAAGGTATGGTAATTTCTTGATCTAATCTCTCTCTCTTGACCTTGATTGGGGATTCTTCTTTTGTTTTGGAAAGCTATGGTAGATGTGAGAGTTTTATGAGATGATTCATATTGAGAATCAAATTGAACTATGAAGGGAAACCTATCCCTTATTTCCTTGATATTTCCTGAAAATATTCAATTATGAGTTTGAGTTAGAAGCTTGAGTAGCTCTATATGCTTATGTTTATGTAAACCCCAAAATAATGGGAATTTTGGAAAGCTTATGGTTGATTTGAGTATGGATTTAAAGATTGAAAGTTTTAAGGAGTGTTGTGATTGATTTATTGTGTGATTTAGTACCTTAATTTGATGTCAAATTTATTTTGGGGTTTTGTTTTGTATTGTAAAGGACGGATTTTCGGTATGGAATTGAGCTGCCCTAATTCAGGACTACGGCCGCTCGAGCGGGGAAATTAACCTCTCAGTCGTTTTTCTGAAATTACCCTTTCCGCTCGAGCGGAGGAATTTCCATTCGAGCGCAATAATCGATCTCTCAGCATTTTTGTTGAAATTGTACAGCACGCTCGAGCGGGGGACTTATTTTCAAAAACAAATGTATTTGTTCAGTTTTGTGTGCTTGACTCTCTGGTATTTTTAGAATATTCTTCTGATGATTTTAAGATGGTTATAAATTCATGTGAAGTATGATGACAGAGGATGGTTCCTCAATGATTTAAGAAGAAAGAGAACTAATTTACAAGTTATGGTTGTGTGCAGGGCACACTCCGGAAGGAACTAGCGCCATCACAACACTGTGAGTAATAGTACATTGAACGTACAGTTATTTACCGCTAATGTCTGTTAATAACATTCTGTTTTCCGTCAGTTACGACATTAATATATATATATATATATATATTGATTTGAAACTCAATAAAAAGGAAATGTTGAAAAGATATACGTACATATTTGTACATTCTGGGCCGCAAGGCTGTTTTGGGCCGCAAGGCTGTTCTGGGCCGCAAGGCTGTTCTGAGCCGAAAGGCTGTTTTGGGCCGAAAGGCCGTTCTGATAATTCTGGGCCGAAAGGCCGTTCTGAAAGAAAAACCATATCAGACTCACTTTTGTATTTTATAAGTGTATTGTGGTTAAGTTGGCTATTAAACTGCTTAAGTATTATTACTCACTGAGCTTGTCTCACTCTGTAATTTTATCTGATTCTGTAGGAAATCAACTTGGAGGTCAGTTCTAGCTTCGTTATCATGTATCTTTTGTCAACCTAAGGACAACCAGGCACTTGGAGAAGCCCTCTGCTTGCTAGGGCAGCTTTACTAGTCTTTGCCTTTTTGGTACTAATGTTTTGTTGGCTAAAGTCGTTCTATATCTAATATTTTGTTAAATGCCCAATCTCTGGGCTGAACTTGTAAATATGTATGTGACTTAATCTCAGAGGCAAGTTCACTATATGTTTAATTCTGAGTCATGGTCCTGGCATATTATAGTAGCTCAATGGATGTGTCTGCATGTTTTGTTTTTATATTAACGCTTCCATTCAGGCCCCGAATATTCTATATAGCAGGTTAAGTGTCTGTTTCTGATTGGGTCATGCCTAAAACTTTTAGGGGCGGGTTTGGGGTGTGACATATAGTGCCTTAGATTTGTTCTGATTAGTGGAGAAAGTGAGACCCATAATTTTGTGTTGAGTGATTGAAAAACAACAAAAAGTATAATGTAGGTTTATTGGTGAAAATCACAAACACGTGCATCTCAAGAGTATGAAATAATTTTTCTGTCAAATTTCACAATGATCGAAGTTCAATAGACCATCCAATCAAAGCAATGAAAGGACTACTACTTGTTTTTTAGACAAACCTGCACTTTCTTCTCTCATGGCTTGTCGCATGTAATACCTAGACTTTCACTTTAATTATTTTGGCTGGCTTTCTAGAGATGGGCTTCGACCACCTTCATGGGGCTGACCCAACCCAATCTTGGAAGTGGAATAGCTGTTGAGGAAAAGATTTCAGGTGTGATGGATGGTTGGGACGCTTGGATGATAACTTTTCTTTTAATATTAAAAAAAATATAAGTAATTTAGTAAATTGCACCAAATAGGGTCATAATTTTCTCAGGGCAATATTAGATACAAATTCTTAAGCTTCACTTACCTATCAATCAGTATTCAACAGTTTAATATAAACTCTAATACCAAATGACGGAAATCTTATGGATAAAACTCACTCTTCAAAAGCAATTTGCAAGAAGTAAACATGGCAATAATTTGGGAGTATTTTCATACTCATATTTGAGTAGAGTGAGATTGAGAGATACACCATTTAGCTCTATGAGCACTTGTTTTTGTTTGATATGAAAACTGTTACTTGTGAGATTACCCGTGGATGTAAGCTGAGCCGAACCACGTAATTCTTTAATGTTTTGTGTGATTGTCTTTTTCTCACTATTTTAATATTTATTTGTATTCTTGTCCTCAATTTACATAATATCATCAACTTTGGTGTTGTTGAGTTTTTTGAAAGCTCTCGCACAACTTATGATTGCTTGACTACGGAATAATTAAATAGGTTTTTGCGAACTTTGAAACCATGGATCCAACTAAGTACACCTCTTAGTCTACTCCTTTTAAACATAATTTAAGCGCTTGAATTGATTGAGACTATGGAACCATTTAAAAATTTTCTGGCATTTGAAAATTTTCTCGATCTAGTATTTAATTTTATATTTGAGGAAATATCATTTTGCCTCCCAAACTATCACGCGTTTTTTAATTTGACCCCCATACTTCGATTCAATTTAGTACTTGAACTTTTAACAAATTGATCAATTTAACCCCTATCATTACATTCTATCTACAATTAGACGGAATGTGCTGACGTGGCACCAAAGTTCATTTGAAATTTCATTTTACCTCATAAACTATACCTTAAAAATCAATTTGCCCCCAAATATAAAAAATTAAATTTAAATATTTAATAAATAATTTTTTTATCTCAATAATGAAAAAATTAAATTTTAAATAATATATACTTTGCAAAAAAATAATAAAAAAAATATAAAAATTCTCATTTTGAATTATGTTGAGACTATGAAGCATGGATAATTTGACAAACATGTTGTACCCGTACCGGGTATTTACCGACGTATGATATTTCTGCATACATAGGGTACACAAAATATGTGCTCAAAATTTTCTTTCTTGATTTTTGGCCTACCCAGAGATATCTAATATATATCCAAGTCGTGCCATACTTCAGTCGAAAATAATATTTTTCTTCTACTACAAAGATAAAATTCTTTTTACTAAACTTCTTTTTCATTTTTAGTTTTGTGCTTAGCATAATTTTAAAATTAAGTTATGGTTTATAAGTTATTTAATATAATAATATTTAATTTTATCTTATACCTATGCTTTCGGCATTAAATGTCAATGGTATGTTGGATTTAACAAATTAAACCATTTAATCAATTTTTGTATTATTTCAAATTAAAAATAAATATTTTTTTAAAAACGTATTAAACCATACCTGTACTCGTACCCTACATTTTTAAGATTTTACGATGTCGATGTACTCATATCGTACTAATATCAGTACTTATATCCACACTTGTGCTTCATATGTCTCAAATTATCTCGATTTGATTCTAGAGAAACTTATTCAGCTGAAATTTTTTTGACTACTCTATGTGTGTGTGCATGCGCAATTGTAACTAGTTTATTACCCAAATTAATTTCAATAGAATTGATCGACTAATAGTAATTTCAAAATTGAGTGGGAAATTTTTTTCCAAATTCAGTAAGTAACTGATACAAATACGACATGTTTGTCGAAGTATCTATGCTTCATGGTCTCAAGATAATTTTATATTTTTTTATTAATTTTTTGCAAAGTATATATTATTTAAAATTTAATTTTTTCATTATTGAGATAAAAAAATATTTATTAAATATTTAAATTTAATTTTTTTATATTTGGGGGGTAAATTGATTTTTAAGGTATATTTTGGGGGTCAAATGACTCTAAATGAACTTTGATGCCACGTTAGCACATTTTGTCCAATTGTAGATAGAATGTGACGACAGGAGTTAAATTGATCAATTTGTTGAAAGTTCATGTATTAAATTGAAATAAATTGAAGTATGGGGTCAAATTAAAAAACGCGTGATAGTTTAAGGGGCAAAATGATATTTCCTCATTATATTTTGCAGCAAACATGTGAGAGTAGGTAGCGTCAACATGGGGCAACTCAAATGAGCTGCCCTAGTCAGATGGTAGATCCTGTTTTTTTGTTTGGGAAATCTATAGGATAAGATCATAGAATTTTCATCTTAATATATATTAGCCAAAGAATACTTCTGTACATATATATACTAGTGGTTGGACACTACATTGCACGTGACACGTGATTTTTTATCAATTGTTAGTACTGTAATTATGCGTATATCTTAAATTAGTATGTGATATATATACAAAGTATGAAGACTTGTATGAGTAAATTAATCTGTATCCAAAATATAAATAAGTAATAAATAAATACAAACTCGGTTGAAGAATTTAAATGATAAATGAGAATAAATGAGAAATTTTATAAACATAAAATGTGTGCATGATGTACATTATTTTTCTTGAACTTCACAACAGATAGAACAATTTCTGCTTTAACTCATCTAACTTTGCTTGGAGAACATGTTGCAATAGATCTTATGTAATTTTTGTTTCACCATCTTCTTATTTTTCTTCTTATTCACCATTATAACTCATTATAATAAAAATATTTTGATGAATAAGAATTTGAGGCGATATCATATTGTTATGAATTTCAAAATCCATTTTTCCTCAATAATGTGATTTTTCTGTGAGGGGAAAAAAGACAATTATTGTCGTGATGGAGGTGTTTTGCAAAGTCTTGGTTTGTTATTGAAAATGTATGTCAAGGACACTGGTTCGTATGACATGTATGTGTATATATATTGATGAGTGTTTGTTTAGAATAACCTACAAAAGTTAAAAGGTCAAAAAATTACTAAAAAAATCAAAAAATCTATACTATTTAAGGGAAGCTTGTGGGGGGAAGCTTAGAGGGCAAAATTATTATTTTGCCTTTTGAGTTCAACTACTCAAAAGTCAAAAAGTCAGCAATGGTAGAATGATTATTTTGATTTTATTACAATATTTTATTACACATCTTTTCGTAAAAAGTCAAAAAGTTATTCCAAATATATATCTTTTTTTTTTCTCTACTTTTTTAGCCAAAAAGTCAAAAAGTACATTTATATAACATATCCCAAACAACCCTTGAATATAAGTTGATAGGAGAATAATACACAATTTCGCAGTTTTTTCCTAACAAATATAACTATATTACTAAAACGATACATGTTAGAAAATTAAAGTATTCGATGGTAATATAGCATTACAGATTGACAATGTATGAATGCAGTAACATATATAAATTTATATTTATATTTATTTTTTTATATATTTATATATGTAGACATTGACATATATAAGATATCACAAAAGTAATATGTGAAATCTTTTGTAACAATATAACATAGGTAACAATGAGAAGTTAATTATTCATAATTAAATAGTTCGCCATAATATAGATGTTTAGTGTTACATTTTTGTGTGAACGCACAATTTTTAATTATATTATTATAATTCATTAAAATTGAATGAAATTGTGAATAATTTGTGTAAATTAGAGATTAGTGAAGAAAGATTTAAAAAAATAGAAAGTTAATAGTGTTTTTGGTTTGTTTTCAAACTTTGTTTTGAATTTTTTGATTTTCATGTTTTTTTGTCTTTGACATTTTTTTTTTTAATAACCCTTTCATTTTCTTTTTAGATTAACATAATTTAATACTTTTATTTTTAATAATTTTAAATTGATTCACTTAATCTAAATACACTTAGAAAATAATTTATTGTGTATTTCTTTTGGGGGAAAAAAAATTATTAATATTAAATAATAATAATAATAATAATAATATATAATAATAATAAAAAAAATCAGTACATGTTTGAATTATAATTTTTTTTTACTAATATTCTATTTAGATTATTAGATATTAGATTTTCATTAAAAGCATAATTTAAATATAAAATATGAAGAAATTTTAGTATCTTTAATCACCAAAACTGAGAAAATATAAAAACCAAAAACTGAAAAATAGATTTAAAAAATAAAACTAACGAAAGTGGTTATTGTTTAGAATTTTAACATCATACCTTGTTATTAAAGTACAATGTAAAATTACAGTTTATAAAATATAATTTAAACAAAAAGAAAGTGTATAAAGATAACCTACAAATTTTTGAGATGTGGCGCAAATCTCTATTTTAAAAATGCATGCGCTTTCCTCTATCTAGATTCGAATTAATGCATACAATTTTAAGATTCAACCAAAATTATTCACAATGATTTGATCCATGATGGAGAATTATAAATATTATGTATATCAGTATAGAAGCAGACAAAAAAAATAAAAAAGAGTAATTATTTTTTGTTTTTCAATTATCATCAATGTAAAAAATAAGGAGATGTCTTTTATTTTTTTTAGCTAAGAAGGCAGAAGGTTTTTTATATTTATATAGGACTCTTGAAAACAGATATATAACTTTTGAGTGTTCAATTCCAAAAATAAAGAAATAGCTGGTTTATATAGAATTCTTCATAATTTAGAAAATAGAGTATATTTGAGAGGATAAAATTGAGATTTTAAAAAAGTAGAAAACATGTAAGTTCTTCACACTTTTATAATAGTAGTAGATATATTAGTGGTTAGACACTTGTGTTACATGTGACACGTAATTTTTCATTAATTGTTAATATTATAATTATGCGTATCTCTTAAATTGGTATGTGATATATATATATATATATATACAAAGTGTGGCGACTTGTATGGGTAAATTGATCTGCATCCAAAATCCAACCAAGCGAAAATGAATATATACTCAGCTGAAGAATTTAAATAATAAATGAGAAATTTTATTGATCGGAGTCTAAATATTACACATTTGACCCGCTAATATACACTATTAATCCATTATTTGTATTATTTTATAATTTTATATAGTATTATGTGTTTTTATACATTTCAAATTTTTATATATAAATTGTTATATATATTAGGAAAATTTACCTATAAATCCTATTTTCTGAAAAGTTGAACCATTTAATCTTAAAAGTTTTCTTATGCACCATTTAGTCCCATTTATACATCATCATCAAAAACAACATCAAACATCACAACATCATCAAACATTAACTATTTAGTCCCATTTATTTAATAATCATCATCAGCACCAACATTATTCTTCAAACAAAAATTCGAACTGCACTGTACACTTAACTAGGGTTTTTGTTCTCTCTGTACACTATATCTACTGTAAAATCAATCAATAATGACTTCAATCAATCAGAAGAAACAAACTTGAATGCCCTTTTGGTGCCAAAAAAAACAATCTCAACAAGGGCTTCTAGAGGCTTCCATATTCAAGAACAAAATCTATGAATACCCTTATCCCATCAATTATCTTCAATCAAAGACGTACAAAACAGAGCACTTCTGAAGAAAAATTCAAACCCATTACAGAAAACAGGGATAGAACCAAACCCTACAGAAAAATCGAAACCGAAGGGCGTTTCGATTCCGGTTCACTTCGTGCGATTGGAGATGAGCAGATCGGCATCGGCATTGAAGATCAGAAGGTTTTCAGAGGTTTCATGGTGCGGAAGAGCGTGAAGAGGATTGTCTCCATAAAGCGAGGTTGAGGAGGTTCGAAAGGAAGGTTTCGCAGAACGAGATTGTTGATTTGATTCGGAGGAACTCGAAGGAGCGATTGAGAGTGAGCGAGACGCTTATGGCTCTGCTCTTCAAGTTGGATTCTGTTCGCGAAGTCGATTCTAGGGTTAGGGATTTCAGGAAGGCTGTCATTAAGGAGGTGATTTCAGAAAATTACCCAAATTTTTTTTTTTTTTTTTTCAGATTGCTTTTTTGCTTTGAAGGTCTGGAATGCCTACACATTGACCATCAATGGCGACCCATTATCCTTAAAAAAATGGTTGCTTGTTTAGTGATGTATAATGTATATATTGATGTTTGATGTATATTTTTTTAGTTTGATGTTGTGATGTTGCGTTGTTGATGATGTGATGATGATGATGATGTTTGATGATGATGTTGTGATGTTTGATGTTGTTTTAATGATGATGTTTGTGATGTTTGATGTTGTTTTGATGATGATGTTTGATGTTGTTTGATGATGATATTGTGATGTTTGATGTTATTTTGATGATGATGTTTGATGTTGTTTTGATAATGATGTTGTGATGTTTGATGTTGTTTTGATGATGATGTTTATGATGTTTGATGTTGTTTTGATGATGTTGTTTGATGATGATGTTGTGATGTTTGATGTTGTTTTGATGATGATGTTTGATGTTGTTTGATGATGATGTTGTGATGTTTGATGTTGTTTTGATGATGATATTTGATGTTGTTTTGATAATGATGTTGTGATGTTTTGATATTGTTTTGATGATGATATTTGATGTTGTTTTGATAATGATGTTGTAATGTTTGATGTTAATGGGACCTTTCAGTCTATAAGAAAACTTTTAGGACTAAATAGTGTATAAGTTATTAATTTGGGATTTATTGGTGCATCACCCTATATATTATAATGTAATATAATTTATATTATATTATATTATTTTAATAATATTATATAAATAATAAATATAATAAAATAGATAAATAAGTAAAATCTATCGGCGGCGAAATTTCACGTGCAATCCATATGTATACATTATATTATACAAATTATTGTAATAATAAAAAGCAAATAAAAAATAAAAATAAAAGAAAATAAGATAAAATAAAATAAAAACAAAAGCAATTAATAGGAGAGATAAAACAACAATGATAGGTGGCCTGAAAAATCATGCTTGACTCAAAATACAAAAACGACGTCGTTTATAATATATATTATATTATATAATATTATATTATTACTTTTTCTTTGTCTTTTAAAGGTTGCACTTAGCCTATAAAAGGAAAGAAGTGGAGGAGAGTTTATGTATCATCTCCTTTCTCCCAATCTAACTAAATAAACGTATAAAATTATTCTTGGCAAGTGAGATTTTATTACCAAAAAGAAATATACAAAACTCAATACACACCCTAAAAGGTACAAGAATGTCACAAGGCAAGACCCAAAAAGCCTAGACCACTAAGACAAAAACTTAATAAGAAAATCAACTCCGCTACGTAGCTCGAAATATCAACGGCTCGAATGGCTCGAAATCCCAAAATGACGTCGTTTTAGAATTTTTTTTTATTGTCTTACCGGTAAGATAATATTTTCCGTACTATTCAGGCCATTCGAGCTCTACGTATTCGAGCTCTCACGCATTTTCCTAAAAAAATTATATAATATTATAATAAATATGTATATGAAAAAAAAAGCTTTTAAAATGATTGATGATGGAAACCAAAATGCCATATAGTCTTAATATTGATTCAATACGCTCAATAATGAATTTAAAAAATGCAATCATCCTTTGTATTTCAAAATAAAACTTGGAATGTTTTGTCTCATTGAAAGCCCTTACGCAAACTATGAATAGTCTAAAATAATTAAGAAAAAATAAAAAAGCTCGGGTTTATTACAGAAACAGGAAAACCAAATAAAATCATAATAGATTAACACGGACTATACTATTTATCAAAACCCAAGAAATGTAAATTATGTTCTGATAATGCTAAATTTTTTTAGCTGTAAGACGACATCCAATTCTTTATTTAGTTGATCTTCTTGAGATAACTTTAAAAATTTGAGTTACAGTATTGATGATACTGAGTGCTCCAGATGGAACAGGTCGGATTGATCCACGCTTCCCAAACCGTTGCCCGAGTGTCGAGCCCGCAGAGAGACCTGCACAAGAGTTCAACGGGGAATGGGGAGTCCCCCAGCGAACCCTCCGACGATCAAGTTAGAGAAGAGAGAGGATGATGGAATGTAGAGATAGGATGGTGATAGAGAACTTAACCTTTTCTTTGTCTTAGAGGCCTGCTTATATCCTTTGCTCATCATTTCCTTGTCCACTCCAAGCCGTCATGTTGGCCGAAAGTCTATGCTCTAGCTTGCCTTGTTCATGGTGAGGTTGTCCTATTCCGACGTGAAGGGTTATCGTAATAAATGTTGCAGGGAAACTCATTAATGGCTGATGTATGGTGCAATAACTCTGCAGGATCTTTGTCTGCTGATGTGGCTGGTTCTTCACTTGCCAAGTGTTTAGATGTCATTGGTGCTTGGTGTAGCGTTGGGTTCCAAGAATGTTGAGCTTTAGTATTTGAGTCATGGATTGGGCCTTAAGTGGTGGGCCATATCCTTTATGGGCTTACCCATGTCAGTAGTCCCCCATTCCCAAGTGCAGCTTCAGTCCAACGAAGGGAATAAGGGAGAAAAGAAGGGTTGTGAGAGGTCGACCGTGAAGGGTGGCCGAGTGGAGGGACTGACCATGAGGAGGGCCGACCGCGAAGGGTGACCGAACATGCGGAGGGCCGACCGCAAAGGGTAACCGACTGGAGGGACCGACCATGTGGAGGGCCAACCACGAAGGGTGGCCGAGTGGAGGGACTGACCATGAGGAGGGCCGATCACGAAGGGTGGCCGAGTGGAGGAGCCGACCATGAGGAGGGCTGACCGCGAAGGGTGGCCGAGTGGAGGGACCGACCATGAGGAGGGCCGACCGCGAAGGGTGGCCGAGTGGAGGGACCGACCATGAGGAGGGCCGACTGCGAAGGGTGGCCGAGTGGAGGGACCGACCATGAGGAGGGCCGACCGCAAAGGGTGGCCGAGTGGAGGGACTGACCATGAGGAGGGCCGATCGCGAAAGGTTGCCGAGTGGAGGGGCCGACCATGAGGAGGATCGACCGCGAAGGGTGGCCGAGTGGAGGGGTCGACCATGAGGAGGGCCGACCGCGAAGGGTGGCCGAGTGAGAAGGGGAAGTGGCGGTGCGCGGGGCTCGAGGAGCGGCGGGGCACGTGGTGAAGTGAAGTGGAATGGACAGGGAAAGAGAAGGGAGTAGTGGATCGTGGGCGTACACGTGGCATAATCCTTTAATGGGGGAGGTGACGCGTTGGTAAGAAGTAAAGGAACAGGGTAATATAGGGCAGTGAAAAGGCAGGGGCGGGAGTTTTTCAAAATTTTTCAAACTGGCGAAATTTAATCTTGACCCTTGGAATATAGGCAAACCGTGGGCATTTGGAGTTATTCGTTTTACCTACCTTATCGCCAAAAACCAACATATCCCTGAAGTGAACTCATTTGTCTCGTGTGACACACCTTTGCAACACTTTGCGAACTTCCTTGTGCCAGCGTCCGAAGCAATACGTAGATACGTAGAAGAAATGGCCTGAGAGGAAGTGCCAGTCGCTAGAGGCTTGACTCGTTGGGCGCCGATGACGCGGTGGAATTGGCGGAACATTATTGGCCGGAGCGAAGGAAAGGGAGATAAGCTGGTCAAGCGGTGCGGGCTCGACTAATGACGATGATTGCAGCCACGAGGCCCATTAGCCAAGTGGAGCCGGGCCACTGGCACACCAAGCCAGACAGATCTACGTTTATGGCGAAGGAGTTGGAGGAGGTACGAAGGAAGTACCAGATTCCCGCGAAAATAGGGTTGAGGCTACCCACGTCCAAGGAGAGGGCGTCGGATGTACGTCGGACAAGTTTAGCCTATACAAGGAGGTGCTGCGGGGGGATCTGAGGCTACTCCTCCCCCAAATTGTGGTGGACGTGCTCAACAGGTTAGAAGTGGCACCCGGGCAGCTGATGCCAAATGCTTGGAAGATAGTGATGGCTTATGCGAGCACCTGGTCGCAGGCGACCAGAGGGACGGCCATGACGGTGGAGGAATTCTTTTCGTGCTACAAGGCCTCCGGTCAACAGGAGACGTAGGTGACCTTGCAGGCTGTGGCGGGCCGGGGTCTAATGGCGGGCTTGCCGTCTTTAGTGAAGGGGTGGAGACCGAGATGGTTCTTCGTGTCAGCGAATGGTGGAAGGGGAGTTCGCACAACATGGAAGGTCCCCACAAAATCAGTTGAGCCGAAGTTGGATATGGCGGCCGAAGACCGGGTGAAGAAGGTGAGGGAGTGGAGGAAGAAGAAGGGGGTGAGGTGGGACGAGTTGGTCCTTCTTTCGACGTTGTTTGCCCTGAACTTGGGACCGCAGCCGTCGGAGGAGGATCCGGCGAGGGAGGAACTGGAGGTACGTAGAAAGGCGGAGGAGGAGGAGGAGAGGAGATTGTTCGCCAGAGCGGACAAATACAAGGAGACACAATTGGGGCTTACCCCAAAGCTGGTAATGAGGGAGCGGGTCCGACCGCGTCCCAAGCCGCTGGGCGACAAAGACTTAACTGGCTTTGCCCCACTGCCGTCCCTAGTAGACCCGTTGAAGGAGAGGGGTAAGCAGGAGGTGGAGGCGGTTTTGAAGAAGCCAAGGAAGAAGAGGGGGGCGTAGAGGGGGGAAGGGAAAGAGGCCCCTACCTTGAAAAAGATGAAGGTTGGGGGTGAGGGTGCCTCTTCAGTGGGAGAGGTAAAGGAGGGAAGGGGAGAGGCGGTGCTAGAGAAGGCGAAGGAGACCGCCCAAGTGGCGAAGGAAGATAAGGGTCCGAGTGCCCAAGTACCGAAAGAATACTGGGGCCCAACTGCTCATATGGCGATGACGGTGGTATCTGCGCCAGAAGAAACCTCAAGTCCCAGTGAGGGGAAGGCGGGGATGAGCAAACCAGCGACGAGTGCCGTGCTGGCGACCGCCTTGTACCATGCGCGCGTGCTGGCAGGTCGTTCGGCGGAAGGAGAGGAAGCCAGGGTCGCAACCGACCGCCTAGTTGGAGTAGTAGAAGATGCGGCGGTGCGCTCGATCGCGCGTTTGATTGAGGCTGATCTCCTGAGAGGGTTTTACTCGGCCCAAATGGAGGCAGCGACGCTGGCGGTTGCTTTGATGAATAAGGCGGCACGGGCTAGGTTGGAAGTAGAGTCGCTAAGGGCCCAGCTGGAAGACTCAAAATTACAGCTGCACAACCTAAGGGTTGAGACAGCAGGGGTGGAGAAAGGCTGCTCGAAGTGTGTGCGCGAAGGGATTAGAGTATGCACAGAGGGCGAAAGTCATGGAGGTGTTGGCCGTGGTGCAGAGCAACTCGACGGAGCGAGCTAGTGCCGAGCTCCTCGCAACCAAGTCAGAACTGGAAGCGGAGCGCCATAAGGCGATATCGCTTGAGTTCAAGTTGGTGGGCGAGAAGAGGAGACTGGGAGAAGTCCAACAAGCTTGCACCACCGCCAACGAGAGGTGGGAAGAGGCCATGACCTGTAATGAAGATCTACGCGCTCAGTCGATCAAGGAAAAGGAAGAAGCAGATCAGTGGATCGCTGAGTTGGAGAGGCCCTGGCGGAGGAAAGCCGAATTGGCGTTTGAGAGAGCGGCGTACCCCGACCTGTGCAAAGCGACGGTGGAGCAATTCGTGGAGTCCGCTGAATTCCAGATAGCCATCGATGCCACAGTCGCCAAGAGCTTGGCGAGAGAGGGTGAGAGGGGGCTGGGCCGTCGAGAGCGGCCGTTGGAAGTAAGAGTGAAGAGGAAGTGATCTAGAGCTTCCAGCGGTCGGATTTTTATAAGCATGAAATGGCTGAGTTTTGGGACAGCGGCTGGAAGACCTTCAAACATAAAGTGGAAGAGCTGTTCTCAAACGTGGATTTTAGCTGCGTAGAGATAGGCGAAGATGACGTTGCCCAGACCCCCCTGGACGAGGGGAGGAAGATCTGGCCTCTACTGAGGAAAAGTGAACTTTGTAAAAATTTTGTGTTTGTGTGTTTTGTTTATTTTTTGTTATGTGTAATTTCTGCAGTGAATCGTATGTAACTGTAAGTTTGTAAATAAAACAATGTGTTTTCCCTTGTACTGTTGTCGTTATTTCTTCTGAGTTGTAAATTTGAAAATAATGAAAATGGCAGAGCATAATTTAATGAAGAATGGTTGTAAAAGTAAGACTTGTGCATGAATTGTGAAACTTGCTAGTAGATTGTGATGTAAAAAGTTTAGAAATGGGCAGCCAACCTAACTTGTGAGAAAATCATAATGCAAAAAACGTTAAAAATAGGCACGCACGAAAATGTGAAAAATGTTAAAAATTAAAGATTGGCGTGGACGACTATGGACCTGGATTCTGACTAAATTAAAAATGTAAAATTAGGAATGTAAAAATTGTTAAAAAATGTTGTAGTATGGACCGGGATTTTAACTAAGTATGGCGACCACGTTGTCACATCAAATTACAAAAATGGACCGGTCGAATTCTCCATTCGAGTTCTGACTAAGACTGGGAAGGCTCTACCATGTTGAAACTTTAATTGACTCAGTTCGGCCAAGCTCTTCGTGCTCAGTCTAGCTGAGGCGTAATTAATTCAGTCTGGCTGAGCTCTTCGTGCTCAGTCTAGCTAAGGCGTAATTAACTCAGTCTGGCTAAGCTCTTCGTGCTCAGTCTGGCTGAGGCTTGATTAACTCAGTCTGGCTGAGCTCTTCGTGCTCAGTCTGGCGGCTTAATTAACTCAGTTTAACAAGTCGTTATTGAAACACAACGCAGATAACGGAGATACAAAGTCATTGTCATTTAAGGCGTAGCCTATTGATTAGAAATTTACACCATGTATGAAAAGGACAAAAATAACCAAGTGTGTAGATTGTCATACAGCAATTGATCAATACAAAAATAGGACATGGTACTTTACTAGAAATAACGCTTCAAGTGTTCGGCGTTCCACGGGTGGGGGAGGTCGGCCTTCCATGTTCTAGAGTCGGTAAGTGCTCGGGCGAGGTCTAGCCTTAACAATGTAAGGTCCTTCCCACTTGGCTGCCAGCTTGCCCTCGGCAGGATTTTTGGTGACGAGAGTTGCTTAGCGTAAAACTAGGTCCCCAACGGCAAACTCCCTCAGTTGGCCTTTGCGGTTGTAGTGTGCTCTCATTTTCTGTTGATACGAGGCCCGTCTGATAGCAGTGGTCTCTCGGAGCTCTTCAATCAGGTCTAAGTCAACCCGACGTAATTCTTCGGTGAGTTCAGGATTCGGATGCAAAACCCTCGGGGTTGGCAGGCTGATTTCCACTGGAATGACCGCCTCAGTGCCGTATGTTAAGCGAAAGGGGGTCTCCCCAATGGGGGTTCGGGGGTAGTGCGGTAGGTCTAGAGTACATTTGGTAATTCCTCAACCCAAAATCCCTTAGCGTTTCCAACTTAGTTTTGATGATTTTCAAGAGAGAACGGTTGGTAACCTCTACTTGCCCATTGGCTTGGAGATGACTTGGGGAAAAGAAACATGGCTGAATGTGAAGCTCTGCACAGAATTTTCTGAACTTGGCATTGTCGAATTGCTTGCCATTGTCTGAGACGATGGCTTAAGGGATGCCAAATCGGCATACGATCGACTGCCAGATGAATCTTGTTGTGTTCCGTTCGGTGATTGTGGCGAGGGGTTCCGCTTTCATCCATTTAGTGAAGTAGTCAATGGCGACAATAGCAAACTTGGTTTGGCCTTACCGGTGGGCAATGGGCCAACTAAGTCAATCCCCATTTGGCGAATAGGTAGGGACTGCAAAGTGTGATCAGTTCTGTAGGAGGAGTGTCACAACCCTCACTACTGTTTACTGATAAGACCACTGCTTACTGCTAAACTGTGACTGAACTGGATAAGTAAATGATTAGACTGAAATTCTGAATTAATTGCATGAATATATTGTGTTATTTGCATTTCTATCTGTTGATTGTTAAATGCATCTGTTCATGTTTCATGCTTTAAACTGCAAATTGAAGGCCTTATCGGCGGCCGAATCTGAAATTGATTAGTGCTTTGTGTTAATTAGAATTAATGTGATTTTATGGTATATTTATTTGAAATGTGATTTGGTATGATTAAATTGATTTAAATAATGTTAAATTGCAATAGTTGGACTTATTTACCAAACTACCACTTAGTGGCCACTTTATACAAAACACATTTGAGCCTTATTACATTCAAACAAAACATTTCATCAGCCATCTTGAGTCTATAACCCACTAGAGAGAGAGGAGAGGAGAAAAACTTGTTTTCATCTTGAATTTGCTTGGAGGCTAAGAGGGTTTGGAAGATAATTGCAAAATTGAGCTTCTATACTTGGAGTTGGAAACTTAAGGTAGAGTAATTACCTTCTTGATTGTGTATTTAAGATAGTTCTTGCATGGTTCATGTTACATTCATGTTATATTGAAGAGTTAAGTCTTGAATTGGACCTAGCATGTTGCATTGTGGCATATATCATGCATGCATGCCTATATGGATGAGTTTAAAGTTGTTTCCATGGAAAATTGTTACATGCATGTCCATATTATGGTTATAGTCCATGATTTCCTCTTGTTTTGAAAAGATTGGCTCATTTGAGCTAGTGATTGAAGCTTTGAATTGGTTTAAATTCATGCATGTCACATTGGAGGTATGTTCTTGAACTTTGGTTTGAAATTGGATTTAATTGAACTACCTTTGGGCTTTGATTCCTCAAATTGATCTTTGAAATATGTTATACTATGAGTTTTAAAGTGTTTTCCAGAAATTTAGCCCAAGAGGATCGAATTTGGTATATTAAAAGTTGATTTTGAGCTTGAGGTTCAAATCTGGAATTTCCAGATTTTGGGCCCACGCTCGAGCGAGGAACTCCACGCTCGAGCGTACCGTCTGAGATCATGACATCTGCTCGAGCGAGAAAAGTGACGCTCGAGCGTGAAATGCGTGTATCCAATACTTTGTATGAGTTTACAGTCCGCTCGAGCGAGGACTTGTGTCTCACGCTCGAGCGGGGGTCGAGCGCCCGTCAAGCGTGAATTTTGAGCGTCCAGTATTTTTACTGTAGCTTGCAGTCCGCTCGAGCGACAGAAGTCACGCTCGAGCGGAGCGCCTTTGTCTGCATGTCCGCTCGAGCGTAGAAAGCCACGCTCGAGCGAGACCCCCGTTTTCTGAAAATTTTGAAAAGTGTTTAAAGTATCTTTTGCATCCTCTTTCCATCCTAGGCATTCCTAGGCATATTTAAGGCATCTTAAGGAGGATATTGATGTAGAACCACACCGAGGCAAATTAGGGATTAAGTTATTATTTTTCCCACTGTGTAGTTAGTGTATGTTCACTCTGTAACTGTGTAGGGTTGGCATCCGGAGACGCTCTAGCTTATCTGTAGCCCAGAACTCTGTGAGTAACAATGTTGTAAAGATATGTTCAATTGAGATTACTTTCTGAACGAATGATGAACTGTTTTATGAAATAACACTGTTTACTGAATGAATGCTTGTCCTATTGCGAACTGTATTCGTGGCATCCATAGCAATTTACTGTTACTGTACTGTACTGCTACTGTCACAGAGATCTCTGTCGGTTCCCATGTTGGAACCACTACTGTTTACTGATATGATGGCCATCAACTGACTGTTCGGTCTGTTAAGACCTACTGTACTGCTTTGCTATTGGATGTACCACTTATGACTGCTATGATCGAATAACTGTTACTGATAAATGACTGTTTTCAATACTGAAAGGACATTCATTCTTAACCTCTTTACGCATATGTTATTCACTGGGCTTTAGCTCACTGCTCATATATATATGTAGGTGTACAGGCACCGGACCGTTGCTAGGAGCGCAGGGTAAACTCCAGTTTTGTCAAGCCAACCTTTGCCTCACTGCGAGGTTCCAGAACTGTTCAAGCCAAGGCTGTTTAGGGGTGTTTTAGATTTCCCCTTTTTGCCTTTTTAATATGTATAGACTGAATGATCTTTGTACTGTACTGTATGGTAGGGTTTGATCCCTAACCTGAATGCTTGTATATTGCATATGTTTTGTACTGAATGTAAATTTGATATGAAAAGTCTTTTTGCATACAGACTGTCACAGCTCATTGGACATCTTTTAATTACTGTTTTGGCTTCCGCCAGCCCCTGTACTCTGTATTACTGTTTTACTGTTAAGCAGGCCTTCGGTAATCTCGGATTACTGGCCGGTTACGGTGCTAAACCCATAGGGGGGGTTTGGGTCGTGACAGAGTGGTATCAGAGCGATAAAACCACGAGTTACCGCACACACGTGTCCAAATGAGCTATAGGATGTCCTAGAAAGTAATAGGGCATTGCATGAGCATGAAAAGTGTGTGTGGCCATGACATGATATATGTGCTAATGTGTTAATGTTTAAAGTATGCAACTTCCTATGTTTTTATTACTGTTGCATATAGTGAAATGGATAATGCAAGGACTACTGATGAAACTGAATCATCTGATGCCAGAATGGCGAGATTAGAAAGAACAGTTGAACTGCTAACTGAGGCCTTAAGGCAACAGCAACAACAGAACCAACAGCCTCCACCTCCTCCGGTACAGCCGGAACAGAATCTGAATGATGACATCATCACTCTAACGCAGAAGTTCAGTAAGATGAAACCGCCATCATTTCAGGGAGGCCTTAAACCATTGAAGGCCGAGGCATGGGTGCTAGAAACCGAAAAATTATTTGAAGTCTTTCCGTGTTCTGAGGCACACAAAGTGCTATTGGCTACCTTCACCTTACAAGAGGAGGCCAGAAGGTGGTGGATGCTTGTCCGTGACACCGACACTGTTATGACTTGGGTTCAGTTTAAGGGAGCCTTCTTTGAGAAATACTTCCCACAGTGTGTCAGGGATCGAAAAGTGACTGAGTTTGAACAACTGAAACAAGGCACTATGTCCGTAGCAGAGTATGAATCGAAATTCATAGAACTTGCCCGTTATGCACCACACATGGTGGATACCGATTACAAAAAGGCCAGAAAGTTTGAGGGCGACCTTAATGTGGAAATACTTGACAGGATAAATGTTTTGAAACTACTGAAGTATGTAGATGTCCTTGACCGAGCAATAATAGCTGAGTCAAACATCGAGGCACTGAAACAGACTGAAGTACCAGCAACTGAATGGCGTGGTAAGAGACGGGGTTTTAAATTTAAGAAAGGCCGGAACAATTTGTTGAACAAAAAGCAAAATACAGGGTCAACAAACAGTTCTAGTCAAGGAAATAGTTCCATACCGCCTGCTGAATGTGGTAAGAAACATAAAGGGGTTTGTTATAAAATTTCAGGTGCTTGTTACAGGTGTGGCAAGGTGGGCCACATGGTTAAAGATTGCCCTTCCACTTCCGGGCAATAGTAAAGCTGCAGCCAGCGCGCAGCATCAACTGCTCACCAAAACCCAACCCTAAAGCCACTGGAAAGAGCCTATGAGGCAAGGCCGAGTGTTTGCACTCGTACCGGGAGATGTACAGAATACCGAGACCGTTGTGTCAGGTATACTCTCAATCTGTACTCAAAATGCTTATGTTCTGATTGATTCGGGGTCTACACATTCATATGTGTCGCATGCTTTTTCGCGAAAATTGAATAAACCGTTGGAACCCATGAATTACTTGTTAGCTGTATCTTCACCTGTTGGGGGATCCATGACTTGTGCTTATATGTACCCTGCATGTGAGATTATTGTTGAAGATGCGCATTTATATATTGATTTACTGCCATTGAACATTGACCATTTTGATGTAATATTGGGAATGGACTGGTTAACAAAATATCATGCCACCATAGACTGTGTAACAAAACAAGTTGTTTTCCGTCCACCTGGATTGCCTGAATTCGTGTTTAATGGAGTTGGAGTAGTACCTCCCCCATATCTGATTTCATCCATGAAAGCTTTTAAACTGATTAGAAAGGGGTGTAAGGGGTATCTATGTTCTGTATTGACTGTACCTACTGATGCTAACACTGATGTGAACAGTATTCCTATAGTCAGAGAATTCCCAGATGTTTTTCCAGATGATCTGCCAGGGGATTTGATTGATAGGGACATTGAGTTCACCATTGATGTAATTCCGGGTACACAGCCAGTATCTAAAGCTCCTTACAGAATGGCACCGACTGAATTGAAAGAGTTGAAAGTTCAGCTGCAAGAATTATTAGATAAGAAGTTCATCAGGCCCAGTACTTCACCGTGGGCGCCAGTCTTATTTGTGAAAAAGAAAGACGGCTCACTGAGACTCTGCATTGACTACCGCGAATTGAACAAGGTAACAGTGAAAAATAAATATCCATTGCCTCGTATTGATGATTTATTTGACCAGTTACAGGGTGCCCAAGTGTTCTCCAAAATTGACCTTAGATCTGGATACCACCAGTTGAAAGTCAAGACAGGGGACATTGAAAAGACTGCCTTTCGAACGAGGTACGGACATTACGAATTCTTAGTTATGCCTTTTGGAGTTACCAATGCACTTGCCGCATTTATGAACCTCATGAACAGAATTTTCAAACCATTCCTAGATGACTTTATTGTTGTATTCATAGATGACATTTTAATTTATTCCAAAAGCACTGAGGAACATGAACATCATTTGAGAATTGCCCTACAGACCCTAAGAGAACAGAAACTTTATGCAAAACTAACTAAATGTGAATTTTGGCTAGACAGTGTGATGTTTTTGGGACATGTGATCAGTAAGGATGGTATTACAGTTGACCCGCAGAAAATTGAAGCAGTAGTGAACTGGCCTAGACCGACAAATGTTACCGAAGTCCGAAGTTTTCTAGGCTTAGCCGGGTATTACAGAAGGTTTGTCAAAGATTTCTCCAAAATTGCCCTACCACTGACACAGCTGACTCAGAAGGGGATATCATTTGACTGGACCGATCAGAGGGAATCAGCTTTTCAAGAGTTGAAAACTCGACTAGTGACTGCACCGATTCTCACCTTACCCTCAGGTACGGATGGTTATACTGTATATAGTGATGCTTCTTATAAGGGTTTGGGATGTGTTTTAATGCAGAATGGTAAAGTTATTGCATATGCTTCCCGACAACTGAGACCACATGAAAAGAACTACCCGACCCATGATTTAGAACTTGCTGCAGTAGTGTTTGCACTGAAAATTTGGCGTCACTACCTTTATGGGGCAACATGTGAGGTGTATACAGACCACAAGAGTTTGAAATACTTCTTCACACAGAAAGAACTGAACATGAGGCAGCGGAGATGGTTAGAACTGATAAAAGACTATGACTGCAAATTTGTACCATCCAGGAAAAGCTAACACCGTTGCCGATGCACTGAGTCGGAAATCGATTGGAATTTAGCCTGTTTACTCACCGGGCAGAAAGAATTGCTATGTGACCTTGAAAATTGAAATTGAGATTGTTTTGCGTGAACAAGGTGGAACAATAGCTGCTATTTCTGCTCAACCAGCACTGATTGAAGAGATTAAAGAGAAACAGCAACAGATGACTTCTTGAAGAAGATCATCGAAGAACGGGAATCCAAACCGAGGCCGGATTTCAAATTTGAGAATAATGTGTTGAAATTTCAGGGAAGATTGTGTGTACCGAGTGATTCTGAACTGAAAAGAAGAATTCTGCAAGAAGGCCACAATTCAAATTGTCTATCCATCCAGGAAATACGAAAATGTACCAAGACTTGAAACTGAATTTCTGGTGGCCGGGAATGAAGAAAGAAATTGCTGATTTTGTATCGAAATGTCTTCATTGCCAACAAGTTAAAGCCGAACATCAACGACCCGCAGGTTACTGCAACCCTTACCGATACCGGAGTGGAAATGGGAACATATCACTATGGATTTCATTGTTGGTTTACCTCGCTCCAGTAAAGGTATGGATTCAATTTGGGTTATTGTTGATAGACTGACTAAATCTGCTCATTTCTTACCTGTCAAAACAATTTATAATGCGGACAAATTGGCTGTAATCTATATTGATGAGATTGTTAGATTGCATGGAGTGCCTGTGTCCATTGTTTCTGATAGGGACTCGAAGTTTACATCGAGATTTTGGCAAAGCCTACAGACAGCATTGGGTACTGAACTGAGATGAGTAGTGCCTTCCATCCTCAACAGATGGCCAGTCAGAAAGAACCATCCAGACTCTGGAGGATTTACTGAGAATGTGTGTTCTTGATTTCCAAGGAAATTGGGAAAGCCATTTACCGTTGGCTGAATTCGCCTACAACAACAGCTTTCATTCGAGTATTGGTATGGCGCCTTTCGAGGCTTTGTATGGCAGAAAATGTCGATCTCCGATTTGCTGGGCAGAAGTTGGAGATGGGCCTTTGCTTGGGCCCGAAATTGTACATGAAACTACTGAAAAAGTGAAACTGATTCAACAGAGACTGAAAACTGCACAAAGCCGACAGAAAAGTTATGCGGATGTCCGAAGGCGAGACAGAGAGTATGAAGTAGGTGATCATGTTTTTGTTAAAGTGACACCGATGAAAGGGCAGACCCGTTTTGGGGTTAAAGGCAAGTTAGCGCCGAGATATGTCGGACCGTATGAGATTATTGAGAAAATCAATCCGGTGGCGTATCAAGTAGCGCTTCCTCCTGAAATGGAGCATATGCATAACGTGTTCCATATTTCAATGTTGAGGGATTACCTCCGGGATCCTTTCCATGTGATTGAGCCTACTCGTGTAGTACTAAGTGATGACTACACTTACGAAGAACGGCCTATTCAGATTATGAACAGACGGATCAAGAAGTTGAGGAACAAAGAGATTCTGTTGGTGAAAGTTGACTGGCAAAACCATGGTGGCGTGTATGCCACTTGGGAAAGGGAAGATGATATGAGCAAGAGATATCTTGAACTGTTCCCACTGAATCCTGTTTTCTTCCAGAATGAAGGTAATTCGAGTTTGGAGGACAAAACTCTTTATAAGGAGGGGAGACTGTGACAACCTTCACTACTGTTTACTGATAAGACCACTGCTTACTGCTAAACTGTGACTGAACTGGATAAGTAAATGATTAGACTAAAATTCCGAATTAATTGCATGAATATATTGTGTTATTTGCATTTCTATCTGTTGACTGTGAAATGCATTTGTTCATGTTTCATGCTTTAAACTGCAAATTGAAGGCCTTATCGGCGGCCGAATCTGAAATTGATTAGTGCTTTGTGTTAATTAGAATTAATGTGATTTTATAGTATATTTATTTGAAATGTGATTTGGTATGATTAAATTGGTTTAAATAATGTTAAATTGCAATAGTTGGACTTATTTACCAAACTACCACTTAGTGGCCACTTTATACAAAACACATTTGAGCCTTATTACATTCAAACAAAACATTTCATCAGCCATCTTGAGTCTATAACCGACTAGAGAGAGAGGGAGAGGAGAAAAACTTGTTTTCATCTTGAATTTGCTTGGAGGCTAAGAGGGTTTGGAAGATAATTGTAAAATTGAGCTTCTATACTTAGAGTTGGAAACTTAAGGTAGAGTAATTACCTTCTTGATTGTGTATTTAAGATAGTTCTTGCATGGTTCATGTTACATTCATGTTATATTGAAGAGTTGAGTCTTGAATTGGACCAAGCATGTTGCATTGTGGCATATATCATGCATGTATGCCTATATGGATGAGTTTAAAGTTGTTTCCATGGAAAATTGTTACATACATGTCCATATTATGGTTATAGTCCATGATTTCCTCTTGTTTTGAAAAGATTGGCTCATTTGAGCTAGTGATTGAAGCTTTGAATTGGTTTAAATTCATGCATGTCACATTGGAGGTATGTTCTTGAACTTTGGTTTGAAATTGGATTTAATTGAACTACCTTTGGGCTTTGATTCCTCAAATTGATCTTTGAAATATGTTATACTATGAGTTTTAAAGTGTTTTCCAAAAATTAGCCCAAGAGAATCAATTTGGTATATTAAAAGTTGATTTTGAGCTTGAGGTTCAAATCTGGAATTTCCAGATTTTGGGCCCACGCTCGAGCGAGGAACTCCACGCTCGAGCGTACCGTCTGAGATCATGCCATCCGCTCGAGCGAGAAAAGTGACGCTCGAGCGTGAAATGCGTGTATCCAATACTTTGCATGAGTTTACAGTCCGCTCGAGCGAAAGAGTTCATGCTCGAGCGAGGACTTGTGTCTCACGCTCGAGCGGGGGTCGAGTGCCCGTCAAGCGTGAATTTTGAGCGTCCAGTTGTAGACACCCCATTTTTTACCGACCTTAAGACTCAGACGTCACCGATTGAGCGCTTGGTGATGTTGCATATTGTGCTCGTTCTGAGGTTGCGGAGTCCCGGCTACAAGCCTTGCCTCCAGACTTCCGGACTCTTTTGTGCTTTGCCTCGGTTTGCGAACCAGGCTCCATTTTCTCCGTTTTCTCTTCCCGAAGGGAGGGAGAGGTCTCGTAGATCATCTCTCAGTGGCCGTGGGCTACTTTTCGTGGTCGTAGGCCAGTTTTCCCATTTCGGAGCCCGGTTCCCGATTTTCGGAACCGTCAGGCCGTGTGCCTCGGTTCGGGACCGCCTAACCACCTCCGTTTGCCCCGGTTTTTGGCATACATCTTATTTACTCCCTTTTGAGGGACACTGTGGTCCGAGAGACCAACTTCATGGTCGAACACCACTTCCGGTGCCTAACAGTCAGTTTTCGGGGCCCCAGACTGCGCGTTTTGGCCCCCGAGCCTTGCTTGCAAGCATTTTTGGGCTCCGACCCAAACTAGAAATAGTCATATTTTGAATTCCTTTTCATGTTTTATTAAGGACCTTTTGCTATTTGAAGCTCCCTTTTTACACTTTGTGTTTAAACCCTCTTTTAGGCCTATTTTTGCACGGTATTTTAGGCTTACTTGTGGGCTGTTTTGGACTTGGTCATAAACTACAAAATGTCTTTTTTTGAGCCCCTCTTCAACTTTGTTGAAGGGCTCTCGTCGGTTTGAGACAATCAGCTACAACTTGCCTCTTTATCTCACTTTCTGGCCTTTTTGAGGGGAAATTTGAATTTGAATTTCCCCTCCTTTTTTCCCCCTCTTTTGGCCTATATAACCAGCACTCCCAGCTGGTTTTAGGGGTTAGAAAATTTTGGTGTGGAGCTCTCACATTAAATCTCTCTCTCTCTACATTCTAACCATCAAAACCCTTTGATTCTTACACCATTTTTACACACCAACTCATAGCACAAGACCTCCATCCTCCATTCCAGCACTTTGGGACTCTTTTGAAGAGGTTGAAAGCTCAGATTTTTGGACCAAGAGTTGATGAAAGACTAGTCTTCAAGGGTGAGTCTCATTTTCCCTTTTTTTGCTCTTTTCTTGGTTTATATTTTAGCTCCTTATGCTTGCATATTTGGGCTCCAACCCTAACTGGAGATAGGCTTGTTTTGAGCTATTTTTCATGTTTCATTAAGGATCTCTCACTGTTTGAGGCCCCCATTTTGCACTTGCTTCATTATCCCTCTTGTATGCCTATTTCTTGTGTAACATTTTAGGCCTGTGTATAATCTGTTTTGAAGCATGTTGTAAACTTTAAATAGGCTTATTTTGAGCCCTTCTTCAACATTGTAGAAGGTCTCATCACTTTTTGAATCCTCCATGTGTCACTTGCTTTGATATCCACTTTTGGCCCCATTTTTTTGCATGATTTATTAGCCTATTGTGCTTCTGTTTTTGGACTTTGGTCCGAACTGAAAATGGCCATATTTTGACCCCCTCTTCATGTTTCATTAAGGGTCTTTTCCTATTTGAGGCATCTTTTGTATACTTTGTGTTGTAGCTCTCTTTTTGGCCTCATTTTGCATGTATTTTGAGCATACTTGTATACTGTTTTGGTCTGGTACTAAACTGTAAAAGGTCATATTTTGGGCCCTCTTCAACTTTGTTGAAGGGCCCTCACCTGTTTGGGACCAGCATGCATCAGTTGGTTCTTTGTCTCCATTTTGGCCCCTTTCTTGCATGAGAATTTTGCCATACTTGTGTTTATTTTTGTGGTTTGTCATAAACTGTAAGACATCATATTTTGGGCCCCTCTTCAACATTGTAGAAGGGCCCTTCTCTGTTTTGGGCCAGCATTTGTTAGTTGCTTCATTATCTCGCTTTCGGGGCCGTTTTTGCATGCTAGTTTAGCCCCATTTGCGTTCGCTGTTTGGCCTTGCTTAGAACTGTAAATACGCTTATTTTTGGGCTGTCTTGATTCTGTCTTCACCTCCCATGTTTGAATAATGCATGCATTGTATAGTCATAGGTCATTCGGTATGCTTAATTTCATGTTTCGGGACCTATTCCATGCATCGGGTGTCATTTTGTCATCTTTCGGGGCTGTTTTGCATCATTTATTGCCTCTGAAAATTGCATGCTAGTATGCCATATTCCATGTTTTGCCATGTCTTGTTAGAGTGGCATTCGTGCCTTAGGGTCGGTCCTCGATTTGCGTGCACGTATGCACGCATTTCGAGTGTCTCATTTTCATCTAATGGCCTCTTATGTGAGTGTGGCTGAGGTCCACTCATGTTGGTGTAAGTCCATTATGCATTGTGTATGCCATTTCATTCCATAGCATTGTGTATGCTAGGCTGTATGTTAGCGCATTGTGTATGCTGTATTATTTCGTGCATCATGTATGCCATTCCATAGCATTGTGCATGTTAGGTTGTATCTTAGTTGCACTCATGCATGTCATGCATATTGCATTGTGTTCGGGATAGGAGTTAGCCCGAGCACGGGAAACGATGGGTGTTTCGTACTCCGAGTGACGGAACGTGTCTCAATTCCCTAGTCACCGACACTCCGGATCATCCATGATGGAGTTAGGTTTAGTTGAGTTTTCATGTGCATTCATTCTATATTGAGTAGTGCAATTCGATTCCTCGGCCATCATGCATCGAGATGCGTGATTGGTGGCACGAGGATCGAGGCATGCATACATTCGTGAAAATACATTGCCATGCCCCTTTCCTGCTCTCTGTTGCAGCAAATCAAGAATCAGCAGTCTTCCGAGGCTTGGCGCGCTTTCCAAAAAACCATTGCAAAACAGAGGCTAATTGGGGCATCACAGTGGATTTCCGCGCAAGGACAGCCCGGACATGCATCATTTATCATCTGGAGAAGAGTCAAGACAGTCCCTGGCTTGCATGCCAGTTTATTATTTTTCTTAGTTAATTTGTAAATTAATTAGGGTTTGTACATATTTTGGACTGTATTATTTATTTGGACTGTACTATTCGGGACTTATATTATTTTTTGGACCCTCTGTGCGAGGGCAATGTTGTAATAAGTGTGCGTGTGTGTGATGTATGTCTTCCAACCCCACGTCTTTCTCCCTTTTATTTACCTGCTTATGATGGTTAGACTAGGGCATGTTTCAATTAGCATACAGTATGATAGCATGTTTGCATTCATTCATCTGTTTTGCATGCACCGGGCTCGGCGCATCATACTAACTGCATTTGTATTTCAATTCCGAGTTGAATACTTGATAGATGTTGCATCTCATACGCCATGATTAGAATAGCCGAGCCTGCTATAGTTGCATTTTTGCATGTGTTGCATTAGGCATTTCTGTATAATTAGGATCATGCATGGATTTCTAATTAGCTTCTGTTTTGGCTTGGAGTACTCGGTAAGTTTTTATGCTTTAGCATCCTTGCATGCGTGTGAGTGACTGCCATGAACATGCTTACCATGAGGCTAACTGCTTATGTGATATAACTGCCTGAATGCCTGTGGGTGAAGGTTGGGTTAGTTGGATTGGAACAAATCATTGACTGTGTTTTAAGCCCACTAGATAGTGGCAAAACCATGTTTTTCTAAGCCCACCTGAGGGTGGCAAAATCTGCATTTTAAGCCTACCTGCGGGTAGCAAACCGTCTTTCAAAAACAAACATGAAGTGTTTTGTTCCAATTTAGGCGATCCAATCTATACTTGTATGCTGTGCGCATCACATAGTAAATCTAGGCTAATAACCGGAATAAGAACACATAATATTTTCAAAACTTGATATCATGGTTAGTAGAGGCCGATCTTTGATCGGGCGAGCGGGGTTGCTCACGAAGTGACCTTCCCCAATCGTACCCAAGTTCCCGAGCCGAGGCAACTTTGGTGATGACGGACACGTGGCCTTAGGCAATGAGTTAGGGTTTCCTAAATTTTCCAAAATAAAATATTTAGGTGGCGACTCTGTATCTAGCAAAGCAGTCCATATTTGGCACTTCTTTTCTAAAAATCTGTTTTCTCAAAACGATTTGCCGGATTTAGACTCTTTGGTTCAGATTAAGAACCGTGACAACAAATCGAGTCCGAGCTGTAGCGAGGTTCCCCGCGGGCCTGTCTACAGTTTCTGGCGACTCTGCTGGGGATTTAGAAAACTTGACTCGAACTCATGATATCTTGTTTTGACTACACTTATGTGTTTCTTTGCATTGCATTTGCATTGGTGTGCCTAGGACACCGTGTTTACCATCTGCTATTCCTGAACGGTTTGCCGGAGGCTTGTCTTGTCAAGGCATGACCATAAGGCTGACCGGTTATGGGCTCTGCCAGTATGGGAACACAAACCCCGGTTTTACCGGGGCACCCTTTTTGACCATTCGACCTAGTGCATATTCGGAACCATAGTGACCATTCCAAACTAGGACAGGTTGCTTACCCGTTTATAGGTTGTTTGAAACCGCTGTGTGCGTAGTGAAACCCTAGCTCCTGACAAAATAGGACAGGGAAACCCTACCCCAACATAGGGGTGTTTTGGCTCTCACTTATCTGCTATGTGCTTTTAGAGTGCGTCTCTACAGGAATGCATGTATCAGTTTACAAGTTTGGGCACCAGGCCTGCGGGCACCAGTTCAGTATTTTGGGTATCAAGCCTGAGGGCATTAGTATTTGGGGAATCAGTTTTACCCGAGGGTATCAGATTTGAGGCAGAATTCAGGGCAGAATTCAGTAGAGAGCACACTCATTCAGCTTTGTTCGTATCTGTTCTGGTGAAATCAGGCTGAGATGCTGTCTGTTTTCTCTTTTGCTAAGTAGTCTTGGAACCATAGCTTCAGAAGGGTCTAATATCCCTCGGGTACTCTGGACCTGTGTTGTTATGTGATCAGGGGATGAACCACCTGCAGGCGGCACTCAGTTTACTCCAGTTGTGGCGTATGGCACGCACTGTTTTGAGCATTTGTGAATGCTGGTTTTTGTACTTTCTGACTTGGGTATTGAGTCTGTCTTGTTGTAGCGAGTCGAACCTGTTGAGTCTGTCTTGTTGTATCGAGTCAATCTTGTTGAGTTTGTCTTGTTGTATCGAGTCAGTCTTGTTGAGTTTGTCTTGTTATATAAGTCAGTCCTGTCGAGTCTATCTTGTTGTATCGAGTCAGTCTCGTTGAGTCTGTCGCGTTGTATCGAGTCAATCCTGGTTAAGTCTGTCTTGTTGTACCGAGTCAATCCTGTTTTGGTTGGAGTCGGGTGATTCCGGGGGTGTTACCTCGGACATCACTCTCTTGTTTTGTGTTTGTCTTTTCATTTTGTCTTGAGTCTGTTTCTACCGAGGAGCCAGTTACACCAACAGATTTGAATGAAACAACAGTGATTTTCACGCTCTCACGTTTGCTTCTGCTTGTGCCAGTTATGCCGGAAGTTCTGAATGAGATGGCAGTATTTGACTAAGAATTCTATCTTTTTCTGTGCCTTGAAGTCATTGTAATGACTGAGTTTTTCAAAACTTTTTGAACACTGCGGTGAAAACGAAGAGGAAGGAATTCCTTGGGTTTCGCAAAAATTTGATCAACTGAGAGAAAGAGAGGCGTGCTAAGCCCTTAATGAATAAAATCATGCTTGTTAGTGTGAGTACTGAGAAGGACCCTAGTTTTGATCCAGATTGGTTCCACACCATCTTCAGCGCGAGCGATTCGTCGCCTTCTTAAAAACTTTCAAAAATTCAAAAAATGTTTTGCGCAGTCCTGCGAAGACTTGTGTGGAATCGCTCTTGAGATTGTGCAGCTTAGGATCGCTCTCAGCCTCAATTCAATCCCTTTGCTCTCGAAAAACTTGACTTGGGTTCAGAGTTTCAACGATCAACCATCAAGAGAGGCCTGTGTGGCCAGATTTTGAAGCACCCCTCGAACAAGAGGCCAAAGTCAGATCAAGAAGATCAGATCTCATCAGAAGAAGCTTGTGAAGCTAGAACGGAAGCACCCCCGAACTAGGGGCACAAATGTCCGATGTGCTCGAAGAGCCGAAGATGGATTCTTCTGTACAATACAATAGCCACTCTCTCTGATACGGATGGCTTCAAAACCCTAACACCATTTGGCATGGACTTGTTACACTTTTACCCTTTGAGAGGCTCGCTGGGCCGAAAACCCGGAAGGGCGACCCAGGCAAAAGTTAGAGCAAGAGAAAATACAAAAAAAGAAGAAAGACAAAAAATACAAGGAAAGAAAAGAAAAGAAAAAAAAAAGAAAAAAAAGAAAAAAGAAAAAAGCAAAAAAAAAAAAAAAAAAAAAAAAAAATCCTAAAAAAAAATTGAAAAGAAAAGAAAAACATAGCTCGCAAGGTCGAAAACCTGCAACGGGCGCCTTGGCAAAAGTTAGAGCGCAAAAGGAGAGGTTAAATACCCGAGTGTACCTTAACCCCTAACGTAAGGCTTGATTCCCATCTTTGGGATACGTAGGCAACTTCATTCTGAAGTCCAGCCGTAAAACACTTCAAATTTGATTGTGTCCATGCAATGGTTCTAGTCATTTTTGTCTTCACTGTATCCGAGAGTTTGGTTGCGTTCAGCACTCTGAGGACTGACTACAATGCGCTGCGGTGCCATTTAAACAAGGGGCAGCTTTCCGTTGCCATTCAACGCGCTGCGGTGCCATCCAAACAAGGGGTAGCTTTTCGTTGCCATTCAACGCGCTGCGGTGCCATCCAAACAAGGGGCAACTTTCCGTTGCCATTCAATGCGCCGCGGTGGCGTTCAAACAAGGGACAACTTTCCGTTGCCGTGCAGCTCTCTTCAAGCACGGGGCAGTTTTCCTCTGGATCCGAGGTAGTGCATCTCAGGAGTAGGTTTCATGCTCGTTGAGCAAGTGGCTGTTTGCAAAAATAGTTTTTGAGAATTTTTACTGAGGTTGACTAATTTTCTCGAAAATTGTTCCATCTTTTCCAAAAACTGGACCATTTCTTGGACCCAAAAAAGGAAAATTTTCAGTGCTCATAGCCTGACTTGCATGATTTCAAATCAAAAATTGAACAAGCATGTTAATCTAACTCTCATGTGGGTCAAAATTGTTTTAGTAGAAAGCAAAAAAAAAAAAAAATGGTCAAAATGATGAACTAGGGGCGCAGTCGAGTCAGGAGTTCTGTCTTTTCCCCTTTGTCAAAATACTTGCCAAGAAGGGCACTCTACCTGCCAGAAAAGGCACAACTGAAGGGCACAACAAAAGGCTGAAAGCTCTCACATCCTCCGAGCAACGAGGTATCAAGCCAAGTGCGAAGCACGAACTGGAATGAGACCAGAGATTCCACTCCCTCATCTGGACAGATCTGATCACGTCCGAACTCCAAGCAGAGCATCATCAATCGATGTCAGCTACAGATTTGCTACACACCCAGTTGTAGCACAGCCCCTCTGTGGGAGAAACTCACTAGCTGCGTGCAGAAGAAGAAGAATCTAGCAGAATGCTAGGGGCACGAGCCCACAACTTGCTGTTTATCTATCAACCACCCAGGGGAGGGATGAAAAATGAGAGATTGAAGAATAGAGAGATGAGAGATTGAAGGAAAAAGTGAGAAAAAAGGGCTTTTCAGAAAACAGAGCTTGAGGGCCGAGTGATGTGAGAACCACAAATGAGAAAGGGTGGGAAACACTACCCGGTGAAACAGGCTCCCTGTACACGTCTGAGTGTCGTGTCTTTTTGTTTTATCTCGATTTTGTTTTGGGTCGTTTCGAGTGTTACTCGATGTGTCTAGGTTGTGTGCCTTTTATTTCCTTGTTGAGTCGTTTTGCTGTGTTCAGTCGTAGGCTCAATACCTGGTTGAAAACTCATCTCTCAATTTCGAAAATAAAATCATTTTGTGCTCCGAGTGCCGTGCCGTTCTCCACATTTGTTCAAAACAGTATTTGTTCTTTCATAAAACCGTAGGGTTCAACCCAGGTCATATGAGAACAGTGAAACCAAGACCTATCTGAAGCTATAATGGTTCCGGACTGCAAAGCAAAAGCAAAAAAGGAAAATGTCGGGCATCTGAGTTGTTTCAACTTCAGTAAGCTCCGAGATCGCATTCCGTATACACCTTGTCAGGTCTTGTCAATGCTCCGAAGTATGAGTGTGCCTCTACCTCAAGCTCAAGATCAAGTCTGCCTCAAGCCAGAATGGCAATCAGAAATGCTCTCTCTCTGAATACCAGCCCCTGCCAGATGCATCTTGACTGCGTTTGCAATGAGTTCCTAGGAGACCAACTGCGACGGTGGAAACTAGAGTTCGAATGGCTGTTGCCTAGAACGCAAAGGTTTGGGATTTCCGAGACTAAAGTCTGGTTTAAATACCCAGAGGCGTGCCCTCGGCTTGAAATCCGTATGGAAGCCCCATAGGTTGAGATAGCGTGTATGCACCTCAATTCTGGATACTGAACCAACCTAGTCTGTCACCCCGTTGGAGAATAGGGAAAGTTGTGAATATGATCAGGAAGAAAGGCAGCATCCAAAGTATTCTACGTGTAGAACCCTTGTCAGCATTCAGAGCCTTTGTACTGTGAGTTGAAGGTAAAGTGTTCGAAGAGCACAAGGGGAGATCCCCGTCGGAGAAGAGCGGTTCACCGCCACTCACCTCATGAGGTGCTTTCTAAAGCGCCGCTTTGTCCATTTATTGCTTTCCTTAAGCATCATGCATTGTTACCTATCAAGTTTCTTTCTCAGTCATGCACGATATTGTATGTACGGTTCATTCAAAGAAGTTCCGTTTGAGATCATTTATTAGTGTATCAATCACACTTCATTCGTTTTGTGTATCTATCACACACATTATCATTTTGTGTATCTATCACGCATATATTCACTTTAGTGTATCAATCACACTTCATTCAGTTAGTGTATCAATCACACTTCATTTATTTAGTGTATCAATCACACTATGCTCACTTTGTGTATCTATCACACTTTCTTTATTCGCTTAGTGTATCAATCACACTCTCTTCACCTTAGTGTATCAATCACACTTCATTCATTTTGTGTAGCTATCACACACATCCTCATTTTGTGTATCTATCATGCACATATTCACATCATCACCTTTAGTGTATCCATCACACTTGTTCACTAAGTGCATCTATCACACTTCGTGTTCACATTCAGTATATCTATCATACTAGTTCACTAAGTGCATCTATCACACTTTGTGTTCACATTCAGTATATCTATCATACTGTTCACTAAGTGCATCTATCACACTTCGTGTTCACTTTTAGTGTATCAATCACACTCTGTTCACATAGTGCATCTATCACACTTTGTGTTCACATTCAGTATATCCATCATACTTGTTCACTAAGTGCATCTATCACACTTCGTGTTCGCTTTAGTATATCCATCATACTTGTTCACTAAGTGCATCTATCACACTTCGTGTTCACATTTAGTATATCCATCATACTTGTTCACTAAGTGCATCTATCACACTTCGTGTTCACTTCAGTATATCCATCATACTTGTTCACTAAGTGCATCTATCACACTTCGTGTTCACCTTCAGTATATCAATCACTTGTTCACTAGTGCATCTATCACACTTCGTGTTTACCTTAGTGTATCATCACACTCTGTTCACTAGTGCATCTATCACACTTCGTGTTCACCTTTAGTGTATCAATCACACTCTGTTCACATAGTGCATCTATCACACTTTGTGTTCACTTTTAGTAATCCAATCATACTTGTTCACTAGTGCATCTATCACACTTCGTGTTCACCTTCGTATATCAATCACACTCTGTTCACATAGTGCATCTATCACACTTTGTGTTCGCTTTTAGTATATCCATCATACTTGTTCACTAAGTGCATCTATCACACTTCGTGTTCACCTTTAGTATATCAATCATACTTTGTTCACTAAGTGCATCTCTCACACTTCGTGTTCACCTTTAGTGTATCCATCACACTTGTTCACTTAGTGCATCGATCACACTTCGTGTTCACCTATTGCGTCCATTACACTTGCGTTTGCCTTTTGTGTATCCATCACACTTTGCTCACTTCATTCACACTTTGTGTATCAATCACACACACTCGCTTTGTATCTATCACACTATGCCTACTTTTGTATCTATCACACGTTCGCTTGTGTATCTATACACACTCACCTAGTGTATCCATCACCACTTTGCTTCATATAGTGTATCCATCACACGCACTCACTTCACTTTGTGTATCTATCACACGTTCGCTTTGTGTCGATCACACACGCTCGCTTCGTGCATCAATCACGCTTCGTTCACACTTTGTGTATCTATCGTACAATGTTCGTGATGATTCCACGATTTTCTTACATCCTTCCTTTCTGCATGAGGTATAGGTTTGGTTCGAGTTTTTACTTCCTTGCCTAGCATTCGCTTAAAATGTTGCATTTATTTTGCTAATTGCTTCGTTACAGCTCTCTTTGCATGATCATGAGTGATGTCCGGCTTTGTGTAGCGTATAAGTCCAATCTTCAAACCGGCTTCGCGTAAGCGTATAAGTCCAATCTTCAAACCGGCTTCGCGTAGAGTATAAGTCCAATCTTCAAACCGGCTTCGCGTAGCGTATAAGTCCAATTTCAAACCGACTTCGCGTAGCGTATAAGTCCAATCTCAAACCGGCTTCGCGTAGCGTATAAGTCCAATTTTCAAACCGGCTTCGCGTAGCGTATAAGTCCAATCTTCAAACCGGCTTCGCGTAGCGTATAAGTCCAATCTTCAAACCGGCTTCGCGTAGCGTATAAGTCCAATCTTCAAACCGGCTTCGCGTAGCGTATAAGTCCAATCTTCAAACCGGCTTCGCGTAGCGTATAACCAATTTTCAAACCGGCTTCGCGTAGCGTATAAGTCCAATTTTCAAACCGGCTTCGCGTAGCGTATAAGTCCAATCTTCAAACCGGCTTGCGTAGCGTATAAAGTCCAATTTCAAACCGGCTTCGCGTAGCGTATAAGTCCATCTTCAAACCGGCTTCGCGTAGCGTATAAGTCCAATTTTCAAACCGGCTTCGCGTAGCGTATAAGTCCAATCTGAAACCGGCTTCGCGAGCGTATAAGTCCAATTTTCAAACGGCTTTCGCGTAGCGTATAAGTCCAATCTTCAAACCGGCTTCGCGTAGCGTATAAGTCCAATCTTCAAACCGACTTCGCGTAGCGTATACAATGCTTTCAAACCGGCTTGCGCGCGTAGCGTATAAGTCCAACCTTCAAAACGCGGCTTCGCGTAGCGTATAAGTCCAATCTCTCAAACCGGCTTCGCGTAGCGTATAAGTCCAATCTTCAAACCGCTTCGCGTAGCGTATAAGTCCAATCTTCAAACCGGCTTCGCGTAGCGCATAAGTCCAATCTTCAAACCGGCTCTTTCCAACCGGCTTCGCGTAGCGTATAAGTCGTATCTTCAAACCGCTTCGCGAGTAGCGTATAAGTCCAAATTTCAAAACAAACGCTTCGCGTAGCGTATAAGTCCAATCTTCAAACCGGCTTCGCGTAGCGTATAAGTCCAATCTTCAAACCGCTTCGCGTAGCGTATAAGTCCAATTTTCAAACCGGCTTCGCGTAGCGTATAAGTCCAATCTTCAAACCGGCTTCGCGTAGCGTATAAGTCCAATTTTCAAACCGGCTTCGCTAGCGTATAAGTCCAATTTTCAAACCGGCTTCGCGTAGCGTATAAGTCCAATCTTCAAACCGGCTTCGCGTAGCGTATAAGTCCAATTTTCAAACCGGCTTCGCGTAGCGTATAAGTCCAATCTTCAAACCGGCTTCGCGTAGCGTATAAGTCCAATCTTCAAACCGGCTTCGCGTAGCGTATAAGTCCAATTTTCAAACCGGCTTCGCGTAGCGTATAAGTCCAATTTTCAACCGGCTTCGCGTAGCGTATAAGTCCAATCTTCAAACCGGCTTCGCGTAGCGTATAAGTCCAATCTTCAACCGGCTTCGCGTAGCGTATAAGTCCAATCTTCAAACCGGCTTCGCGTAGCGTATAAGTCCAATTTTCAACCGGCTTCGCGTAGCGTATAAGTCCAATTTTCAAACCCGGCTTCGCGTAGCGTGTAAGTCCAATTATCAAAATCTTCCTGCATATCATTTGCATTTTGCTCCTGCCTGCGGGCACATCTTTGTCTATCCTGTCTGCTTTGTCTAAGTCTTCGACCTTGTCGAAAATGGGTCGTCTCTGGGCTTTGACATTCACTCCCGTCATTCTTATGATTTTCGAGTTCTGTCAAAGAGGGGCAACTGTAGACACCCCATTTTTGACCGACCTTAAGGCTCAGACGTCACCGATTGAACGCTTGGTGATGTTGCATATTGTGCTCGTTCTGAGGTTGCGGAGTCCCGGCTACGAGCCTTGCCTCCGGACTTTCGGACTCTTTTGTGCTTTGCCTCGGTTTGCGAACCATGCTCCGTTTTCTCTGTTTTCTCTTCCCGAAGGGAGGGAGAGGTCTCGAAGATCATCTCTCAGTGGCCGTGGGCTACTTTTCGTGGTCGTAGGCCAGTTTTCCCATTTCGGAGCGCCGTTCCCGGTTTTCGGAACCGTCAGGCGTGTGCCTCGGTTCGGGACCGCCTAACCACCTCCGTTTGCCCCGATTTTTGGCATACATCTTATTTACTCCCTTTTGAGGGACACTGTGGTCCGAGAGACCAACTTCGTGGTCGAACACCACTTCCGGTGCCTAACAGTCATTTTCGGGGCCCCAGACTGCGCGTTTTGGCCCCGAGCCTTGCTTGCAAGCATTTTGGGCTCCGACCCAAACTAGAAATAGTCATATTTTGAATTCCTTTCATGTTTTATTAAGGACCTTTTGCTATTTGAAGCTCCCTTTTTACACTTTGTGTTTAAACCCTCTTTTAGGCCTATTTTTGCACGGTATTTTAGGCTTACTTGTGGGCTGTTTTGGACTTAGTCATAAACTACAAAATGTCTTTTTTTGAGCCCCTCTTCAACTTTGTTGAAGGGCTCTCATCGGTGTGAGACCATCAGCTACCACTTGCCTCTTTATCTCACTTTCTGGCCTTTTTGGGTGGAAATTTGAATTTCAATTTCCCCCCCTTTTTTCCCCCTCTTTTGGCCTATATAACCAGCACTCCCAGCTGGTTTTTAGGGGTTAGAAAATTTTGGTGGAGCTCTCACATTAAATCTCTCTCTCTCTACATTCTATACCATCAAAACCCTTTGATTCTTACACACACCATTTTTTACACACACAAACTCATAGCACAAGACCTCCATCCTCCATTCCAGCACTTTGGGACTCTTTTGAAGAGGTTGAAAGCTCAGATTTTTGGACCAAGAGTTGATGAAAGACTAATCTTCACTGGTGAGTCTCATTTTTCCTTTTTTTGCTCTTTTCTTGGTCTATATTTTAGCTCCTTATGCTTGCATATTTGGGCTCCGACCCTAACTGGAGATAGGCTTGTTTTGAGCTATTTTTCATGTTTCATTAAGGGCCTCTCACTGTTTGAGGCCCCCATTTTGCACTTGCTTCATTATCCCTCTTGTACGCCTACATCTTGTGTAGCATTTTAGGCCTGTGTATAATCTCTTTTGAAGCATGTTGTAAACTGTAAATAGGCTTATTTTGAGCCCTTCTTCAACATTGTAGAAGGTCTCATCACTTTTTGAATCCTCCATGTGTCACTTGCTTTGATATCCACTTTTTGGACTTTGGTCCGAACTGAAAATGGCCATATTTTGACCCCCTCTTCATGTTTCATTAAGGGTCATTTCTTATTTGAGGCATCTTTTGTATACTTTGTGTTGTAGCTCTCTTTTTGGCCTCATTTTTGGATGGTATTTTGAGCGTACTTGTATACTGTTTTGGGTCTGGTACTAAACTGTAAAAGGTCATATTTTGGGCCCCTCTTCAACATTTTTGAAGGGCCTCACCTGTTTGGGACCAGCATGCATCAGTTGGTTCTTTGTCTCCATTTTGGCCCCTTTCTTGCATGAGAATTTTGCCATACTTGTGTTTTTTTTGTGGTTTGTCATAAACTGTAAGACATCATATTTTGGGCCCCTCTTCAACATTGTAGAAGGGCCTTCTCTGTTTGGGGCCACAGCATTTGTTAGTTGCTTCATTATCTCGCTTTCGGGGCCGTTTTTGCATGCTGGTTTAGCCCCATTTGCGTTCGCTGTTTGGCCTTGCTTAGAACTGTAAATATGCTTATTTTTGGGCTGTCTTGATTCTGTCTTCACCTCCCATGTTCGAATAATGCATGCATTGTATAGTCATAGGTCATTCGGTATGCTTAATTTCATGTTTCGGGACCTATTCCATGCATCGGGTGTCATTTTGTCATCTTTCGGGGCTGTTTTGCATCATTTATTGCCTCTGAAAATTGCATGCTAGTATGCCATATTCCATGTTTTGCCATGTCTTGTTAGAGTGGCATTCGGTGCCTTAGGGTCGGTCCTCGATTTGCGTGCACGTATGCACGCATTTCGAGTGTCTCATTTTCATCTAATGGCCTCTTATGTGAGTGTGGCTGAGGTCCACTCATGTTGGTGTAAGTCCATTATGCATTGTGTATGCCATTTCATTCCATAGCATTGTGTATGCTAGGCTGTATGTTAGCGCATTGTGTATGCCGTATTATTCGTGCATCGTGTATGCCATTCCATAGCATTGTGCATGTTAGGTTGTATCTTAGTGCACTCATGCATGTCATGCATATTGCATTGTGTTCGGGATAGGAGTTAGCCCGAGCACGGGAAACGATGGGCGTTTCGTACTCCGAGTGACGGAACGTGTCTCAATTCCCCAGTCACCGACACTCCGGATCATCCATGATGGAGTTAGGTTTAGTTGAGTTTTCATGTGCATTCATTCTATATTGAGTAGTGCAATTCGATTCCTCGGCCATCATGCATCGAGATGCGTGATTGGTGGCACGAGGATCGAGGCATGCATACATTCGTGAAAATACATTGCCATGCCCCTTTCCTGCTCTCTGTTGCAGCAAATCAAGAATCAGCAGTCTTCCGAGGCTTGGCGCGCTTTCCAAAAAACCATTGCAAAACAGAGGCTAATTGGGGCATCACAGTGGATTTCCGCGCAAGGACAGCCCGGACATGCATCATTTATCATCTGGAGAAGAGTCAAGACAGTCCCTGGCTTGCATGCCAGTTTATTATTTTTCTTAGTTAATTTGTAAATTAATTAGGGGTTTGTACATATTTTGGACTGTATTATTTATTTGGACTGTACTATTCGGGACTGTATATTATTCTTTTGGACCCTCTGTGCGAGGGCAATGTTGTAATAAGTGTGCGTGTGTGTGATGTATGTCTTCCAACCCCACGTCTTTCTCCCTTTTATTTACCTGCTTATGATGGTTAGACTAGGGCATGTTTCAATTAGCATACAGTATGATAGCATGTTTGCATTCATTCATCTGTTTTGCATGCACCGGGCTCGGCGCATCATACTAACTGCATTTGTATTTCAATTCCGAGTTGAATACTTGATAGATGTTGCATCTCATACGCCATGATTAGAATAGCCGAGCCTGCTATAGTTGCATTTTTGCATGTGTTGCATTAGGCATTTCTGTATAATTAGGATCATGCATGGATTTCTAATTAGCTTCTGTTTTGGCTTGGAGTACTCGGTAAGTTTTTATGCTTTAGCATCCTTGCATGCGTGTGAGTGACTGCCATGAACAGCATGCTTACCATGAGGCTAACTGCTTATGTGATATAACTGCTGAATGCCTGTGGGTGAAGGTTGGGTTAGTTGGATTGAACAAATCATTGACTGTGTGTTTTTAAGCCCACTAGATAGTGGCAAAACCATGTTTTTCTAAGCCCACCTGAGGGTGGCAAAATCTGCATTTTAAGCCTACCTGCGGTAGCAAACCATCTTTCAAAAACAAACATGAAGTGTTTTGTTCCAATTCAGGCGATCCAATCTATACTTGTATGCTGTGCGCATCACATAGTAAATCTAGGCTAATAACCGGAATAAGAACACATAATGTTTTCAAAACTTGATATCATGGTTAGTAGAGGCCGATCTTTGATCGGGCGAGCGGGGGTGCTCACGAAGTGACCTTCCCCAATCGTACCCAAGTTCTCGAGCCGAGGCAACTTTGGTGATGACGGACACGTGGCCTTAGGCAATGAGTCAGGGTTTCCTAAATTTCCCAAAATAAATATTTAGGTGGCGACTCTGTATCTAGCAAAGCAGTCCATATTTGGCACTTCTTTTCTAAAAATCTGTTTTCTCAAAACGATTTGCCGGATTTGGACTCTTTGGTTCAGATTAAGAACCGTGACAACAAATCGAGTCCGAGCTGTAGCGAGGTCTCCCGCGGGCCTGTCTACAGTTTCTGGCGACTCTGCTGGGGATTTAGAGAACTTGACTCGAACTCATGATATCTTGTTTTGACTACACTTATGTGTTTCTTTGCATTGCATTTGCATTGGTGTGCCTAGGACACCGTGTTTGCCATCTGCTATTCCTGAACGGTTTGCCGGAGGCTTGTCTTGTCAAGGCATGACCATAAGGCTGACCGGTTATGGGCTCTGCCAGTATGGGAACACAAACCCCGGTTTTACCGGGGCACCCTTTTTGACCATTCGACCTAGTGCATATTCGAACCATAGTGACCATTCCAAACTAGGACAGGTTGCTTACCCGTTTATAGGTTGTTTGAAACCGCTGTGTGCGTAGTGAAACCCTAGCTCCTGACAAAATAGGACAGGGAAACCCTACCCCAACATAGGGGTGTTTTGGCTCTCACTTATCTGCTATGTGCTTTTAGAGTGCGTCTCTACAGGGAATGCATGTATCAGTTAAGTTTGGGCATCAGGCCTGCGGGCACCAATTCAGTATTTTGGGTATCAAGCCTGAGGGCATTAGTATTTGGGGAATCAGTTTTACCCGAGGGTATCAGATTTGAGGCAGAACTCTGGGCAGAATTCAGTAGAGAGCACACTCATTCAGCTTTGTTCGTATCTGTTCTGGTGAAATCAGGCTGAGATGCTGTCTGTTTTCTCTTTTGCTAAGTAGTCTTGGAACCATAGCTTCAGAAGGGTCTAATATCCCTCGGGTACTCTGGACCTGTGTTGTTATGTGATCAGGGGATGAACCACCTGCAGGCGGCACTCAGTTTACTCCAGTTGTGGCGTATGGCACGCACTGTTTTGAGCATTTGTAAATGCTGGTTTTTGTACTTTCTGACTTGGGTATTGAGTCTGTCTTGTTGTAGCGAGTCGAACCTGTTGAGTCTGTCTTGTTGTATCGAGTCAATCTTGTTGAGTTTGTCTTGTTGTATCGAGTCAGTCTTGTTGAGTTTGTCTTGTTATATCAAGTCAGTCATGTCGAGTCTATCTTGTTGTATCGAGTCAGTCCCGTTGAGTCTGTCTCGTTGTATCGAGTCAATCCTGTTAAGTCTGTCTTGTTGTACCGAGTCAATCCTGTTTTGTTGGAGTCGGGTGATTCCGGGGGTGTTACCTCGGACATCACTCTCTTGTTTTGTGTTTGTCTTTTTTTTTGTCTTGAGTCTGTTTCTGCCGAGGAGCCAGTTACACCAACAGATTTGAATGAAACAACAGTGATTTTCACGCTCTCACGTTTGCTTTGCCTTGTGCCAGTTATGCCGGAAGTTCTGAATGAGATGGCAGTATTTGACTAAGAATTCTATCTTTTTCTGTGCCTTGAAGTCATTGTAATGACTTGAGTTTTTCAAAACTTTTTGAACACTGCGGTGAAAACGAAGAGGAAGGAATTCCTCGGGTTTTGCAAAAATTTGATCAACTGAGAGAAAGAGAGGCGTGCTAAGCCCTTAATGAATAAATCATGCTTGTTAGTGAGTACTGAGAAGGACCCTAGTTTTGATCCAGATTGGTTCCACACCATCTTCAGCGCGAGCGATTCGTCGCCTTCTTAAAAACTTTCAAAAATTCAAAAAATGTTTTGCGCAGTCCTGCGAAGACTTGTGGAATCGCTCTTGAGATTGTGCAGCTTAGGATCGCTCTCAGCCTCGAGATTCAATCCCTTTGCTCTCGAAAAACTTGACCTTGGGTTCAGAGTATTCAACGATCAACCATCAAGAGAGGCCTGTGTGGCCAGATTTTGAAGCACCCTCGAACAAGAGGCACCAAAGTCAGATCAAGAAGATCAGATCTCATCAGAAGAAGCTTGTGAAGCTAGAACGAAGCACCCCCCGAACTAGGGGCACAAATGTCCGATGTGCTCGAAGAGCCGAAGATGGATTCTTCTGTAAATCAATACAATAGCTACTCTCCTAGATACGGATGGCTTCAAACCTAACACCATTTGGCATGGACTTGTTACACTTTTACCCTTTGAGAGGCTCGCTGGGCCGAAAACCCGGAAGGGCGACCCAGGCAAAAGTTAGAGCAAGAGAAATACAAAAAAAAAAGAAAGACAAAAAAACAAGGAAAAAAAAAAAAGAAAAAAAAAAAATGCAGAAGAAATGAAAAAAGAAAAAATGCAAAAAAAAAAAAAAAAAAAATCCTAAAAAAAAAAATTGAAAAGAAAAGAAAAACATAGCTCGCAAGGTCGAAAACCTGCAACGGGCGCCTTGGCAAAAGTTAGAGCGCAAAAGGAGAGGTTAAATACCCGAGTGTACCTTAACCCCGAACTATGTAAGGCTTGATTCCCATCTTTGGGATACGTAGGCAACTTCATTCTGAAGTCCAGCCGTAAAACACTTCAAATTTGATTGTGTCCATGCAATGGTTCTAGTCATTTTTGTCTTCACTGTATCCGAGAGTTTGGTTGCGTTCAGCACTCTGAGGACTGACTACAATGCGCTGCGGTGCCATTCAAACAAGGGGCAGCTTTCCGTTGCCATTCAACGCGCTGCGGTGCCATCCAAACAAGGGGTAGCTTTCGTTGCCATTCAACGCGCTGCGGTGCCATCCAAACAAGGGGCAACTTTCCGTTGCCATTCAATGCGCCGCGGTGCGTTCAAACAAGGGGCAACTTTCCGTTGCCGTGCAGCTCTCTTCAAGCACGGGGCAGTTTTCCTTGGATCCGAGGTTGTGCATCTCAGGAGTAGGTTTCATGCTCGTTGAGCAAGTGGCCGTTTGCAAAAATAGTTTTTGAGAATTTTTACTGAGGTTGACTAATTTTCTCGAAAATTGTTCCATCTTTTCCAAAAACTGGACCATTTCTTGGACCCAAAAAAGGAAAATTTTCAGTGCTCATAGCCTGACTTGCATGATTTCAAATCAAAAATTGAACAAGCGTGTTAATCTAACTCTCATGTGGGTCAAAATTGTTTTAGTAGAAAGCAAAAAAATAAAAAAATAAAAATGGTCAAAATGATGAACTAGGGGCGCAGTCGAGTCAAGAGTTCTGTCTTTTCCCCTTTGTCAAAATACTTGCCAAGAAGGGCACTCTACCTGCCAGAAAAGGCACAACTGAAGGGCACAACAAAAGGCTGAAAGCTCTCACATCCTCCGAGCAACGAGGTATCAAGCCAAGTGCGAAGCACGAACTGGAATGAGACCAGAGATTCCACTCCCTCATCTGGACAGATCTGATCACGTCCGAACTCCAAGCAGAGCATCATCAATCGATGTCAGCTACAGATTTGCTACACACCCAGTTGTAGCACAGCCCCTCTGTGGGAGAAACTCACTAGCTGCGTGCAGAAGAAGAAGAATCTAGCAGAATGCTAGGGGCACGAGCCCACAACTTGCTGTTTATCTATCAACCACCCAGGGAGGGATGAAAAATGAGAGATTGAAGAATAGAGAGATGTGCGATGAGAGAAAAAGTGAGAAAAGGGCTTTTTCAGAAAAAAGAGCTTGAGGGCCGAGTGATGTGAGAACCACAAATGAGAAAGGGTGGGAAACAGTACCCGGTGAAACAGGCTCCCTATACACGTCTGAGTGTCGTGTCTTTTTGTTTTATCTCGATTTTGTTTTGGGTCGTTTCGAGTGTTACTCGGTGTGTCTAGGTTGTGTGCCTTTTATTTCCTTGTTGAGTCGTTTTGCTGTGTTCAGTCGTAGGCTCAATACCTGGTTGAAAACTCATCTCTCAATTTCGAAAATAAAATCATTTTGTGCTCCGAGTGCCGTGCCGTTCTCCACATTTGTTCAAAACAGTATTTGTTCTTTCATAAAACCGTAGGGTTCAACCCAGGTCATATGAGAACAGTGAAACCAAGACCTATCTGAAGCTATAATGGTTCCGGACTGCAAAGCAAAAGCAAAAAAGGAAAATGTCGGGCATCTGAGTTTGTTTCAACTTCAGTAAGCTCCGAGATCGCATTCCGTATACACCTTGTCAGGTCTTGTCAATGCTCCGAAGTATGAGCGTGCCTCTACCTCAAGCTCAAGATCAAGTCTGCCTCAAGCCAGAATGGCAATCAGAAATGCTCTCTCTGAATACCAGCCCCTGCCAGATGCATCTTGACTGCGTTTGCAATGAGTTCCTAGGAGACCAACTGTGACGGTGGAAACTAGAGTTCGAATGGCTGTTGCCTAGAACGCAAAGGTTCGGGATTTCCGAGACTAAAGTCTGGTTTAAATACCCAGAGGCGTGCCCTCGGCTTGAAATCCGTATGGAAGCCCCATAGGTTGAGATAGCGTGTATGCACCTCAATTCTGGATACTGAACCAACCTAGTCTGTCACCCCGTGTTGGAGAATAGGGAAAGTTGTGAATATGATCAGGAAGAAAGGCAGCATCCAAAGTATTCTACGTGTAGAACCCTTGTCAGCATTCCAGAGCCTTTGTACTGTGAGTTGAAGGTAAAGTGTTCGAAGAGCACAAGGGGAGATCCCCGTCGGAGAAGAGCGGTTCACCGCCACTCACCTCATGAGGTGCTTTCTAAAGCGCCGCTTTGTCCATTTATTGCTTTCCTTAAGCATCATGCATTGTACCTATCAAGTTTCTTTCTCAGTCATGCACGATATTGTATGTACGGTTCATTCAAAGAAGTTCCGTTTGAGATCATTTATTAGTGTATCAATCACACTTCATTCGTTTTGTGTATCTATCACACACATTATCATTTTGTGTATCTATCACGCATATATTCACTTTAGTGTATCAATCACACTTCATTCAGTTAGTGTATCAATCACACTTCATTTATTTAGTGTATCAATCACACTATGCTCACTTTGTGTATCTATCACACTTTCTTTATTCGCTTAGTGTATCAATCACACTCTCTTCACCTTAGTGTATCAATCACACTTCATTCATTTTGTGTAGCTATCACACACATCCTCATTTTGTGTATCTATCATGCACATATTCACATCATCACCTTTAGTGTATCCATCACACTTGTTCACTAAGTGCATCTATCACACTTCGTGTTCACATTCAGTATATCTATCATACTAGTTCACTAAGTGCATCTATCACACTTTGTGTTCACATTCAGTATATCTATCATACTAGTTCACTAAGTGCATCTATCACACTTCGTGTTCACTTTTAGTGTATCAATCACACTCTGTTCACATAGTGCATCTATCACACTTTGTGTTCACATTCAGTATATCCATCATACTTGTTCACTAAGTGCATCTATCACACTTCGTGTTCGCTTTTAGTATATCCATCATACTTGTTCACTAAGTGCATCTATCACACTTCGTGTTCACATTTAGTATATCCATCATACTTTGTTCACTAAGTGCATCTATCACACTTCGTGTTCACATTCAGTATATCCATCATTCTTGTTCACTAAGTGCATCTATCACACTTTGTGTTCACCTTCAGTGTATCAATCATACTTGTTCACTAAGTGCATCTATCACACTTCGTGTTCACCTTCCGTATATCAATCATACTTGTTCACTAAGTGCATCTATCACACTTCGTGTTTACCTTTAGTGTATCCATCACACTCTGTTCACATAGTGCATCTATCACACTTTGTGTTCACTTTTAGTGTATCAATCACACTCTGTTCACATAGTGCATCTATCACACTTTGTGTTCGCTTTTAGTATATCCATCATACTTGTTCACTAAGTGCATCTATCACACTTCGTGTTCACCTTCGGTATATCAATCACACTCAGTTCACATAGTGCATCTATCACACTTTGTGTTCGCTTTTAGTATATCCATCATACTTGTTCACTAAGTGCATCTATGACACTTCGTGTTCACCTTTAGTATATCAATCATACTTTGTTCACTAAGTGCATCTCTCACACTTCGTGTTCACCTTTAGTGTATCCATCACACTTGTTCACTTAGTGCATCGATCACACTTCGTGTTCACCTATTGTGCGTCCATCACACTTTGCTCACTTCATTCACTTTGTGTATCAATCACACACACTCGCTTTATATCTATCACACTATGCCTACTTTGTGTATCTATCACACGTTCGCTTTGTGTATCTATCACACACTCACCTAGTGTATCCATCACACTTTGCTTCATATAGTGTATCCATCACACTCACTTCACTTTGTCTATCTATCACACGTTCGCTTTGTGTATCTATCACACACGCTCGCTTCGTGCATCAATCACACGCTTCGTTCACCTTTGTGTATCTATCGTACATGTTCGTGATGATTCCACGATTTTCTTACATCCTTTCTGCATGAGGTATAGTTTGGTTCGAGTTTACTTGCTTGCCTAGCATTCGCTTAAAATGTTGCATTTATTTTGCATAATTGCTTCGTTACAGCTTTCTTTGCATGATCATGAGTGATGTCCGGCTTTGTGTAGCGTATAAGTCCAATCTTCAAACCGGCTTCGCGTAACGTATAAGTCCAATCTTCAAACCGGCTTCGCGTAGCGTATAAGTCCAATTTTCAAACCGGCTTCGCGTAGCGTATAAGTCCAATCTTCAAACCGGCTTCGCGTAGCGTATAAGTCCAATTTTCAAACCGGCTTCGCGTAGCGTATAAGTCCAATTTTCAAACCGGCTTCGCGTAGCGTATAAGTCCAATCTTCAAACCGGCTTCGCGTAGCGTATAAGTCCAATCTTCAAACCGGCTTCGCGTAGCGTATAAGTCCAATCTTCAAACCGGCTTCGCGTAGCGTATAAGTCCAATCTTCAAACCGGCTTCGCGTAGCGTATAAGTCCAATTTTCAAACCGGCTTCGCGTAGCGTATAAGTCCAATTTAAACCGGCTTCGCGTAGCGTATAAGTCCAATTTTCAAACCGGCTTCGCGTAGCGTATAAGTCCAATCTTCAAACCGGCTTCGCGTAGTATAAGTCCAATTTCAAACCGGTTCGCGTAGCGTATAAGTCCAATCTTCAAACCGGCTTCGCGTAGCGTATAAGTCCAATCAACAAACCGGCTTCGCGTAGTGTATAAGTCCAATTTTCAAACCGGCTTCGCATAGCGTATAAGTCCAATTTTCAAACCGGCTTCGCGTAGCGTGTAAGTCCAATTATCAAAATCTTCCCGCATATCATTTGCATTTTGCCCCTGCCAACGGGCATGCCTGCGGGCACATCTTTGTCTATCCTGTCTGCTTTGTCTAAGTCTTCGGCCTTGTCAAAAATGGGTCGTCTCTAGGCTTTGACATTCACTCCCGTCATTCTTATGACTTTCGAGTTCTGTCAAAGCGGGGCAACTGTAGACACCCCATTTTTGACCGACCTTAAGGCTCAGACGTCACCGATTGAGCGCTTGGTGATGTTGCATATTGTGCTCGTTCTGAGGTTACGGAGTCCCGGCTACGAGCCTTGCCTCCGGACTTCCGGAATCTTTTGTGCTTTGCCTCGGTTTGCGAACTAGGCTCCGTTTTCTCTGTTTTCTCTTCCCGAAGGGAGGAGAGGTCTCGTAGATCATCTCTCAGTGGCCGTGGGCTACTTTTCGTGGTCGTAGGCCAGTTTTCCCATTTCGGAGCCCGGTTCCCGGTTTTCGGAACCGTCAGGCCGTGTGCCTCGGTTCGGGACCGCCTAACCACCTCCATTTGCCCCGATTTTTGGTATACATCTTATTTACTCCCTTTTGAGGGACACTGTGGTCCGAGAGACCAACTTCGTGGTCGAACACCACTTCCGGTGCCTAACAGTCAGTTTTCGGGGCCCCAAACTGCGCGTTTTGGCCCCCGAGCCTTGCTTGCAAGCATTGTTGGGCTCCGACCCAAACTAGAAATAGTCATATTTTGAGCTCCTTTTCATGTTTGATTAAGGACCTTTTGCTATTTGAAGCTCCCTTTTTACACTTTGTGTTTAAACCCTCTTTTAGGCCTATTTTTGCACGGTATTTTAGGCTTACTTGTGGGCTGTTTTGGACTTGGTCATAAACTACAAAATGTCTTGTTTTGAGCCCCTCTTCAACTTTGTTGAAGGGCTCTCATCGGTTTGAGACCAGCAGCTACCACTTGCCTCTTTATCTCACTTTTTGGCCTTTTTGGGGGGAAATTTGAATTTCAATTTCCCCCCCTTTTTTCCCCCTCTTTTGGCCTATATAACCAGCACTCCCAGCTGGTTTTTAGGGGTTAGAAAATTTTGGTGGAGCTCTCACATTAAATCTCTCTCTCTCTACATTCTAACCATCAAAACCCTTTGATTCTTACACCATTTTTACACACCAACTCATAGCACAAGACCTCCATCCTCCATTCCAGCACTTTGGGACTCTTTTGAAGAGGTTGAAAGCTCAGATTTTTGGACCAAGAGTTGATGAAAGACTAGTCTTCAAGGGTGAGTCTCATTTTCCCTCTTTTTTTCTCTTTTCTTGGTCTATATTTTAGCTCCTTATGCTTGCATATTTGGGCTCCGACCCTAACTGGAGATAGGCTTGTTTTGAGCTATTTTTCATGTTTCATTAAGGGCCTCTCACTGTTGAGGCCCCCATTTTGCACTTGCTTCATTATCCCTCTTGTATGCCTATTTCTTGTGTAGCATTTTAGGCCTGTGTATAATCTGTTTTGAAGCATGTGTAAACTGTAAATAGGCTTATTTTGAGCCCTTATTCAACATTGTAGAAGGGCTCATCATGTTTGAATCCTCCATGTGTCACTTGCTTTGATATCCACTTTTGGCCCCATTTTTGCATGATTTATTAGCCTTTGTGCTTCTGTTTTTGGACTTTGGTCCAAACTGAAAATGGCCATATTTTGACCCCCTCTTCATGTTTCATTAAGGGTCTTTCTCATTTGAGGCATCTTTTGTATACTTTGTGTTGCTCTCTTTTTGGCCTCATTTTGCATGGTATTTTGAGCATACTTGTATACTGTTTTGGGTCTGGTACTAAACTGTAAAAGGTCATATTTTGGGCCCTCTTCAACATTTTTGAAGGGCCCTCACTGTTTGGGACCAGCATGCATCAGTTGCTTCTTTGTCTCCATTTTGGCCCCTTTCTTGCATGAGAATTTTGCCATACTTGTGTTTATTTTTGTGGTTTGTAAAACTGTAAGACATCATATTTTGGGCCCCTCTTCAACATTGTAGAAGGGCCCTTCTCTGTTTGGGCCAGCATTTGTTAGTTGCTTCATTATCTCGCTTTCGGGGCCGTTTTTGGCATGCTAGTTTAGCCCCATTTGCGTTCGCTGTTTGGCCTTGCTTAGAACTGTAAATGCTTATTTTTGGGCTGTCTTGATTCTGTCTTCACTCCATGTTCGAATAATGCATGCATTGTATAGTCATAGGTCATTCGGTATGCTAATTTCATGTTTCGGGACCTATTCCATGCATCGGGTGTCATTTTGTCATCTTTCGGGGCTGTTTTGCATCATTTATTGCCTCTGAAATTGCATGCTAGTATGCCATATTCCATGTTTTGTCCATGTCTTGTTAGAGTGGCATTCGGTGCCTTAGGGTCGGTCCTCGGTTTGCGTGCACGTATGCACGCATTTCGAGTGTCTCATTTTCATCTAATGGCCTCTTATGTGAGTGTGGCTGAGGTCCACTCATGTTGGTGTAAGTCCATTATGCATTGTGTATGCCATTTCATTCCATAGCATTGTGTATGCTAGGCTGTATGTTAGCGCATTGTGTATGCCGTATTATTTCGTGCATCGTGTATGCCATTCATAGCATGTGCATGTTAGGTTGTATCTTAGTTGCATCTGCATGTCATGCATATTGCATTGTGTTCGGGATAGGAGTTAGCCCGAGCACGGGAAACGAGGGACGTTTCGTACTTCGAGTGACGGAACGTGTCTCAATTCCCCAGTCACCGACACTCCGATCATCCATGATGGAGTTAGGTTTAGTTGAGTTTTCATGTGCATTCATTCTATATTGAGTAGTGCAATTCGATTCCTCGGCCATCATGCATCGAGATGCGTGATTGGTGGCACGAGGATCGAGGCATGCATACATTCGTGAAAATACATGGCCATGCCCCTTTCCTCGCTCTCTGTTGCAGCAAATCAAGAATCAGCAGTCTTCCGAGGCTTGGCGCGCTTTCCAAAAAACCATTGCAAAACAGAGGCTAATTGGGGCATCACAGTGGATTTCCGCGCAAGGACAGCCCGGACATGCATCATTTATCATCTGGAGAAGAGTCAAGACAGTCCCTGGCTTGCATGCCAGTTTATTATTTTTCTTAGTTAATTTGTAAATTAATTAGGGGTTTGTACATATTTTGGACTGTATTATTTATTTGGACTGTACTATTTGGGACTGTATATTATTCTTTTGGACCCTCTGTGCGAGGGCAATATTGTAATAAGTGTGCGTGTGTGTGATGTATGTCTTCCAACCCCACGTCTTTCTCTCTTTTATTTACCTGCTTATGATGGTTAGACTAGGGCATGTTTCAATTAGCATACAGTATGATAGCATGTTTGCATTCATTCATCTGTTTTGCATGCACCGGGCTCGGCGCATCATACTAACTGCATTTGTATTTCAATTCCGAGTTGAATACTTGATAGATGTTGCATCTCATACGCCATGATTAGAATAGCCGAGCCTGCTATAGTTACATTTTTGCATGTGTTGCATTAGGCATTTCTGTATAATTAGGATCATGCATGGATTTCTAATTAGCTTCTGTTTTGGCTTGGAGTACTCGGTAAGTTTTTATGCTTTAGCATCCTTGCATGCGTGTGAGTGACTGCCATGAACAGCATGCTTACCATGAGGCTAACTGCTTATGTGATATAACTGCATGAATGCTTGTGGGTGAAGGTTGGGTTAGTTGGATTGGAACAAATCATTGACTATGTGTTTTAAGCCCAGTAGATAGTGGCAAAACCATGTTTTTCTAAGCCCACCTGAGGGTGGAAAAATCTGCATTTTAAGCCTACCTGCGGTTAGCAAACCATCTTTCAAAAACAAACATGAAGTGTTTTGTTCCAATTCAGGCGATCCAATCTATACTTGTATGCTGTGCGCATCACATAGTAATCTAGGCTAATAACCGGAATAAGAACACATAATGTTTTCAAAACTTGATATCATGGTTAGTAGAGGCCGATCTTTGATCGGGCGAGCGGGGGTGCTCACGAAGTGACCTTCCCCAATCGTACCCAAGTTCCCGAGCCGAGGCAACTTTGGTGATGACGGACACGTAGCCTTAGGCAATGAGTCAGGGTTTCCTAAATTTTCCAAAATAAAATATTTAGGTGGCGACTCTGTATCTGGCAAAGCAGTCCATATTTGGCACTTCTTTCAAAAAAATCTGTTTTCTCAAAACGATTTGCCGGATTTGGACTCTTTGGTTCAGATTAAGAACCGTGACAACAAATCGAGTCCGAGCTGTAGCGAGGTCTCCCGCGGGCCTGTCTACACCAGTATTTTTACTGTAGCTTGCAGTCCGCTCGAGCGACGGAAGTCACGCTCGAGCGGAGCGCCTTTGTCTGCATGTCCGCTCGAGCGTAGAAAGCCACGCTCGAGCGAGACCCCTGTTTTCTGAAAATTTTGATAAGTGTTTAGAAGTACATCTTTGCATCCTCTTTCCATCCTAGGCATTCCTAAGGCATGTTTAAGGCATCTTAAGGAGGATATTGATGTAGAACCACACCGAGGCAAATTAGGGATTAAGTTATTATTTTTCCCGACTGTGTAGTTTAGTGTGTGTTCACTCTGTAATTGTGTAAGGTTGGCATCCAGAGACGCTCTAGCTTATCTGTAGCCCAAAACTCTATGAGTAACAATGTTGTAAAGATATGTTCAATTGAGATTACTTTCTGAACGAATGACTGAACTGTTTTATGAAATAACGCTGTTTACTGAATGAATGCTTGTCGTAATTGCGAACTGTATTTGTGGCATCCATAGCAATTTACTGTTACTGTACTGTACTGCTACTGTCACAGAGATCTCTGTCGGTTTCCACGTTGGAACCACTACTGTTTACTGATATGATGGCCAACAACTGACTGTTCGGTCTGTTAAGACCTCACGTACTGCTTTGCTAATTGGATGTACCACTTATGACTGCTATGATCGAATAACTGTTACACTGATAAATGACTGTTTTCAATACTGAAAGGACATTCATTCTTAACCTCTTTACGCATATGTTTTCACTGGGCTTTAGCTCACTGCTCAATATATATGTAGGTGTACAGGCACCGGACCGTTACTAGGAGCAGCAGGGTAAACTCCAGTTTTGTCAAGCCAACCTTTGTGCCTCACTGCGAGGTTCCAGAACTGTTCAAGCCAAGGCTGTTTAGGGGTGTTTTAGATTTCCCCCTTTTTGCCTCTATTTTGTAATAATGTATAGACTGAATGATCTTTGTACTGTACTGTGATGGTAGGGGTTTGATCCCTAACCTGAATGCTTGTATATTGTGCATACTGTTTTGGTACTGAATGTAAATTTGATATGAAAAGTCTTTTTGCATACAGACTGTCACAGCTCATTGGACATCTTTTAATTACTGTTTTGGCTTCCGCCAGCCCCTGTACTCTGTATTACTGTTTCATTGTTAAGCAGGCCTTCGGTAATCTTGGATTACTGGCCAGTTACGATACTAAACCCATAGGGGCGGGTTTGGGTCATGACAAGGAGCGTGGGGGATGTTGGCTAAGCACTGGCATTTATCACATTTAAGCACGAATTTAGTGGCATCGTGGTTGAGGGTGGGCCAGAAGTGACCGGTGCGAAATATTTTATGGGCTAGTGACTGGGCACCCGAATGATTACTACATACACCCGCGTGGACTTCCCTCATCACATAGGTCGCTTGGGCAGGATTGAGGCATCTGAGGTATGGTCGTGAAAATCCCGTTTGTACAGGAGGCCAGCGATATGGATGTAATTGGACACCGGGCCCTGACTTTGGCGGTCTGCTGTTTGTCGTCTGGCAGCTCCCCATTTGTCAAAAACAGAAAGATGTTCGTCGCCCATGGGATAGGTTCATTTTGGAGGAAGTGGACCTCCTGCTGGTTTGGCGAAATAGCTGGGTGGGCCGGGTATTCAAGGCAGACCCCACGGCTGAGGTTTGACTGGTCGGCTGAAGCTAATTGAGCCATTTCATCTGCCTTGGAGTTTTCTGACCGAGGTATGTGTTTGATGTGGAAAGTGTTGAAAAGGTGAACAATGGGGAATGCAATATCCCTATAAGCTCGCATTATGTCTTCCTTTGTGTCAAATTCCCCCGTAAGTTGTCCAACAATCAGTTGAGAGTCACTGACCACCTGGATATGGCTTACACCAATGTCCCTAGCGAGGCGAAGACCTACTATCAAGGCCTCATATTCGGCCTCGTTATTGCTTGCATCAAACAAGAAATGGAGAGCACATTTAAAATAGCCACCCTCGGGGGTAGTGAGGATGAGACCAGCCCACTACCTTCCTTGCGAGATGATCCATCGACATTGAGGGTCTAAGAGTGGAGATCTTCTGCCTCGGTATTGGATGGCCTGGGCGGGGGAGCCGTGGTTGGGGTGGGATTGGTAAATTCCAAGATAAAATCGGCGACAGCTTGTCCTTTGATCGTTGTTCGAGGTCGGTAGGAGATTTTAAATTGGCTGAGCTCTACAGACCATTGCATAAGTCTGCTGGACAACTCTGGTTGTTACATTATTTTCTTCAAAGGTTGGTCAGTGAGGACCACTATGGAGTGGGCTTGGAAGTAAGGTCGGAGTCGTCTTGAGGCTATGACTAAGGCCAGGGCCATTTTTTCAAGCAACGGGTAGTTTTGTTCCCCTGAGAGCCCAGCTAATGTAATAAATCGGACGCTAGACTGAGCCGTCCTCCCTGATGAGGGCCGCACTGACTGCGGTGGTCGATACGGCTAGGTAGAGAAAAATGGGCTCTCCCGTGAGCGCCTGAGAGAGTAGGGGGGTTGGCCATGCATTGCTTCAATTGTTGAAAGGCCTCTTCGGATTTGGTCGTCCACTCAAAGGCCTACTGAAGGACTTTAAAAAAGGGAAACACTTGTCTGTGGCGCGGGAAATTAAACGGTTGAGGGCGGCGACTCTGCCAGTAAGCCTTTGAACTTTTTTAACCGTTCTGGGTGACCACATTTCTATCAGGGCCTTGATCTTTTCGGGGTTGGCCTCGATACCCCGTTGACTGACCATGAAACCCAAGAATTTCCCAGATTCGACGCCGAAGGCACATTTTTCCGAATTCAGCTTCATTTGATACTTATGCAAGGTGTCGAAGGTCTCCCACAAGTCTGCCAGATGATCAGAGGAGAGTTTGCTTTTGACAAGCATATCATTAACATACACTTCCATGTTCCAACCTATCTGGTGATGAAAAACGGCATTGACTAACCGTTGGTAAGTTGCTCCGGCATTTTTCAACCCAAATGGCATGACATGATAGTGGTAGGTTCCCCGGTCAATGATGAAGGAGGTGTGTTCCTGGTCAGACGAGTGCATCAGAATTTGATTGTACCCAGAGAAGGCGTCCATGAAACTGAGCATTTGATGTCCGGTCATGGTGTCAACAAGCAGATTATGCGAGGAAGGAGATAACTATCTTTGGGGCAAGCTCGATTGAGGTCGGAGTAGTCGACACAGAGTCGCCATTTACCGTTGTTTTTACGGACCAGTACCACATTTGACAGCCATCTGGGGTAGTCCACGTTCTTGACAAATTGTGCCTCCAGTAGCTTATCTACCTCAGAAGCAATAAGGGCGTTGCGTTCCGGGTGAAAGATGAGCTGCTTCTGGCGGAAGGGTCGGAAATGGGACTCGATGCTGAGACGATGAGTGATGAAGGAGGTATCAATACCCGACATATCGAAATGGGTCCAGGCAAACAGATCATTGTGCTCGGTCAGGAGGGTTGTAAGGTCGGACTTGGCCTGGGGGGATGGTTGGCTGCCGATCTTGGCTGTTTTTGTTGGGTTGGTGGGGTCGATGGGGACTTCAACAAGTTCTTCCACTGGTTCCCCTTTGACTAACTCGTCTTCGTCTCTGACGTCGAGTCCTTCGATGATCATAGTCTCATTCAGCTTGACCTCTTTGAGTGAAGCGACGTAGCATTCTCTGGCCACAGTCTGCTCTCCCCTCACGGTGCCGACTCCAAGGTCGGTAGGAAACTTCATGGCCAGATGGTACGTAGATGTAACAGCTTGAAAAGCGTTAAGGGGGGTGCGACCGAGGATGATGTTGTAAGCAGAGGGACAGTCGACGACGAGGAAAGTAAGCAACTTAGTGGTCTGCCGAGGGTATTCTCCAATGGTGATGGGAAGATCGATGGAGCCTATGGAGGTCACCCGATCTCCAGTGAAGCCGACCAGTGGGGTTTGGAGAGGGGACAAACTTTCTTCCCCGACCTTGAGCTAGCGATAGGCGTTTAGGAAGATGATGTCTGAAGAGCTATAGTTGTCGACAAGCACCCGTTTGACTTTGTAATTGGACAGGAGAGCAGAGATGACGAGGGGGTCGTCATGGGGGTAACGGATGCCTGTGCAATCGGCCTCCATAAAGGTGATGGGCTCCACCCACTACTTGGGGTGTTTGAAGGGGCGGTCCAATGTCGCAACCTCCTTATCAGTGCCCTGTCGGATTCTTCTGAGTTCTGCTCGTTGGGCCGAACGGGATGGTCCACCACATGCCAGCCCGCTGGCAATAACTCTGATCTCTCCAACTGGGGGGGGGGAGGGCAGGGTTGCCTTGTGCTTGGGGTTGCTATGGGGGTCGATCATTGCCTTGGTTAGGTTGTGCTCGATAAGGGGTGTGTTGGTGGTTGTTTCCGGTAGGTTCAGTCCTTGGTCATTGGTGAGGGTGGGCTGCCGTGAATCGACTGAGACGCCCCTGGCGTATCAAGCTCTCGACCTAGTCTTTAAGGTTGACACACTCCTCGATATTGTGGCTTGTGGTCCTGATGGAAACGCAGTACTTGGATTGGTCTCGCTGGTTTGAAGGAGACCGCATGGTTGTAGCCATTTCAAGAGATAATCACGTTGGATCTGGTTCAAGACTATTTCCTGGGGAATTGAGAGGATGTACCGTTCGAACCGGCCGGGCGGTCGGGCAGGTGTAGACCGTTGGCCCGAGTAGGTCGGTCAGTATACTGAGATGTTTGCTGTGTGTACTGGGTGGTTCTATTTCAAAGTCTTTTCTCTTCTTCTCGGGGGTAGGGTTTTTGGTTGTGGAGTCTTGTCGGGCGGCTAGGGAATCTTCACCGTTCATATATTTTTGGGCTTTGGGAGAGGGTTGCCATGGAGGTTGGAGGGTTTTTGGAGGGATAAAAGGAAATCGGATGATCGTAGACCGGCCATGAAAGTCGTGAGAATGACCTTGTTATTTTTTTGCCACCGCAAGGCTTCGATGTTGAAGCGGGTGACAAAGCTGCGTAGCGACTCATCCTCCGTCTGACGGATGTTAAGGAGTTAAGTTGCCAGACGCCGTTGGAGCTGGGCACCAAGAAGTGGCTGAGAAAGGAGTCACTTAGATGTTGAAAGTAGAGACAAAGTCCGTCGGCAGCTGACTAAACCACAGTCGGGCCGACTTTTTAAGTGTTACGAGGAAAGCCCGGCACATGATCTCATCAGGGAATGCATGAAGGATCATGAGGATCCTTTAGGTCTCCAAGTGATCGCTGGGTCCGTTGTACCGTCGAAAGAGTCGATCAAGGGCATTTTGAACTTAGGAGGTAGGTGTTTTCTCTGATGGAGGCAACAACAGTGAGTTGGCTGTGGTAGAGGGTGTATTTTGTATGTTCTGTATGACTCCTTAAGCTGGAGTTTCATGGCTCGGTTCTGCATCCCAAAGAGGAGCGTTGTCACCACCGGAATGTAATGGAGGCTGGACGCTACTGGCCTCTCCTCGGGGGTAGGTGCTTTGAGACCGATGGAAGTGGGGCCCGAGGTGGCGGGTTCATACCTGGGGAAGGGGGTCGCAAGCCCTCCAAGTTGGATGGATGGGATTGTTGGATGAATGGCTCGGGGCTCGTTCTCGGTTGGGTGGGATATCTTGAGGTGGGAAGGAGGAATGGGAAGGTCTCTTTGAAGCAAAGCATTGATCAGGGCTTGGTTTTGTTCGGCTAAGCGGTTAATGCTGTTAGTAACTTCTGTGAATATTGCGGTGGTTGTTTGGGTTAGGAGGGTCGGCAACGTTGTGTTGAGAAGCCATGGATCTAGTTGTGACCATCCACCTTGGTGGGTGACAGGTAGGGATTACGGGAATGGGTCCCGACGACAATGAGCACAACTGCCACTCGGACAAAAAGGTTCCCATAGACGGCGCCAACTGATGAATTGAGTGCTCCAGATGGAACGGATCGGATTGATCCACGCTTCCCAAACCGTTGCCTGAGTGTCGAGCCCAGAGAGCGACCTGCATAAGAGTTCAACGGGGAGTCCCCTAGCGAACCTTTCGACGATCAAGTTAGAGAGAAGAGGAGATGATGGAATGTAGATAGGATGGTGATAGAGAACTTAACATTTTTTTTGTCTTAGAGGCCTGCTTATATCCTTTGCTCATCATTTCCTTGTCCACTCTAAGCCGTCATGTTGGCCGAAAGTCTATGCTCTAGCTTGCCTGTTCATGGTGAGGCTGTCCTGTTCCGACGTGAAGGGTTATCGTAATAAATGTGGTAAGGAAACTCATTAATAGCTGATGTGTGGTGCAATAACTCTGCAGGATCTTTGTCTGCTGATGTGGCTGGTTCTTCACTTGCCAAGTGTTTAGATGTCATTGGTGCTTGGCGTAGCGTTGGGTTCCAAGAATGTTGAGCTTTAGTATTTGAGTCATGGATTGGGCCTTAAGTGGTGGGCTTATCCTTTATGGGCTTACCCATCTCATCCTCCCTCTTCTTCTTGAGATAACTTTAAAAATTTGAGTTACAGTATAACTAAAGAAGTGATAAATAAACATACCTTGTCAGTTGCACAACCGATTGAAACTTTCCGTTGTAGCCAAAAGGACTGTGCCCCATTAGCTTAAACTGTTTTTAGCAGACAAATACTTTTGGCAATCGTTATCGTCATTGAACTTAGTACACATGAGGAAATGTATCTTACGCAAGGCGCCGGGGAAAACTTGATAGAGCTCATTGAGAATTTTTCCAGACCAAGCATTTTGAATGACATGCCTGGCATTTCACAACGTCCTCAAATATTTTATCACCCCATATGTCTGAAGAATAACAGTCTGAAATTTATATAATGGATTTTCTCCATGAGGAGGATAATATAGAACTTGTCGCAGTGGCGGCTGACAGCCATCCCAATACTGAAAATGAGGAACAGACGGAAATTTAGCCAGCCAAAAACCCATATCTGTGAGAGGCGTGGTATTATCTAAACAAATATATCAGTTGAAAATAAATGGATTCCTCTTATGTATTTCATAAACTTTATAAATAAAGTGTGTCATCCTCACTTTATTGAGAAAAAGTGGATGGGAATAGTTATAAAATGCAATTCTCTTAACATAAGACAAAGTATGATGGTACCCACATCGTGGGTTAAAATCATAGGTGGGTTGAAAAAAGAGGAGACGAGTCGGGGGATAAACTTCTAAATGAAATCGTTCCGTCGCTTCATATACTATCTTTCTGAAGTGTTGAACATCAACTATTATACCATGTATGGGGTCATGTATTGGATTTAGAGGAGGGTTGTTAACAAACTCAACCTTCCAAGTTAACCTTGACCCAACGTATCTACAAAAATCCTTAAATTGTTCAACAGATTACCATTGAAACTGTTTCTTTCGTAAATATCATTCAGATAGTCAATTATTTGATTATACAGTTCAACAAGTGATCTACTTAGTCTGAGAACTTTGTCCTCATAGAACTCCCATATTCCTTCAGGTGTCTGAATGTGATTAGTAAGCCAGTCATCAAACATCTGTACAGATGAAAAAATTAAAAGAGAAAAATTATTTGAAAAAAAAATAATTGAAAAAAAAATTATTTGGAAAAAAAAATTTGTTAGTCAAATTTTTAAATTTCTGTTTGAAAACCAACGTAAACTCATTTTTTGAGTTTACATTTTTTCCTCAAATTTACAAACGGAGACAACCATTTATAAATCAAAAAAAATTATCATACAAGTTTTTATGATAATTTTTTTTTAATTTTTGTAAATATAAACTAAAAACAAAATGGTTACCAAACAAGCCCATAGTGTACAGACAATCTTCTTTTTTTTCAAATTATGGTAAAACTTGGTTAGCATTCAAAATTTTTTTATTTTATTTTAAGAAGGATGGTCGTTAACTGCATTTTTTTTTAATGTCTATTTATTGCATAATACTATATGAGTAACTCTTTTTTATTTAAAGTATGTTATGTTTGGTTCCATTTTTTTGAATTATTTTTTAAAAAAGTGATTTGAAAACTCTATTTTGAAAAAGAATCTTTGTTTGGTTTTAAAAAAAATGCATTATTGCATATTCAAGTTTCCCTCCAATTTAAGGAGAGAAATAATTTTTTTTTTTTAAAAAAATTGTCACATCAAAAAGTACTCCCATGTTAGTTTTCAAAAAACTTTGTCCGGTTTTCAAAATAACCAAACAAAAACTCTAAAATTTTCAAAAAAATGAATTAGAAAATAGGAACCAAACACAATGATTCAATAAAAATATGACTGCTAATCATGTTTTACCATAATTTGGAAATAAAATTTACCTGTACATTATTTAGTTAATTTTGAATTAAAAAAACATAAAACGGTTCAAGTCTGGAGTTGTGATCCTCAACTTCACTTGAAAGGAACTGTTGAGAAATGTTGTTGAAATTGGATTTGTAGAAAAAATAAATAATTAAATAAAATAAATTACAATAAACTTCTTAAATTAGACCTATTTGCATTTTGTCTCTTAATTTCAAAACTAACCATCTCAAATTATTATCTTATTACATTTAATACCTTCTGTTAGGATGTTGTTCTGGGATTTAAACAAAATTGTGAAGCGCATTACATACTTACTATTTTTTTAGAATGATAATATATATTATTGATGTTTTTAAGATAATAATATCATAATCTAGTGCCCATTTGCACTTTGCCTTCCATATCTTACGCTCTGTTTGGTTTGACGGAAAATATTTTTTGAAATATATTTTTCGTATTTTCTTGTGTTTGATATAATAGAAAACGAAAGTCAACGGAAAATATTTTTTATAGCCAATGCAAACAAGCCAAAGAAAATATTTTTCACTTTTAAAAGGCAGAAAAACGTTTTTTGGACTAAAATTTTACTAATGTGGATTCTTATGTACCCTTGTGCTCAGAAAATGAGGGAATTGGTAAAGAAGTCAATGTTTCTGAGAATTTTGATTTATTGAAATAAGAATTAGCCAACCCAGTTAAGTAAAAAGCCCAAATCTAATGAGAAATTGAAGAAACAAAAAGAAAATTTGAACATTTTTATACTAATTAAACAAAAAATTCATCTCCATATACCCAAATAGTCTTCGCAATGTTCAATTACTTGGATTTTCTTTCACTAGGCTCAATTAACTGGAAGGTTTTGGTTATATTGGATAATGTTGGTCCACATTCTTATGTCTTTTCTTATCCTACATTTTCCTAGAAACCAAACAGAGCTTATTTTGTTCTCAATTTTGATTCCTTTATCTATTCCTACACTTTAATGCCTCTGAAGTGGGATGTCAATTGTTTAGTTCTTATTTTGTTCTTGTCTGTCTCATTTTCTCAGCAACCAAACAGAACATTATCAATTAGTCTTTAGTCCCTGAAATCCCTAAGCAATCACTTCAATTAAAATCTAATTCTTTGTGTATTAGTGTACATTGTGTGTTAAAATTCTCAATGCCTTCAATGAGGAAGATCGACTTGGCAAGCAGTGGATTACATTAAGAGGCAAATTTGAAGAGAACAAAACTACAAAAATCGAAGCTTTACGTGGGACCTCATTTCACATGATCTAGCATTATCACAATAACATATGTAATGTTTTAGTTTTTCAATGAGTTGTTAATAGCTTTCTCTTTTTTTGTAGACCTTTCAGTTTGGATTATTTAGTTTTTGGCTGATGACAAGCTGAATTGATTTTTCTGAGTTGTTCATCTGAAGATAAAGCTTTTAGTAAATATGCATTTTTTTTCCCAACCCAATTCTACTTCAAATTAATTTGAGAACCCAGTTTGAAGTTGACTGAGGGTAATGAGGAAACTAGTCTCTGACTAATAAAATTTTAGATAGGAGGACATTGTATGAATACTTTTGATCTTCTTATGATTTACTGGTTGGGCTAGTTTCATGAGTCTTTGTTCACTTTGTTTTTTCATGACTTGTTCCTAATCAAGCATAAATGTGTCAGTCTGCAAACTTGTGGTTTGGTCATGACTGTGTTTGGTTTTTTATTTGGTTGCTGTCAGGGACTTGGATAATAAACTTCAGAATGCACTTTTTGACATCTTGAAGGCAAGGGGGTAAATGATGACCTTTCTGTTTTCTTGCATGAATATATGATGAACAAGGATCGAATTAAACTTTTCGAGGAGAAATAGGGACTAGATATATATAATATTTCACCTACTATACTAGGTGTTGTATTTCAACTTTTCTATTGATTAAAGAAAGTTTTGCTCCAGAATATGAGTTATGTATTCTGCTCAAGCATGCATCTAGTTTGGTATGTCTGAGGTGTAAATACTAAAAAGCATGTAAACAATGTCCTTTGGCATTGGTATTGACTTGAAATGAATTCCCTCGAGGCTAGACCTATAAATCGTCTGGTGGGTCTCTCCTTTTCATGTCAATGAAATAAGATTTTGAGTTGATGATAGAATTTGCAGGTATAACTGATTCAAGAGTTGGAACACCATACTGTACAATACACAAAAAACTACAAAATATGTGGATTACATTATGATAGAAAGTTTATTTTAACATAGGAAGTGGATAGCTTCAGACATCATACATGGGAGAGCAATCCATCAACAGGGGCAGCATTATTCTGTTTCAGTTGAAAAGGCCTTATGTTTGCACATTGTAAAGACCAAAGAGTTGTGCTACCGTGCTAGATTACCTGAAAAATAATCTGAATCCCCTATAATCCCCAAACTCATCTCATCAATATCTCCTCTTCTGGCTAATTCAACAATCACAGTGCCATCCGAACTAGGAACGGCCTCAGGGGACTTAACTGTACTGAACTGGTCATTACTATTCTGCCAAGTCTCTTGCAGTTGCAGTGCATACCGGAGGTTACCCAACACATCATCCATCGATGGACGCTCAATCCCCTTATCACACACGCAATTTTCTGCATTCATGACATATTCTTTCAAACATTTTGGTGCTATTTTGTCAATTAGATACGGATCAATGATCTGATCAACAGTGCCCATTTTGATATTAGTTTTGAACCAACGAACTAAATTCACTTGATCCTCATCCCTTGAATAGATCATTGGCTTCCTACCACACAACAGTTCAAGTAAAATGACACCGAATGAGTACACATCGGATTTTATAGTAAAATTTGCATTGACATGGTATTCTGGATCGATATATCCCACAGTGCCTGTACTTAATTCAATGTCAGTTACCACTTTCGCATTCCAATTCTCATCCAACAGAATATTGGTCGGCTTCAGGTTGCGATGAATGATTGTTTTCCTTGTACCCGCATGGAGGTATTGCAGTCCTCGTGCAACACCAATGCAAATCTCAAGTCGCTTTTCCCACTTAAGTGGATACTTGTTGGCTTCATAGAGGTGCTGGTAGAGAGACCCATGGACCATATATTCGTAGACAAGGATCACTTCATGCTTATCGATGCAGTATCCAATTAAAGAAACAATGTGGAGGTGACGGAGATGGGAGTGCACCTGGAGCTCAGCCCTAAATTGGTCCAAGTTCCTCTCTCTTGAGGTTCCTTCTTTCCACCTTTTAATTGCCACCTCAAGATTCCCACTGCTGATATGGCCTCTATACACTTTGACGTCACCACGGAGCCTCACAGGCTCATGAAAATTATTTGTAGCTGTTTGAATCTCTGCAATAGAGAAACGATGGTACAATTGGATAACACCATCCGCAAATGGATCCCTACACAACTGCCATGACATGCCGTTCTTAGGACCTTTGTTCTTCCACGTTCTCCACCCAAGATCAATACCTTTAGCTACTACATCTGCAGTACTCAAAAACAGATTGCTTATTATTCCCTTGTGTCGAGATATACGGATATTGCCATGTGATGCCATTCCATGCTTGAGGCTCTCCACAACTTCACTCATTGTAGGCCTTCCTTTAGAATGATTATGTAAACATTTGTTAGCAACTTCTGCAAACACTTTCAGACAATTTGGTGATATTTGTCCTCTTATAAAGGGATCAATGATTTCGTCAAGCATTCCCTTTTTGATGCATTTTTGAGCCCATAGGGCTAGTCCGATTTGCTCCTCCTCAACACTTGTATTTACTACTGGTGGCCTCGCACATAACACTTCAAACAGAACCACACCAAAGGCATACACATCTGATTTCTTGGTTAGTCTACGAGTCAAGAAATATGCTGGATCTAAATAACCGAATGTGCCCTTAACATCTGTACTAACGTGGGTTTGCGAATGGCTTGTGTTTACCATTTTAGACAATCCAAAATCTGAGATCTTAGCTACCCAATTCTCGTCCAACAGAATGTTTGTGGTCTTCACGTCCCTGTGTATGACACCTTTCTCCGTATGAAGGTAGTCCAATCCTTGCGCAGCACCAATACAAATCTTGAGCCTGTCCTCCCAAGTAAGATGATAAATATCATTCCCATTTCCTTTCCTACTATTTTTGTAGAGATGATCGGCAAGCGTCCCATTGGCCATGTATTCGTAAACAAGTATCATCTCCTCGCAATCATCAGAGTAGCCAATCAGAGTCACAAGATGTGTGTGCCTGAGCTTGGAAAGCGTCTTGATCTCAGTCCAAAACTCGGCTGCGCCTTGTTTGGACTCTGCATTCGACCGCTTAATGGCGACAGTGGTAGCTCCACCGTCGATGAACCCTTTATACACCTTACCAAATCCTCCTTTCCCAATGACCAAAGCATCATCGAAGTCGTTGGTCGCGTCTTGAATCTCAACAAATGAAAACCAACGGCACAATTCCTCGGATTGATACACACCGTTTGTAGTTGTATTCCCACTGTCAAAAGCTGACATATTTCTTAGATTTGGATCCCTACACGATCGAATATGTGGTTAGCATACAGGATTTGGACTGGCAATCAACCGATAGAATGAGACGATGAAGGAAGATAAGAGTGGAGGGATGAGAGAAGACGTGATGATCACAAAATGAAGATATGGAAGACTCAAATGGTTGGCTGTGCTCCAAGTCCAGAGTCAATAACCTTGCTATTACTTCATTGACTTTCCAAGACAAAAGTGAAGATTCAATAAACGAGGCATGCCTAATGAAACAAACCAATTTGACAAAGTGAAGATTCAGCAACCAACACATCCCAGTTTTTGGGCAATAATTTGGGAGTATTTTTATACTCATATTTGAGTAGAGTGATATTGAGAGACACGCCATTGTAGCTCTACGAGAACTAGTTTTGTTTGATAGTGAAAATTATGTTCAACGTGACAAAAATATATTTTGATTAAGGGATAGTTGGAATTCAATCAACACGATTTTTTACTAGTATAAAATACTCGATAAACTCTACATATTGAACAATTCAAATTATCAAAATGGAATCCATTATAAACCCAATAGAACGCTCTAGTCTACTATGTGAATTAGGGAGAAGCCACTCCCTTAATTTTTTATCTTGCAGCAAACGTGTGAGAGTGGCAGCATCAACGTGGGGCAAGTTATCGTGTGTTTTTGTTTGGGAATTCTATAGGATAAGATCATAGAGTTTTCATCTTGGGGTGTGTTTGTTTGAACGGATTGGATAAGGGGATTGTAATTCATCGGACTGTTAGTCCTGGATATATTGTCTTCGGATTATTTGGTTAGACTAGATTTATATCCTATGTTTGTTTAGTCATGGGATTAGATATCTGGATTGAACTATTTTTAGTGAATTCAATATTTGGTTGGACGGACTGGATAATGATAAATGTTCAAAAGATTATTTTACCCTTGTAATTTATAATTTTTATTTAATATATAATTTTAAATTTGTAATCTATAATCTATAATTTATAATTTAACAACACTAAAAATTTTTAATTTATAAGGTCATAATTTTTAATATATTATTTTCAATTAAATTAAATTTATACTTTTTATTTTTATTTAATACATAATTTTAAATTAACAACAAAGAAAAAATAATTTTATTTAATATATAAATTTAATTTTTTAACAACACTAAAAAAATTTAATTTATAAGGCCATAATTTATAATTTATTGTTTTTAATTAAATTAAATTTATAATTTATAATTTATATTTTTTATTTAATATATAATTTTAAATTAACAACACTAAAAAATTATAAGGCCATAATTTTTAATTTATCATTTTAATTAAATTTGAATAATTTATAATTTATATTTTTTATTTGATATATAATTTTAAATTAACAACACTAAAAAAATAATTTTTAAATGTTCAAAAGACTATTTTGTCCTTTTCCAATTGTTTATTACGTAATAGCATGAGGGTAAAATGGACATTTCACACATTAGTCTCATAGGATACCAATCTCATGGAAATAATCTCACTCCTCCCCCTAGGATATAATAATCCCTCATATGAGGAACTAATAGTTGGGAGGGACTATTAATCCAGAGTAAAAAAAATTGAATCAAACAATGGACTATTAGTCCGGATGGACTAATAGTCCACTCCTATGAAATAATCCCTCAAAACAAACATACTCTTGATGTATAAACTAGCTATTAGTTTTATTAAATTTAACTTGTGAAGAAATATTTAATTTTTTTTCACAAATTTAATATTTTTAGTTAATAGTGAAATTTTTTGACATAACATGTTAATATGATATGAACCAAACATAGACCGAAAATGACACGATACGATAACACGAATTAATAAACGGGTTGGAGTATTCAGGTAATTCTGACACAAACTTGAGATGACACGACACAAATGCAATCCAACATGACACAACACTTACCCCTATGTATAATGTCTTAGATTTGTTCTGATTAGTGGAGAAAGTGAGACTCATAATTTATATTAAGGGATTGAAAAATAACAAAAAGTATAATGTATGTTGATTGGTGAAAATCACAAACACCTGTGTCTCAAGAGTATCAAATAATTTTTTTGTCAAATTTCACAATGATCGAAGTTCAATAGACCATCCAATCAGAGCAAATGAAAGGACTACTACTTTTTTTAGGTGTAAAAACGAAAGGACTACTACTAAACCTGCACTTTCTTCTCTCATGGCTGTCGCATGTAATAAACGAAAGGACTACTACTAAACGAAAGGACTCTCACTTTAATTATTTTGGCTGGCTTTCTAGACTAGCTATTCCACTACCACAAATATTTATTTATTTTTTTTTTCTTATCTTTTTTCTTCTTTTTTTCTCTCTCTCTCTCTCTCTCTCTCTCTCTAAAGATGGGCTTCGACCACCTACATGGGGCTGACCCAACCCAATCTTGTAAGTGGAATAGCTATTGAGGAAAAGATTTCAGGTGTAATGGATGGTTGGGACGCATGGATGATGACTTTTCTTTTAATATTAAAAAAAAATATAAGTAATTTAGTAAATTGCACCAAATAGGATCATAATTTTCTCAGGGCAATATTAGATACAAATTCTTAAGCTTCACTTACCTATCAATCAGTATTCAACAGTTTAATAGGCATCTTAGTTCAGCCTATAAATTCTAATACCAGATGATAGAAATCTTCTGGATAAAACTCACTCTTCAAAAGCAATTTGCAAGAAGTAAACATGGCAATAATTTGGGAGTATTTTTATACTCATATTTGAGTAGAGTGAGATTGAGAGATACACCTGAGTGAGATTGAGAGATACACCATTGTAGCTTTGATAGTGAAAACTGTTACTTGTGAGATTACTTGTGGATGTAGGCTGAGCCGAATCACATAATTCTTTAATGTCTTGTGTGATTGTCTTTTTCTCACTATTTTAATATTTATTTGTATTCTTGTCCTCAATTTACATAATGATCATAAACTTTGGTGTTGTTGAGTTTTTTGAAAGCTCTCCACACAACTTATAATTGCTTGACTACTGAATAATTAAATAGATTTTTAAGAATTTGAAGCCATGGATCCAACTAGAAACATCTCTTAGTCTACTCCTTTTAAACATAATTTAAGCACTTGAACTGATTGAGACTATGGAACCATTTAAGAAATTTTCTGGCATTCGAAAATTTTCTCAGTCTAGTGTTTAATTTTAGGACAAATTACAGTAGTAGTCCCTATAGTTTACCTTTTTCATTTTGGTCCCTGTTGTTTCAATTTGATCAATTTTGTCCCTTAATTTTATAGATTGTGTCATATTAGTCCAATAAATAACGACGGTTAAGTTTGATGGACGGAAAATCAAATGATGTTTCAATTTAGTCCCTGTAGTTTACAGGATGTGTCAATTTAGTCCTTGTTGTTTTGAGTTTCCTATAAATTGCAGGGACCAAATTAACACATCTTGTAAACTACAGAGACCAAATTGAAACATCATTTGATCTTCCGTCCATCAAACTTAACCGCCGTTAGTTATTGGACTAATATGACACAATCTATAAAATTAAGGGACAAAATTGATCAAATTGAAACAACAGGGAGAAAATGAAAAAACGAGTAAACTACAAGGACCATTTCATAATTTATCCTTAATTTTATATTTTGCAGCAAACGTGTGAGAGTAGGCAGCATCAACGTGGGCAAGTCAGTTGAGCTGCCCTAGTCAGATTGTAGATCCTGTTTTTTTTGTTTGGGAATTCTATAGGATAAGATCATAGAATTTTCATCTTAATATATATTAGCTAAGGAATACTTCTATACATATATATATATATATATATATATTTGGTTAGACACTTGTGTTGCACGTAATTTTTCATTAACTGTTAATATAATAATTATGTGTGTCTCTTAAATTGGTATGTGATATATATACAAAGTGTGGAGACTTGTATGTGTAAATTGATCTGTATTCAAAGTACAACTAAGCGAAAAATGAATACATACTCGGCTGAAGAATTTAAATAATAAATGAGAAATTTTATTGATCGGAATCTAAATATTACACATTTGACCCGCTAACATACACTATTAATCCATTATTTGTATTATTTTATAATTTTATATAGTATTATCGCTACAAGAAATTTCACTTTTGGCAACTAAATTTTTGGCCGCCAAAAGCTTTATTTTTAGTCGTCAATCACTTTTACCGACTAATATATTTGGTCGCCCGTTTAGTCGCCAATAGATCGTCGGTGAAACAATCGGCGACTAAAATTTTTTTAGTAGCCAGAAGTGACCTATTAGCGACTAAACTTTAATCGCCATATATTTTTTTTAAATAATTAAATATATATATTTTTACTTTTAGCGACTAAATTATTTAGTAGCCAATTGAGCATGTATGTTTGGCGACTAAATTTTTGGTAGCCAAAAGTTTCACTTTTTGAGAATTGGCGACTAAACATTTAGTAGCAAAAAGTTTCCTTTTCACAGTTGGCAACTAAAAGTTTAGCAGCTAAAAGTTTCACTTTTTCACAATCGGCGACTAAAATTTTAGCAGTCAAAAGCCAACCTGTGATATTTGTTTAGTCGCAAAAATGTCTCATTTAGTTTTTATAATTTGTTCTGTAATATTTTTTGCGCCACCTGAAACCTATACATATACAAAATTATTCATCCATTCATTTATTCATTCAATTCTCAACAGTTCAATAAAAATATTTCTCCATAACCTGTAGCATTCAATTTTCAACCATATACAAAATTTAACTATCAAAAGCCTTCAAATGCCTTATTTCAACAAAATGTAATAAGCAGTGAAGAACAGAGACATAGACAATGTAATAACCCTCAATCATCTTTAAGCCCTTTTATCTCTTAGTTGCTCAAGCTCTTCAATCAACACTGTCAAATTTCTATGAGATGATCCACCTTTTTTTATAGCTTTCAATGACATCTCTCCCAGCACTTTAGCCTTCTCTGTCATCATCACCGCTGTCCATCACCCTCCTCATGGCGGCCTCTATATTCTCTCTCCTCACCAAATTTCTATGAGATGATCCACCTTCATTTCTATTAATAAACACCAAAGTGTAAGCTTCACATCAACACCAAAGAAGATCAAAAGAATTCACCTCATTGATCTTAAAATAAGGCATAAATTCAAAGAAGACGGTCTGTTTATATTGACTAATATAATGAGTGAACATTTATAAAAAATAAAAACAATAAAAAAGAAGCTAATATAATGAGTGAACTATCAGATACACAAGACAGAGGCCCCCATTTGACAGAACAATCTTGTCTACAACGTAGGTCTTTCTCTTTTTGAAGTCCTACTAAGACAGAAAACCCAATAACAAAAGGGATTCAAGTCTGTGCAAAACAAAAGGAAGAGGAGTGCACACACAATCACACACTGCATACAGGCAGAAATAGACAAGTAATACATGTAAAAGAACTCAAATCTCTACACATACAAACAAACACAAACTCCAAAAAAAAAAAAAAATTCCTTAGTTATTGTACAAAATGCTTTCTGAACCTCACAAAAGAAAGCAGTTTACACTTTGCTACATCTATCAATGAGTCATTACTGAAATCCAAATTTCTGTATTTCAAAATCCCTCAGATAATGGCACAAGGAAACCTTCCAAAGCATCTGACTAACAGAATCCAAAATAGTCAACAGTTTAAAGCATGTCACACTTCCTCTTATCTGTTTTTCCCATTTCCAATTATACAGTCATCAATCATCTTTCATTCCCTACCTTACCAAACATATACACAGATAAAGCTTCCCATCTTTTGCAGGTTTAAAGAGCCCAAACCCAAAAACTCATATAGCAAAAGGTTTAAAACACAGTAAAAGTTCAATGGAATTTTAGAAACTTAAGGGCTCACCTCTCTTTCCACTTGTCATGGATTTGTTTATAGCCACTCCTCCTGACTTGGAGATCATCACAACAGGAATTGTGATGTTTGCAATGTGATTATCAGGACAAGACATCTCCAAAAGATTTGTAATGCGGCTCAAAAAAGAAAAAAAGAAAAAAGAGACAAGGTAAGAAAATAGGTTAGAGATAAGGTGTCAAAGAAAGAGACTTATAGATGGCATTGTTTATAATTCACAAAGAACCATCCAAAGTTAGAATTGTAAAGTCAGATTTCAAAACTCACGCAACAATTAATTCAAGCAACAACTCACGCAATCAAAATTTTCGTTCTTAGATATTGTACAGGCACTATAGACTCAAAATTTTCATTTAATAAAAAGATTATCCAATGTATAATATTGTTCAGTGATTTTCCTTTGCATCTCATGGACACAAATGTAGTTACATATATATTTGGCTTATCAAGGGTAGCTGTTTTGGGGACCAGAATAATGTAACCATGTGGTCAAAAATTTCAGTAGATTTTCCTTATCATGTTTCCTTGGAAACAAAACAGTGAGAGTAAGGAAACATTCAACATTAACATAAAATTGCACATAGAATCAAAACTATTATTTTTCAAAACTATAACTCCCCTGTTATTTTTTTCAAAATTATAGCAAAAAAAAAAAAAAAAAAAAAAAAAACAATGGAAACCATCAAACAAGTCTTTAATTAACACCTATGTGGTAAATGAACTTTCCCATAAAAATAAAAGAGAATAAAGGGAGTTTCAGATGATTAGGCACTCCACAAGTTCTAGCACGAACATTCAAGGCTTGAGCTTGTGGACAATGCTGCCAGTTGCCAAAAGACACTACTTTTGTCTTGACTGCTAAGTCAGATGCAGAAACATCATCTTACAAATTTACAAAACTAACTTCCACCAGATGATATAGAAACCTATTCATAGAATCATTTAATGCTGACCTGGCTCCTTAAACATCATTGCTATTTGTGATTTTTGGTCAACTAGTTAAAGCTACTGGCCCACATAGAATATTTGTGGACTAGTAAAAGAACGGAACATGGGTTCATAGATGAAGAGTACGCTAAACTAATAAAGAGCAATACTGATGAAGGACAAGAGAAAAACCTTGGGTCTCCAGCACTAGGCCTCTTAGGATCAGCAAACTGAACAATTAATGGTTGATCACACCCCTAAAATGCAAAAGGAGAAGATAAATGATTTAGTGTTTGGTAACATTAATTAGAGAACATAACACCGTTGAAATAGCAAAATAAGGTTACTTTCATTGTATATATTCCATTAAGTGCATTAATAGCTGCCATCGCCATTTCTCTATGAAAATATTTAACAAATCCACACCCTTCAAAACAATGGAACATGATAACAATAACTGTAGCATACATCTCAATAAGGATTAGAGAGAAACTTGGATCAGCACACAGGAAAATTATAAATCCTGAGAAGCTTTATATATATAAATGACCCAATATCCAAACTAGAAACCAGTCCTCAAAACCTCTCTATGACATTTTTACATACACTTGGTGAGCATACTCCTTCAAGATGATTTGATTCTTGAAAATACTCATAGCAGCTGATTTGATTCTTTTCAAGATGCAGAGAATATGAATGAGGCAGTTGAGACCACCCTAGGTCTAGCAAAGTGCAACACTGAATGGTACTATGACACCATCAACAATTTAATGAAGAACTTCCATTTACAAAGATGAAACATACCATATTCAATATCTTAAATTTCAATCCATCTAACCATGACAGTTAACCATGACAGCTAAAATTCAATAAACTCGTCACTAATTGCTACTATAACAACCATAAATTCAATTTTGGTGTCCCAATTTCAACTCTACATAAATAAGAACTGAGTGTTGCATCCAAAAAAAGATCAAAGCAGAAGAGGACTTACTGAAGAGAAGCTTGTCCAAGCTCTCATTAGCTACGTACTCATACACAAGTAGCTTCTCCGCACCGTGAGCACAATACCCCAACAAATTGACAACATTGCGGTGCTACACGCGAGCCAACAGCTTGGCCTTGTTCTTGAACTCATTCTTCCCCTCATTCGAGCTCTGCGACAGCTTCTTCACCGCAATTTCTCTCCCATCATTCAACCTTTCCTACATCTCCAAAACCCTAACAATCACATACAAATCCACATACACACACACATATATATACATACATCGGTCTCGCCGTTGATGGATAGACAGATATACGAATATAGAGAGATTTTAGAGAGAGAAAATAGGGCAAATATAGGTGAATTGGTGGTCCGGTTGCCCGCGACCGCGAGGAGGAGAGGCGGAGGCGGAGGCGAGGCTGGTGGAGCGGCGGCGAGAGAGGGAGGGGAGAGGAGCAACGGAGAGAGAGAGAGGCAGAGGGAGAGAGAGAGAGAAACGCTGGGGAGATAGAGAGACACAGGCGCTTTGTGGTTGGGATACTGCCAAGTTTGGGAAGTTTAGAATAAGTGCATTTTTTGACTTTTCTTGTATTATGTGTAGAAAAAGTAGAGAGGAGATGTTGATTGATGTGACCCAAAAAAGATAAAAAGATGAAATAAGTGCACTTATATTGGGATGCCAAACTTGGAGTCGCCAATTAATTTATAAAACCCTCCAAAATTCGAAAAATTCCTCTAAATATTTTTATTTTTTGGCGACTGAAATTTATTTTTGTCGCTAAAAATAAGTTTTTGATGACCAAACTTTTGATTGCCAAAGATAAAAAAAAAAATTTATTTCTATTCGGTGACTAAATAATTTTAGTAGCCAAAACTTGACATACAGCGACTAAATTTTTTTTTTGTCGCTGAAAATGTATTTTTGGCAACCAAACTTTTGGTCGCCAAAGATAAAAAATATTTTTTTATTTTTCATTCGGCGACTAAATGATTTTAGTAGCCAAACCCGATATACGGCGACTAAAATATTTTTTTGTCGCTGAAAATATGTTTTTAGTGACCAAACTTTTAGTCGCCAAAGATAAAAAATAATTATTTATTTTCCATTCGGCGACTAAATAGTTTTAGTAGCCAAAACTCAACATACGGCAACTAAAATAATTTTTTTGTTGCCAATTCTGGTATTTTTAGCTACTAAATTTTTTTTAGTCGCCAATAATCAATATATCCTGACTAAAAAAAATTAGTAGCTAAATATTATACTTTTGTCGACTAAAAAATTTTTGGTCACCAATTTCATAACTTTTGGCGACTAAATTTTTTTCGCCAATTTTGATCGCCAAATGTGCATTATCTTGTAGTGTATGAGTTTTCATACATTTTAAGTGTTTATATGTAATTGTTGTATGTAGTATAATATAATATAATTTTAATAATATTATATAAATAATAAATATAATAAAATAAATAAATAAGTAAAATCTATCAGCGATACACATTCAACAGTCATTGCGTCTCCTTAAAACCATTGTCTATGTGCTATGTATTGTCGTTGTCATTTTATTGTTGTGTACGTAAGGAAACTGAGGATGTTGTTAGGATGTTGACTGTTACGACTTTAAGTTTGCCTTGCGTTCCATGACTAGTTGGGGATAGACATTAATGACTACTCATGTACTGTTTCTATTCGTTCTGCATGAATGTTATGTGTTTGTATTGCTATGTTACATAATGTGCAATGGTTATATACTATCAGATTTAGCATCCAATTTTTGTGTTTATTGTGCAATGGGCATACATTGTTCATGTGGTAACCAATTTTAATTATTCTGCTATGGTCTTATATGTATGTATATAACAAGCAAATTTGTGATGGTGATAATTTTGACCCATAAATTAGTTGCCTTAGCTTCGTGGTTAGTCCAAATGGCTTCGATACGTACTTCTCCTCATACCCAATCGAAAAACAAAGGCATTGCTCCAGAGAAGGCAAGTGGTGTGGAAGAGACACACAAGCAGTTAAACCACAAGGCCTCCTGGGACAGTGAGTCAATCCAAATATTCCTGCAACTGATTGCTGATGAGATTACAAAAGCAAATCGGCCATTCCTAGTCACAAGCCAAGCTGGGTACAAGTCGTTAGTAAGGAAATTTGAGAAAAAAAAACAGGAAGAAAACATGGCCTGAAACAGTTGAAGAATAAATACATGAGTTTGAAAAAAGAATGGAATGCTTGGAGGAAATTGATGGATTCTGTGGGGATATCTTTTTTGAGTACCAACACGTGGCAAGGTGACGCCGACGTGTCAACCGAGATGCCACGTGTCCTGGTCGTTATGCCGAGGTCATCCCGGTTAGACCGAGGTTATCTCCGAAGATATCGGAATCCGAGATAACTGGATAAAGGACAAGAGTCCTAGAATGAAGAGGGAACTCAACCTGGATATGGGACAAGAGTCCTAGATTGGGAGAAGACTTTAGTTTGGGTAAAGATAAAACTCTTAGAGAGTTTATCCTAATCCCATTGAGAGTCCCAGATTAGCAGTAATCCTGAGTTCATTGGAGTTAGGCTCCCATTGGGACTAGGATTGAGTTGGCTATAAATAAGAGGCACCCCCATGGATCTAAGGTATGCTTTTTATGCTTAAGCTTGTGAGTTGAATAATTGATTTATCTTTGAGAGATATTGAGTACTGACTTGATCGTCGGAGTACCCCCGGGTGGCGAACCACCACCAGAGTTTTCTCTTTCTGTTGCAGGTTAGTCAGGTGCCATCTATTCTGCCGGTGCTTTCTAGCTGGATACTAAGATCGCAGTGTGGTCAGATTTTCACTCACACAATTTGGCGCCGTCTGTGGGATATATTTTTTGAGTACCAACACGTGGCAAGGTGACGCCGACGTGTTAACCGAGATGTCACGTGTCCTGGTCGTTATGCCGAGGTCATCCCAGTTAGGCCGAGGTTATCTCCGAAGATATCAGAATCCGAGATAAGTGAATAAAGGACAAGAGTCCTAGAATGAAGAGGGAACTCAACTTGGATATGGGACAAGAGTCCTAGATTGGGAGAACATTTCAGTTTGGGTAAAGATAAAACTCTTAGAAAGTTTATCCTAATCCCATTGGGAGTCCCAGATTAGCAGTAATCCTGAGTCCATTGGAGTTAGGCTCCCATTGGGACTAGGATTGAGTTGGCTATAAATAAGAGGCAACCCCATGGATCTAAGGTATGCTTTTTATGCTCAAGCTTGTGAGTTGAATAATTGATTTATCTTTGAGAGATATTGAGTACTGACTTGATCGTCGGAGTACCCCCGGGTGGCGAACCACCACCGGAGTTTTCTCTTTATGTTGCAGGTTAGTCAGGTGCCATCTATTCTGCCGGTGCTCTCCAGCTGGATACTAAGATCGCAGTGTGGTCAGATTTTCACTCACACAATTTGGCGCCGTCTGTGGGAAAGAAAGAAGAATAGATGGCCAATGACGGACAGAATGATCAGATTGGAGACAACGCTCCTGCTGGGAGTGGGAGACCTATCGACCTCGACATTGAAGGGGACGACCGCAACACAGAAACTCGTGACCAGAGTCACGGAGTGAAAGACGCCGGCCAGGAAGGTGACGCACCAAAGACAACAGATCAAAGCGGATACTACAACAAAGATGACCTCCAGGTATGGAAGGATAGATACCTGCGGAGGAACGAAGACCCTTCCAGAAGGGATGCAAAGGCAGGGGGCATGAGCGCTCCTAAGGAGATGACATTCAAGTATAGAAGAGCTCAACCTAAGTGAGCAGATCCCGGATCCGAGAATACATGATCTCGACTTAGATGAGTAGGCCCGAGAAGACGAGAGCTCAGCCTAAGTGAGCAGATCCCGGATTCCAGATCCCGGATCCAAGAATACATGATCTCGGCCTAGATGAGTAGGCCCGAGAAGACGAGAGCTCAGCCTAAGTGAGCAGATCCCGGATTTCAGATCCCAGATCCGAGAATACATGATCTCGGCCTAGATGAGTAGGCCCGAGAAGACGAGAGCTCAGCCTAAGTGAGCAGATTCCGGATTCCAGATCCCGGATCCTAGAAGACATGATCTTAGCCTAAATAAGTAGGTCCGAGAAGAGAAGAGCTCAACCTAAGTGAGCAGATCCAAGATTCCAGCAGACAAGATCTCGGCACTTAAGTCCGGGAAGAGAAGAGCTCAGTGAGCAAATCTCGGATCCCAGAAAATAAGAAGAAAACACACAAGGTCAGACTACAGTTAGCCAGGTTGAAGGCCTTTTATAAGGTCCGCAGAGGAGTATGTGGAAGCCATGCAGGGGGCAAAAAGAAGACAACGATGTTTACCACTTGTTGAAGTTTGTAGCAATTTACAAGTTGGTTAAACCGAGATGATGTTTACCGCTTGTTGAAATTTGTAGCAATTTACAAGTTGGTTAAACCGAGATGATGTTTACCGCTTGTTGAAATTTGTAGCAATTTACAAGTTGGTTAAACCGAGATAATGTTTACCACTTGTTGATATTTGTAGCAATTTACAAGTTGGTTAAACCGAGATAATGTTTACCACTTGTTGAAATTTGTAGCAATTTACAAGTTGGTTAAACCGAGATAATGTTTACCACTTGTTGAAATTTTGAGAAAATTTACAAGTTGGTTAAACCGAGATGATGTTTACCACTTGTTGAAATTTGTAGCAATTTACAAGTTGGTTAAACCGAGATAATGTTTACCACTTGTTGAAATTTGTAGCAATTTACAAGTTGGTTAAACCGAGATAATGTTTACCACTTGTTGAAATTTGTAGCAATTTACAAGTTGGTTAAACCGAGATGCTGTTTACCACTTGTTGAAATTTTGAGAAAAATTTACAAGTTGGTTAAACCGAGATGATGTTTACCACTTGTTGAAATTTGTAGCAATTTACAAGTTGGTTAAACCGAGATAATGTTTACCACTTGTTAAAATTTGTAGCAATTTACAAGTTGGTTAAACCGATATGATGTTTACCGCTTGTTGAAATTTGTAGCAATTTACAAGTTGGTTAAACCGATATGATGTTTACCGCTTGTTGAAATTTGTAGCAATTTACAAGTTGGTTAAACCGAGATGATGTTTAACCGAAGTGAACCGAGGTGATGCTTAATCGAGATTAAGCCGAGATGATGTTTAACCGAAGTTAAACCGAGATGATGCTTAACCGAAGTTAAGCCGAGATGATGTTTAAACTTGTTGAAACTTGAGAAAAGTTTACAAGTTGAAGTTAAACCGAGACAATGTTTAACAGAAGTTAAACCGAGATAATGCTTAACCGAAGTTAAGCCGAGATGATGTTTAAACTTGTTGAAACTTGAGAAAAGTTTACAAGTCGAAGTTAAACCGATATAATGCTTAACACTTGTTGAAATTCTGAGAAAAATTACAAGTTGGAGTTAAGCCGAGGAACGAAGATTAGCTTAACACTTGTTGAAATTTTGAGAAAATTTACAAGTTGAAGTTAAACCAAGGTTATGAAGTATCTATACACATGACGAGATAACCATGTTGCCAAAACTTGGAAGATAATGGAAGACAAAAGTCTTAAGTAACACTTGTGAAAATATTTGTTAAAATATTTTCAAGTGTTAAACCGAGGCTGAGATAAATCAATTAGTGGGTACAACCAAGGTGTGACACCCCGAGGAAATTACACAGTTAAGGGGTACTTTGAAAGACATGCACATTTTTCTAAGTATAGAATCATACGAGAACCAGAGAAGGCAGAGATCGGACATGAGGATGTGCAAGTCCTAGAGGACGTTGGCAAGGAGCCAGCAGAGAAGAGTGTGGAAGCACTAAAGAAAATCCTCGTCCAGGAAGGAGATGAAGAACGCTTCTTTCTTCTCAGCTCAGGATTAGCCGAAGAAGAAGAAAGAGAATTGGAAGCTTTTTTTGAGAGCAAACATTGAGGTCGGCCAAACCTATAAATCCAACGAGCAAGAAGACCGACGTTAATACACGTCGAAGCAGTGGAAGAGGAAGTAGACAGACTTCTGAAGGCCAGGGCCATCAGAGAAGTCAATTACCCGACATGGCTATCAAATACAGTGGAAAAAGGAATGATAATCAAGGAGCAAGGAATGTTAACATCAGCCAACAACAGACATTTTCCAAAAGCAAAAAAACATTGGCAGTCAAGTGGGAGAGCTTCTCTACCATTATCTCGGCAGACAAATTTCAAAAAGGGACGTGGTTCTAAGATCATGCAGGAAATAGAAACGAAGCCAAGAATCTGGAAATACAACAAGAAAAACAAAGAAAAGAAAATTTCAGAGTCAAGAAGACAACAAAGTTCAAAGAATAAGGCCAAGTGCACAGGCACTAAGTAAGTATCTGAAGAACAAGAAAATAATGACCCAGACACGATACTAGCAACAGAAAGCAAGAACAGTGCCAGGCATCCAAACAATAAACAATTCAAAAACTTGAAGACACACGAAAGTAGAAGGCAACAGATGGCAAGTGAACAGATTCAGAAAAGTTATGAAAGATTGAGCTTAAATAGCAAATAAAGAATTTATGAACCTACCAAGTGAAATGAACGCCGATATAAAAATCGCCGGAGTCAAATACACGACTGGAAATCAAGAACCCACCGAAGAGTGTGAATGGGGCAGTTGCAAAGCTCTTGGAGTTTACGAATTAATGGAACCAGAACCTCAGCTAAGAGGTGCGATCTCAAGCAGCGTGGAAGGCTTGAAACTTGATACTTGACACAAGTGGACAGTAAAGTCCAGGGAACTTTGAGGTCGGCGAGTTTGATTTCGGACAGAGGGGCGCAGATGAATGAACAATGTAGGTTCCATCACCTCAGAATGCCGAGGTAATAGAACCTAGGGGGCAGTTGTGGGGATATATTTTTTGAGTACCAACACGTGGCAAGGTGACGCCAACGTGTCAGCCGAGATGCCACGTGTCCTGGTCGTTATGCCGAGGTCATCCCGGTTAGGCCGAGGTTATCTCCGAAGATATCGGAATCCGAGATAAGTGGATAAAGGACAAGAGTCCTAGAATGAAGAGGGAACTCAACCTGGATATGGGACAAGAGTCCGAGATTGGGAGAAGACTTCAGTTTGGGTAAAGATAAAACTCTTAGAGAGTTTATCCTAATCCCATTGGGAGTCCCAGATTAGCAGTAATCCTGAGTCCATTGGAGTTAGGCTCCCATTGGGACTAGGATTGAGTTGGCTATAAATAAGAGGCACCCCCATGGGTCTAAGGTATGCTTTTTATGCTCAAGCTGTGAGTTGAATAATTGATTTATCTTCGAGAGATATTGAGTACTGACTTGATCGTCGGAGTACCCCCGGGTGGCGAACCACCACCGGAGTTTTCTCTTTATGTTGCAGGTTAGTCAGGTGCCATCTATTCTGCCGGTGCTCTCCAGCTGGATACTAAGATCGCAGTGTGGTCAGATTTTCACTCACACAGATTCCAGCAGAGGAGTGTCAGGGATTGGCTTTCACAGCAAAACTGGTATGTTTCAAGCGTCTGATGAGTGGTGGGACAAGATGGAATCGGTAAGTACAATGTAATTTCTGTATGTTTGTTTCATTTCATATTTGCCAGTTAGCAATTAATTTTCTCATTTTTGTTGTTAGTAAAAATTTCACATATTGCATGTAATGTTTTCTTTATTAATGTCCAATTTTGCAGACAAACAAGGCGTATGCAAAGTTAAGGAAAAAACTTTGGAACATCGCGAGTTGATGGAGACGGTTTTCACAGGGCATCAGCTACTGGTAAGCACCATTGGATCCCGGGAGAGAAAGTTGTTGAAGCTGCCGATGTCTCATCTGATTCTGTGGACAGTATCGGAGCATAGCCATTCGTTGATCCGATACCCACGGGAGCACAAGACGTGGATTCAAATTCTTCAATTGAATCAGTTCCACTTGTTAACGAAAAAACAAAACGGACTCCGTCAACAAGCTGTGGAAAGTTGAAGAAGGCAACAAGTGGAGCGTCAATTATTGCGGAAAACATGAACAATCTGACAAATGTGGTTCGTAGGCAGAATCAACAAGTTACAGTCAGGCACCTCACAGGTAACGAATCACTGTACATAATTTCGGAGTGCATGCAACGGCTGAGGAACATTCATTCCCTTCTCGATACGCTGCTATTCCATTTTGCCTCGACACTAATGGATAACGTAGATTACCAGGAGGTGATGATGTGCCAGCCTGATGACGACCACATTATAGGCTAGCTCACACAGAAGCAGCTGTAGTGTAGTGCGACGGCGCTGTTTGTGAACCTATTCGAGCCTCGCTGGAATTGATATAGTGGTGTGATGCTGAAGATGCGTTCCCTTATCTTGGTTTAAAAAACTTTTACTTAGTTCATGTTGGACTTGTAATAAACAAGATGGTTGTGCGTGCTTTATATATATATTATATATATTTTATATTTTCCCGAGTTTGGTGAAGAAATATTTGCATGTTTGTGTAGGTTTTTCGACGATTACGTAGGATGGTTGTGTGTTTTTTTTTTTTTTTGGATGGAACATGATGGTTGTGTTTGATTTTTTTTTTAATGGGAATTAGATCTACAACGGCGGGCTGCCGTGTGTGTTTGCTTTTATTTATTTATTTTTTTTATTATGTTATTTTTCCGTTTCTATGGCTTTGGTTGGTAATGCAATTGATGTTTTATTGGTTTGTGCGTTACCAATTACCATCAGGTTCACTGTTTGTTTATTTGATATCATTTTACATGCAATTGTACCTTACTGTTAGGCGTCATCTATTCCATGGTGACGCAACATAAATATTTCCAACGATGTGGGCAATATGTTATGCTCAAACTGTTATTACCTTTAAGCCACTGCATCACGTATAAACTGATTGAAACCATCCCACTGTTATAGGTTTCACTTGAATCGACGTGATGAATCCCGGGAATGGAAGCAACAATTGGGATTTAACGGAAATGCTTAACCAAATGGCCATACAGTTGCAACAACAAAACAATTGGACAATTGTAGAAGCATGCCGGTATGTGCAAGAGTGGTACGAAAAACACATGTCTAAAACGCCATGTCGCACTTCAATTTTGACCAAGCATGCATGGATAACCGAACTATATGCAGGCAATGTGGGCCGATTTGATGAAAATGTGTGCATGTCGAAGGAAGTTTTTGTGGTTTTGTGTCACACATTGGTAACTAATTTTGGGTTACAAGTACCGCAACGTCCACATGGCTTACCTATTGAAGAAAGTGTTGCAATATTTATCCACGTGTTGAGAGGGTTGTAAAATCGGGAAATCCAAGAACGGTTTCAACATTCGGGGGAGACTATGTCCTGACAAATGCATAATGTATTAACGATGATGAAAGAGTTCACTGTTGTACATTGTAGGCTCACATATAGTTGGCATCATATACATCCATACGTACGGTCTAAACGGAAATACCTACCGTTCAAAGTACAATTTTAAAACCTCACTCAGTTAAGTATGTTTGCCTTCTTATTATTACATTTTATTGGACGTGATGTATGAAAAGTAACCATTACATGTACCACTAGGAGTAACAAAACAATTGGGTTGTTGGCAGGACTGTATCAGAGCCATAGACGAAACACATGTTAGTGCATGGGTTACAGTGCCAGATGCCGTAACATATTTTGGTAAGAAATACTGTCACACACAAAATACCATGGCCGCGCGCGATTTTGACATGTGTTTTATCTTCGTTTGGCTTGGATGGGAAGGAAGTATGCACGATAGTCGCATCTTCAATGAGATACTAACAAATGACAATGTTCCATTTCCATATCCTAAAAAAGGTAACACATTGCATTGAAAATATTTGGGTACATAATATTTGGAAAAACACCGTTAATTAAAAATTAAACACAATTTGGTGGTTTGTTTCTGGTACTGTCTGCAGGTAAATATTATCTTGTTGATGCTGGCTATTCGAACCGGGTAGATTACCTAGCACCTTTCAAAGGCATTCGTTACCACCAACAACAATTCCGCATTAGTGAAGGGCAAAGGATAGCAAACACCCCTAGGGAATTATTTAACAAAGTTCACTTGTCATTACGCAGTGTGGTGGAACGCACTTTCGGCGCCTAGAAAAATCGGTGGGGGTTTATTAGAGACATGCCTTGGTATGATTTTGCAAATGTGCAAGTTTAATTAGTAGGTGCATCAATGGCATTACATAATTATATACGTCGAAATACAGGCAATCTAACAACTGTAAACCCATCTTGAACGAGGAAAAGGCTATGGCAATAGTAAATGTCATACCAGAAGTTGAACATGACAATGATGGTTTAATGGTTGGGGATGAGGACTTGCATATGGCATTGGTGCAACTTTGCATATGGGACAAGTTAGTATACATGCGTCATAACGAAATGTTAGGAAATATATAATAGCCCACCTAATATTCATAGGCTTGTAACATGAATAACCACAAAGAAGAGGCAGTATGCAAGTATATTATCATGTAGAATATGTATGTGTTTACACGGGAAAAATCCCTATTATCAAAAATTTTTAAAAAAATAATTCAACAAATGGTTACAATCAATGACATAAACATTTTCAAATGTTTGCATTTTTCTTAAAAAAACACAAATAAAACCGAAAATATCATTTTCCATGTCATTTAAAAAAACAAAACATAAAAAAGCCTTTTCCAAAATTTAAAAAAAAAAATCGAAATTATCATTTTCCACGTCATTTTAAACTAAAAACATCAAAAACCTTTTCCAAAAAAAATAAAAATAAAAAAGACATAAAAATAAAACCGAAATTACCATTTTTCACGTCATTTAAAATATAAAAAAAAAAATAAAAAAGCCTTTTCCAAAAAAAAAAAACAACAAAAATTAAAGAAAAAAAAAAGAAGAAAGACAATAAAATAAAACCGAAATTAGCATTTTCCACGTCATTTAAAAAAAAACGTAAAAAAGCCTTTTCCAAAAACAAAAAACAAATTAAAAAAAAAAACGAAATTATCATTTTCAACATCATTTGAAAAAAAAAAACATAAAAAAGCCTTTTCCAAAATAAATAAATAAATAAAAAAACAAAAAAAAGACATTAAAATAAAACCGAAATTAGCATTTTCCACGGCATTTAAAAAAAACTTAAAAAATCCTTTTCCAAAAAAAACAAAAAAAATAAAAAACAAATTTTCATTTCCCAGGTCATTTTAAAAATTAAAAAAAAAACATCACAAAAGCCTTTTCCAAAAAATAAAAATAAAAATTGAAAACAATAGAAAAAAATAAAAAAGAAAAGAAAAGAAAAAAAAAACACTAGGCTGACGTGTTTGGCTCAGCCGCCCAACAGTGGCCAACTTTCACCCCAAGGGCAATTGAGTAATTTCACATGTGGACACCTCACCAAAAAATCAAAAAAACCTATCCCAAACTAGGCTTTTTAGCCCTAGGTTAAAATATCCAAAAAAATAAAAAAGCCAAGCCACTTCCCAAACGAACCCAAAGGGACATAATACACCACAAAATGATAAGTTTTTGTAGTCTGATTGTACAATAAAGAGATGATTTAAAATAACTGACAAAGGAGATCCACATAGGATTCCCTATGTGTTTGGTGTGAGTTTCTAATCAATTTTTCACCTTATATTTGAATGATATATTTTATAGCGATCCCGGTTTTCCTCCATTGGTTATTATATTCCGGACTTAGTTCCGTGGATGTCTGTTGTTGTATATGTGCATTTCCATCATTTAATTCCTTGTATATGAGTTTTAGGATGTGTTGGGCAGGTTTGAAACAGGTTGGATGTGTTTTGAAACAAATGGTTGCTGTCAAGTTTTTGGTCTCTTCGCTCGAGCGAAGGTTTGTACGCTCGAGCGAGCTTTGTGGGTCGTCAGGTTTTCTTTTTAGACGCAGCTTTGGCTCGAGCGAGCTTTTCTTCGTTCGAGCAAGCTTGGTCTGGTGTGTCTCTTCGCTCGAGCGAGAGGTCTTGCGCTCGAGCATGTGTCTGCGTCTAGTTTGGACCTGAAGGTTGTGTTTCTTGGCTCGAGCGAGCTTTCCTTCGCTCGAGCGAGCGAGCTATATGTTTTGGGTTTCTTCGCTCGAGCGAGCATTCTTGCGCTCGAGCGTGCTTCTGGGTTGCAGACCTGAAGCTTCGTGTTGTTGGCTTGAGCGAGGCTTTCTGCGCTCGAGCGAGGTTCATCTGTGTCTGGTCGCTCGAGCGACCAATCCTTCGCTCGAGCGAGCCTCGAGTATATCAGATTGCAGCAGCGGGTTTTTACAACACTTTTTCATCTTCTTCTTTTACTCAAATCCTAGCCCCGACTGCTTCTCTCTCTAAACCACCACTTCTCTCCAAAAGAACTCTTGATCTAGGGTTCCCCTACACTATTTCCTTTGTATAAAAGCTTGAGCTTGGCGTGGCCTTCGTTTTGATCCAAAAAACATTGGGTTTGGAGCATCTTGGGTTTTCGCCTTCATCTCCTTTGAGTCTCTTCTTTTGAGGTAGGGGTAACCTACTCCTTACCATGAGTTTTAACATAAATGTTGGGTATTTTGTATAGATGGTGTTGTTTGTGAATTTTGGGAAAGTTAGGGTTTGATTTGAAGTTATAAAAATGGGGTTTTCAATTGTTAAACTCCATGTGTATGTGAGACCTTGGAAAATGGAATTATTGTTGTTAAGTTGATGAAATTGAACCTTAGGGTTGATATTTGAAAAAGGGGGAAAATGCCCTAATTGTGTTTGAATAATTAATTTGGAGAAATGTGAAATTGTTGATAATTTATCTGTTTAGAAATAACTGCTTTGGGCTATCAGTGGAGGATAGTCTTGATTGTTGTAGACACTGTATGTTGATTAGGGAAAACAGAAGCTAATCAAATATGTTATGTCATTGAATATGACGGTTGAATTGTCACATTAAATATGTGCCCAGATTGATCATTGTACATGATAGAGCTTTTAAATACATTGCATATGTATCTTGTTTGGGAGGAGATATGGGATGTACTCCATGGTTTGAGAGGAGATAGAGGATGTACTCTCAAACCCGTTTGGGAGGAGATAGGGGATGGACTCCATTGATAACTAAGTTGGTCGGAGTGTCCAGGGTGAAAGTCCTGAAATCCCAATTGCGTTTGCATAACGTAGATGAATTGAAGTATTGAATTGTTAATATGAGTTGTAGTCTCATTTGAAATTGAAATGTTGAAGTGTTAATAATGTGAGTTGTAGTCTCACATTAATTGATCATGATCGAAGTTTTGTTAACATGAGTTGTAGTCTCATTATAAACTGTCTGGATGAACAGAGAATCATATCTATGAATTGGTCTAGATAATGAAACAGAAAAAGGAATTGAAACATATTTGTAAATATGGATTGATTAAGGAAGAGATGTACGTTTTTTTATATGAGTTAAACATTTATCAAATGCTAATGTTTTAGTTATCGCTCATATTTGATTTAGTATATCTCTACTGGGCTTTGGCTCACCCTATATGGGACATCATTTTCAGGTTCAGGTGATATGCCACCTCCAAGGACGTAGTTTGAGAGACTTAGAGGCTGAAAGATCTTTTGTTGTTATCTTTTTGGTGTTACATGTAAATTCAAGCCAAGGGCTTAATGCGTTTTGAGTTAGTACTCTCTTTTGTAACCAAGTGTTGGCTTGGAAACTTGTAAGCCCGTAGGACATTTACTTTTGTTGTCAACATGTAATACTTTTGTAATGAATACTCTGATAAATGGAAATATGCTTTATTCTCTCATGTCTATGGATGTCATGAATGTTGGGTTTATATGTATTATTTTGAGGGCGTTACATATTTGGTTTTAATTTTCAAATAATGATTCCAAATCAATTTCAAAATATATTTTGAAAACATGTTTGGTAAACCAGACAATTTTTGAATTTTTGATCTACTCGGTCGTTTATCTGGACATACCCCTGGATGTCTGGCCGTCATTCGGCTGGTTGACCAAAATAGTACTTTTTTTTTTTTAATTGCCAATCACCACTTGTTATTTGGAAGAAAAAAAATATTTGTTTTTAATATTTTTTAAATATAGAAATTATTTTTTTAGACCAAAATGACAAATTATTTTTTTGAATTGAATTTTAAAAAGAGTTTGGTTATGAGTTTTGAATAGAAATTTCAATAGAGTTTTGAGTTGTGTGTTTGGTTATGAGTTATAAGTTTTTTCGATTAAGTTTTAAAAATTCTTTTCCAAACTCATAACCAAACAACTTTTCCCATTTCATTTGTCACATCAAAAATTCAAAACTCAATTCAAAATTCTTTTCAAAACTTATGACCAAACAAATTTTCTTTTTTCAAATCATAATTTCAAAACTCACAAACTCAAAATATAATTCTATTATCAAATCATAATTCTAAAACTCTACCAAACGCTACATATAATTTGCAGGGCTTTTTTCTTTTGGGATGGCTTTCTTCCCTCCATGGAAAATTATTAAGTTTGGTATTATATAATTTTTTCTCTCTTTAATTAAAAACTTCTTTTGCACATTCGAGATAGGTTTGAAGGACACCACAATATTTAGTCTTTGTTTGGGAAGAGCTAAAATGGCTTAACTTTTTAGTTTTTTAGCTATTTTAGCCTCGTTTGATTTTTGTTTTTGGCTTTTTTGACTTTTATGAGAGAAAAAATGTAATGATTATGGTTTAGATGTGATATTTAATCTTATTAGATTATGTAGCTAATTGTTTACCAAAAAAAAAAGATTATGGTGCTAATTTTGCCTTTTGCGCTTTTTTTAACCAAAAGGCCAAAACCAAACATAGCTTTACTGCGATTTGCATGCCTAGATTTGGTGTTCAAATCTTTGTTCACTTTTTCTTGTGATACGTGTTCTTTATTTTTTTTATGTATAATTTTAGGTATTCATCTTTTAACTTTCTTGAATTTACTCAGAATGGAATTATGTGGTTGTGATTGAATTTGTGTCGTGTGATGTTTATGTATAAAATAAATTTGAATCACAAGATAAAGATTCTGGATAATTTTTAGATTGATAAAGATGGGTTTGTAGTATTACTCATTTCTCTATTTAAAAAAAAAAAAAAAACTATGTAGAGGAGTGCACACCACTTAAGCAACACACATATTATGATGTTAATTTTATTAGTATTTATTTTTATTTTTACTTATTTAAATTGTACATATATTGCGTGTGCTAAACGCTAATGTTTATAAAATTTATTATCTACTCTAATAATATATTAACTTATTAACTAATTATTTATGTAACAATTTAATTATTAAGAGATTTTACTAGCAAGCTAAGCCAAACTTGAGGTTATTTGAACCATCCCAAAAGCTTTCTATTGTAAGAGAAAGTTCTTACAAATTTCCCCTTTGGAAAAAAAAAAAAAAAAGGTATATATAGATCAATGTATTCATCATTTAAAATTTGAAGTACGATCAAATTGATTTAGTAGGAACTTGATGGGAAAGGAGGTCTTTATGGTCAACTAGATCAACCAGTCAAAAGGCGCCTGAATTTTATCATTTATTGAGAAAAATGAGGTCACCTTAATTATTGGGTAAATTGCACTTATCATTTTGGAGATATATAAAAAAATACATCAAATTTCAAATTTTAATATAATTATGTTAAATTTTTTTAATATTTTAATTCACATGACATTTAATTCTATTTTTTTCAATAATTTGTTAGTCATAAAATGATATGTCATCTCTTTTACATTGAATTGTTTTTATTATTGTATCTTGTGAAGAATTTTTTTGTTAGTCAAGAAAATATATTTATTGATTATTATTTTGTGATGAAAATTAAGAATATTTGTGGTGTACGTTATGTCACTCACTCTATGATAGAACTTACAAATGGTGAATCTATGACGCGCACAACTAAAGCAAAATTTATAACCATTGTGATTATGTATATTACAAATAATTTATGATGAGAAATGTTAGGAATAATTTTGGTTATAAAATTACAACATATTATTTAGTGTTTGTTTTGAACCGCTATAATTATATTATACATATTGTAATAGAATACATATGATATGCACCTTGTGAAGGAGGCACATTGTTGAGAAAATATTATTTTGCCCCCACAGCTATTACTTAAAAATCAAATCAATTCTGATTCTTCTAATAAAATCAATTTTACATATAAACTATTTAATTTTGCATTAATTTTATCCTCACCATCAATCATCATCTATAATTAAACAGAAGTTGCTGATATGGCCCTCAAATTTCATTTTACCTTCCAAAATATTTCTAAAATAACAATTAGACCCCTGGACAAAATGAAATTTGAGGGTCTAATTAATATTTTATAGATAATTTGAGGGATAAAATGAAGTTTTAAATGAAAACATGATGCCAAAGTCAGCACATTCTGTCTTATCATAGACAACAGTTGACAGTGGGGTGAAATTAATCCAAAATTGAATGGTTTATATGTAAAATTCATATAATCGGAAGAATGGATGTTGAATTGATTTTGAGTAATAGTTTGGGGGGCAAAGTAAAACTTCCTTTATATTGTTTAATGGAGGGTTGAGCTTCTTCGTGGAATCCATTACAAGTTCCGTTTCAATTATGCTAATTTTTATTTTATAGGGTATTTAATGTATATTATTTATACAGAAAAATTAAGTTGAACCGATAATCATAACATTTTTATTTTATTACTTTTGTTTTCGAAAAATTAAAAAAATATTTTTATTAAAATATACTATTTATTTTTTATAAAAATAAGATAAAATGAAAATATTATAATTATTGAATCAATTTAATTTTTTTTTATAAATAATATACACAGATTTTTTTTATAAAATCAATAATTCAAATCATTAAAATAAAATTCATAATAAACTCCATAAACCAAAACGGAACCGTAATAAAATCCACCCTCAAGTTCTCTCAAGACAACGCGGTTCAACAACCCTGGTCCAGGCCAGTGGGCCATATTTCTTCCCTGCATCTCATCAATTATTGCCTCGGTAAACATATGTAGTAGGCCGCCCCCTTCAAGTTATGGTGTCACAACGTTTCTTCTCTATCATGATCCATTTTTCTCTTTGAAACCCAGACCAAACCATCGAAGAAAAAACCTGTCCTCTCTCTCTGTCTCTCTTTCTCTAGCCAAGACTCCAACACGACCCTGTTTTGGTAGCAGTTCCTTTCAAAGCCATGGACAGTAGTATCTCCCAACCAATCCACTTAACAACCACCACCACAAAGCTACCACCGCCACAAACAACAACGACGACTACCAAGTTGCAGATCCTGATCTCACTAACATGATTGGTGGAGATCTTAATTTCATGAAAGAGACCATGACACAGATTTAGAAGTTTGTAGATCATATGAATGTGCAAATCAACCAGGCTTGTGAGAAATTTGAGGAGCTCAAAACAAGAGGAGGGAGTGATACTAACGAACTTGGCCAACTGAAAATGTTTGACAAGAAGTTGAAATCCTAGATTCCCTACCAAGTCGATGTAAACAAGGCCGGTTATTTGTATAGCTTGTACAAGGAGCCAAAGTTTGATCACATCACTACACTTGAAGATATCCAAAGTTTGATCACATCATATTAGATTTTGTCCATTATGATTTTTTCTTTTCTTCCCAAAGAACTTGATACCATAATGGTACTTTTCAATGAATAAAATAAAAGGTATAATTAACAAATATTACACTTATAGCATAGGATAAGCAGTAGTAGATATATACTTTGCATAACCACTTCACAAACTTGTAACTTAACCATAAGATTGCAATGATTTTGAATAGAGAAGTGATATTTTACTGTGAATAGATAGAAGTAAAGATGGTGAAAGTGAATTAAAACTGCACAATAAATTAATCTTTTTTAGATAGGAACTGCACAACGTTTTAAAAAGAGGAAGAAATCAAAAATAAATAAATAAAGGATGAAAGTAACTCATTATGGAAGAGAAGAAGTCTAGACTAGTATGGAACTATTGGGTTGGAGAACGTGTTTAGTGGGAGAACGTGTTTAGTGGAAGAACGTAAGTGCTTTGTTAGGTTTTTATTATTGACAATCCTGTTTGACAAAACTCCTTTCAGTTGTAATTATATTCGATTTTTATTTCAGTGAGGCTTTGAGTTTTAGATGCGAATCCAACCCGAATTGTGCCTTGCCTAGGAGTTGCATTTTTCCGCTTGAGCGAAATTTCCTGTGCTTGAGCGTCAGTCTTCTCGAGCGAAGATCGCGGAACAGATTGCTATAAATATGTGTTTCAGTCAGATTTTAGGGTCACGGCTTCCAGATCTTCTTCTTGGATATTAGGGTTTATATCTGGGGCTATTTTGCTTGGTTTCTTTGATGTTTAATTGAGTATTCAACTCATGGTTTAAGAAGTATACATCAAAGGATTGTTTGTTTATTCAATACAAAAGAGAGTGTTATTCTTCGGTGGATTCTGTCGAATTTGGGCCTGAAACTTTGGTGGATTCCGGAGTGGCTCATCGTTGTGATTCGACATCGGCATTATGGATTCAACATTGGGAAAGACAATTCTGAGGTGAAGATGGGGCTGGAAGAGGCACATAGGGGTCGGTTCAATTCGGGCGTGTTGAGAGTACAATTGTGTAATTCCTTTATATCTTCCTAGTGGATTGTTTTATGGCTGTTGCTCGTGGTTTTTTTTATCACAATTAGTGGCGCTCCAATTGTGGTTTTTCCACATTAAATCGTTGTGTTGATTTGTCTTTGATTGTTTGATTGGGATTGCTATTTACTCGTTAAAATTGATACATAATCACAAATCAATATCTAGGGGATTTCTAAAATTTTTCAATTGGTATTAGAGCAGGTCGCTCTATTTTTCTTTTAAACTTTTGGAGTGAGATCTTGTTTGATTTGTGATAATGGATTCAATTCGTGAGGGAAATTCTATGGTTCGACCACCCCTACTTGACGGATCTAATTATTCTTTTTGGAAAGCTTGGACGAGATCATTTTTAAAATCTATTGATGAAAAAGTTTGGCAATTTGTCATGTATGAGTGGACTGAACCAACGATTACCGTTAATGGAGTAACTTTCCCCAAACCAATTGATAAGTGGGACCCAACTGATTACCAAAATAGTAGCTGGAACAGTAAAGCTATCAATTCTCTCTTTTGCGCTGCCACACCTGAAGAGTTTAGTCGAATTTGCAATTGTGAAGTTGCAAAAGAGGCTTGGGATATCTTACAAACTATTAATGAGGGCACTCCTTTTGTTAAACGCTTAAAACTTCAAAGGCTCACGTCTAGTTTCGAAAACCTTTCTATGAAAAATAGTGAGACATTTGATGAATTTTATGCGAAGTTGAGTGACATTGTAAATTCTAGCTTCAATGTAGGTGAAAAAAATACCAGAATCCAAGGTTGTGGGAAAAATTTTGAGATCCTTGCCCGATCAGTTCCAACCAAAAGTTACAGCTATTGAGGAGGCTCAAGATGTTGACAACCTCAAGCTGGATCATTTGGTTGGAAATCTCCAAACTTGTGAGGCACATAGAAATTTCAAAAAGAAACAAAAATATGATATTGCTTTTAGTAGTGCTCATACAGTTGGAAAGGATTCTGATGAGGATTGTGAGATTGATTCCAAGATTACAAATGCTTTCTAAAACAATTTAAAAAGTCTTTTCTAAAAAAGAATCCTAATCTTTTGGAATCAACTCATAAATCCAAAGGCAAAGATAAATTCAAAATTAATTCTATAACCCAGAAGAAGAAAGGAAAAATACAAGGGAACTCTGAAAGAGTCCAATGCTATGAATGCCAAGGATTTGGCCACTTTGCTCAAGAATGCCCTACTTGTTTGAGGAAGAAGAAAGCCTTCGCTATCACTTGGGATGATGAATCAAAGTCTGATAAAGATGAAAGTGACAACGAAGCACAAGGCAAAGAGGGGCATGAACAATTCCTTGCTTTCACGGTGGCTTCCGAAACTGAAGGACGAACAGAGTATTCGAAGAGACCGATTAAGAATGCCATTGATGATGAATCCTCGGAGAGTGATGACAAAGAGCTTAAGCAAGCTTATGAAAAATCGTATAAGGAATCTCTTAACTTATCTAAATTGAATGACAAACTTACTATGAAACTCAAAGCATATGAAAGTGAGAATGTCAAATTAAAGAAGGAGATTTCCGAGTCTAGGAATGATGCCGTCAAGATATCTAATGATCGACAAGCTCTTTGTGCAAAACTCTTGACTTGTGAGACAGAAAGGAATGAGCTACAACAAATCTATGCAACGTATAAAGAAAAGATTGAATCTCTCGAGATGTCTCAAGTTGCGTTGGAAGAACTAATGATCAAGAAAAAGGAAGAGCTGCTACCATTGGTCTTTGGAACAAAGGATCAAAGACTTTGGACAATATCATTGGATCTTAACAAATGTGTTATGACAAGAGTGGCATTGGCTTTGGTGATAACAAAGAGCAAAAATGGAGTACATCTCATGATACAAGAACTCAAGGAAAGGTAGAACAAAAAATACAACGAGAGGAAAGACTTCTTAATCTTCCTAGATTTGGTAAGGTCAAAGAAAAGAAGATATACCCTGTTTTTATGTGTCATCATTGTGGTATGTATGGTCATATTCGCTCTTATTGTTATGAGTTTCATGAGAGAGTGTCTCATAGAGATTGAAGAAATTCCAACATCTCGTGGGGTAGGAGACACTTCATTGGTTGTAATGAGGTTAAGGGTCATATTAGACCTCGCTTTTTTGATTTGCATAAGACCAAACATGAACATAGGCTGTGTTTGCTTAGAACTAGGAATAGGAAGTTGGAAACCAAGTTAAGACGGGTTCCCAATGAAGATGAAGAGAACCACAACGTTAAGACACCACCCAAGAACCGCAATTCTCAGAACTTTGTTCATATTAAAGCGGTTTGGGTAAGAAAACTTGACTTGTGTTAATTTGTTTATTCATTTTAGTTTTTGGGTTTTGTTTGTTTTTTCTTTTTGGGTCATTTAATGTGTGCTTGTTCATTTTTTGTCTTGTTTATTTAAAACAAAAAAAATCCAAAAAGATTTTCTTAGTATAGTTTTGCAAGCTCAAAATTTTTGAGAAGTCCTTGGTACATATTGGAATTGATGAGAATATCCATTACATATTAATATGTGTGTGCTTTCTGTAGTCTTTTCTCATTTTGGAGTGTGTGTACTTTGATTAGTATGTGTCATTCTGTACACTCTCTTGGATTAGCAAATATCGGAATCTTCTGCCTTTATGATCAATTTTCTCTATGGACTTATAACAGTGTGTCTTTTGCTTTTCTAGAGGAATTGACCTATACTAGCACATCATAGGTGATGTTAAGTCTCTTAACCACCTTCCATCTTTTGCATCTCCACAGCTTTCCCCTCTATTCTTTGTAGACCAACCATGAGGAAAAGGCTACCTCAAAGTCACCAATCAGGCTATCCTTATTATATCCATGTTTCTCTGGTTCGGTTTCCATACTCTTGAGTGTGTCACCCACCAATGAGTGTGCAAAAGAAAGAAAAAAATGTGCATAGGAAAGAAAAGAAAAAAAATGTGCAAAAGAAATAAAGAAGAAAAAAAAAAAAGATTCATTGATTGAGGGGGAGCCTCTGCTTTTACTCAACAAATACCCCTTGACTCCTAGTGGTTTGACTTTCCTTGGTTGTGCTTAGATTCTCTTGCTGGAGGTCCAGCTATCAGATCACTACTAGGATTTGAATCTTGTGTTTGTCGAACTCCAAGAGTCACACACACACTTTTTTTCATGGGATCTATGCTTTTCACATAATGCATCACTTTCTTTCATGAGGAATCTTCTACAGGCTGTGCGCATTGTGTTTTCAAGTAATTGTGTTTCTTGGATAATCTTGTGTGTTTTTAAGGTACAAATCTAAAATTCCTTGCTTGCTCCACCATATTATTTTTGTTTTTTCTCCTTCTTGTTCATTGTTTTCAGTACAATGTTTGTGGTTGCTTTTAGTAAGGGGGAGTTTGGTCTATCATTGCAAATGGTTTCTTAGCATGAACTTCCATTGATTGGTTTGGTAAGGGAGATTGGCCTTAGTTGGTTTGCATGTTGCTATGCATTGCTTTTTTATTGTTTCCTTCTTGCATGCTATTGCTCATTACATCATCTTGTCCTTACTTGTGTGGTTTATGCTCCTGATTTTGTTGATTAAGCTTTCTTTGAAAATTCATGACAAAAAGGGGGAGAAGTTTGAGTGAAAATCAAAATGGTTTTTGAGCGTATTTGCATGTTTCTTAGGATTGTCATCTATTCATGCTACATGTTCTTAAAATCTCTAATTTACATCTATTCATATTTCCATCTCATGCTTCAAGACAATCTTGTCATATGTTTATTGCTTTTTCATATACTCTTGTGGCACTAATAGTTGTTTTGGAGATTGTGGCACTAATAGATGTTTTGTAGATCATGATCTTGTTAAAGAAGTTTGTTTTTATAGCGATCCCGGGTTTTCCCCTTTATGTACAGTATTCCGGACTTAGGTTCCGTGGTGTTGGTTGTTGTTTATATCTTGTTTCCGTCCTTTAATTCTTTGTATTTGAGTTTTAGGATGTGTTGGGCAGGTTTGTAACAGGTTGGGTGTGTTTTGAAACAAATGGTTGCTGCCCAGATTTTGGTGTCTTCGCTCGAGCGAGGCTTTTGTCGCTTGAGCGAGCTCTTTGTTTTAGTTCCTTCGCTCGAGCAAGAGTTGAGTGGTGTGTCTGGTGGCTTGATCAAGGAGTCTTGCGCTTGAGCTTCCGTCTGCGTCTGGTTCTCGACCTGAAGGTTGCATTTCTTGGCTCGAGCGAGCTTTCCTTCGCTCGAGCGAACGAGGACTATGTTTTGGGTTTCTTCGCTCGAGTGAGCTTTTCTTCGCTCAAGCGTGCTTCTGGGTTGCAGACCTGAAGCTTCGAATTGTTGGCTCGAGCAAGGTTTCTTTGTGTCTGGTCGCTCGAGCGACCACTTCTTCGCTTGAGCGAGCCTCGATTATATCAGTCGGCAGCAGTGGGTTACACTTCACTTTTTCATCATTTTCTCTACACAAACCCTAGATCCGACTGCTCTTCTCTCCCTATATACCTTCTCTCTAAGAATGTACCTAGTTCTAGTGTCTTTCTATCCTAGTTCCTTTGTAAGAAAGGTGGAGCTTGGTGTGGGCTACATTTTGATTTGAAAATCTTTGAGTTTGGAGCATTTCGAGTTTCATCATCTTCTCCTTTGGGTCTCTTCTTTTGAGGTAGGGATAACCTACTCCTTTCTATGGGTTTTGACATAGATATTATGTATTTTGTATAAATGGTGGATTATGGTAATTTTGGGAATGTTAAGGTTTTATTTGTAATTTATAAAAAGTGGGATTTTGTGTTTTAAAGCTCCATGTGCATATAAGGCCTTGGGATTATGAGTTTATGGATCAAATTGGTGGAATTTGGTCATAGGATCAATATTTGAGAAAAAGGGAAAATGTCCTAATTAATGTGATAAATTAATTTGCATAATTAATTTGGGGAAATATGAAATTGAGTTGGAAACATGAAATTGGGAAATTATGAGATTGAATGGTGTAGTTGGATTAATTAATCACTCGCTCATGAAAATGTTGAGATTTTATCTGTTTGATAAATTTATTATCTCTTTAGAGATAACTGCTTTGGGCTATCGGTGGAGGATAGTCTTGATTGTTGTAGACACTGTATGTTGATTAGGGAAAACTGAAACTAATCACCTGGAATATGTCATTGAATATGACGGTTGGAATAATACATCGAATATGTGTATTGATTGATCATTGTATATGATAAGTGTTTAAATACATTGTATATGTATATTGTTTAGGAGGAGATAGGGTATGTACTCCATGGTTTGAGAGGAGATAGGGGATGGACTGCCAAACCTGTTTGGGAAGAGATAGGGGATGGACTCCATTGATAACTAAGTTGGCCGGAGTGTCCAGGGTGAAAGTCCCGAAATCTTAATTGCATTTGCATAACGTAGATAAATTGAAGTATGGAAGTGTTTTTAATGAGTTGTAGTCTCATTTCAGTTGTGGTAAAGAAGTGTTTTAATATGAGTTGTAGTCTCATTTAATTGTTTGGCCAGGTTCTGAGCCATGTTTATGAATTGAATTGGATAAGTAAAGGAAAGTGGAATGAAACATGGACTATTGTCATGGACTGGATTGTGTTGTAAGTTGGTTTACAAGTGTTAGCCATTTATCAAATGCTAATATTTTAGTTATTGCTCATATTTGGTTTAATATATCTCTACTGGGCATTGGCTCACCCTTCATAGGACATCATTTTCAGGTTCCGGTGATATGCCACCTTCAAGGACATAGCTTGGGAGGCTTGAGGCTAACAGATCTCTTTCTTTTTGTTGTTCTCTTTTGGGTATTACATATAAATTCAAGCCTAGGGCTTAATGTGTATTTGAGTTAGTACTCTCTTTTTGTGACCAAGTGTTGACTTGGAAAGTTGTAAGCCCGTAGGGCATTTACTTTTGTTGTCAACATGTAATACTTTTGTACTTAATACTCTGATGAATGGAATTATGCTTTATTCTCTTAAGTTTATGGATGTCATGAATGTATGATTTATGGGTTTATTTTGAGGGCGTTACAACTTGGTATCAGAGCGTACCGGGTTTGAATACCTTGGGTACGTGGGAAGTGGTTAGTACCACATTGGGTTTGTCTCGCTTGTTAGAGACTTATGTATGATGTTATGTGTATATTTGATAACATGCTTATGTGGTTATATGGGTGTGGAATTTAGTTTCTAGGATGTTGATTGGATCTTTGGGTTTCTGAGAGTCTTGTTGGAAAAGCATTTTATCAATGCTGTTTTTAACTGGAACTCTAGCAACGCCTCGGGACTGTCATTATCGGAAATGAAATTCGTAAGTGCTTATGTGATTATGTGCTTACGTGGAATGAATTACTGTTGTCCAATGCATTAGGACGCGAGTGTTATAGCTTCGGCACATTTGTGAATGTGCTAATGTTCTTCGTTACCTTTATTAGGATGTCAGGACGAGGACGTGGTGGTAGGCGAGGTAGGCCTAGGAGGCAGGAGGCCTATACCGGAGGAGATTCCGGCACAGCAGGAGGGAGTTAGTCAGGCCAATGTGGCCGAGCCAGTAGGTCAGCAGGCCATGGACGCCTTAGCCCGTGAGATGGCAGGAGCATTGAGGGAATCCATGGACATTCTCAGAGCTGAGAATCAAGTCCAGGCCCATGTGGTTGAGGCATGGCCTTCTTTTCTGAAGATGGTTTTTCCGGTCTAATCCGGATGAGTTTCTGGGGGATCCGAAAGAGCCACTTAAGGCTGATGAGTGGCTTGAGCAGATGACGAAGACGTTTGAGATGCTTGGCATCGAAGACGAGGCTTTGAAGGTGACCTTGGCGTCCTTCCAGCTGAAAGGAGACGTGGGTCAGTGGTGGAAGTTTGTTCGGGGCTGTATTGGTGGGACTTGGGAGGCCTTCGTTGGTGCTTTCCAGGAGAAGTTTTTGCCTCCCGTTGTTAGGCAGAAGTTGAGGGATCAGTTCTGTCAGCTCAAGCAGCTGAACACACCCATGGCCGAGTTTGAGGCCGCATTTACTAGCTTATCGAGGTTTGCTCCAGAGTTAGTGGCGTCTGAGGAACGTCGTTGTCTTGAATTTGAGAAGAAGTTGAGGACTGGGCTTAAGCTTAGGGTTGCGGGTTCCATGACCCGGGAGTATGGGCATCTTGTGGATGCTGTGGCCCATCTTGAGATTATTATGCATGAGGAGGAGGAGAGGATGAGGGGCTCCAAGAGGAGTCAGGATGGCCAGGGGGATGACAGGAGGCAGAGGGGTTCTAACCCTCAGCAGCCCCAGGGTATTTTTACGAGGTCTACCTTTCCAGTGCCAAGTTCAGGCTCTGGGAGAGGCAGTCAGGGAGACTTTACTTGTTACAAATGTGGTCAGCTGGGCCACAAGTCTCCAGCTTGCCCGCAGAGGGGAGGAGGACAGAGAGCAGCTTCATCTTCGGCTCGTCCTCAGAGCCAGAGTCAGGGCAGAGGCCAGCCGCTCTCTTGTTACCAGTGTGGTCAGGCGGGGCACCTGAAGAGGTTTTGCCCGCAGTTGAGTGGCACATCTGGTGCATCTGGGTCGAGGCAGAGTTATCAGCCAGCTCAGTCAGTTCAGGCCTCGAGGGCCAATCAGGGAGCCTCATCGTCTCAGTCTGTGCAGCAGTCTTTTGCTCCGAGAGGTGAGCAGGTAGATCAGAGACCTTCAGGGCGTGTGTATGCTGTTACCGCGCAGGATCTTGTACCGGCTCCATCTGTTGTGAGAGGTACCTTTTTGTTTTGCAACTCGGTTGCTAATGTGTTGATTGATACGGGTGCATCCATTCCTTTATATCTGCTGCATTTGCATCTGTTTTGGGGTTGGAGTTGGCGCAGTTAGCTTCTCCTATTTGTGTTGTATCACCTGTTGGAGGTGAGTTGATTTTGAAACAAGGGTGTCGGGTTGTGATATAGAGGTCGCCGACCGCCGACTTCCATTTTCTTTTGTAGTTATGGCTATGTCAGGTTTTGATGTGATTTTGGGTATGGACTGGTTATCGTCATACCGGGCTATTATTGATTGCTACCGCCAGAGGGTTACTATATGTACCTTGAGCGGAGATTGTTTTCATTTCTTGGGGGATCGGGTTGGTAGTGTTTTGCCACCAGTGTATGATCCGCGAGGGCGGAGTGAGCTTAGTGGTCTTCTCGCTAGCTTTATGAGTAGTGAGTGTGATGAGATCCAGATTGAGTTACCCAGAGTGGTTTGTGAGTACTTGGACGTCTTTCCTGAGGACCTTGTTAGTTTGCCACCCCATCGAGAGGTGGAGTTTTCCATTGATTTAGTGCCGGCACGGCGCCGATTTCCATGGCACCGTATCGTTTTGCCCCAACCGAGTTGAGTGAGTTGAAGATTCAGCTCCAGGAATTGCTAGATAAGGGCTTTATCGGCCCTAGTACTTCGCCGTGGGGAGCACCGCCCTCTTTGCTAAAAGAAAGACGGGGCTTTGAGACTTTGTATTGATTACCAGGAAATTGAATCGGGCTACGGTTAAGAACAAGTACCCTATGCCTCGTATAGATGATCTGTTTGACCAGTTGAAAGGGTCCCGTTGTTTCTCTAAATAGACTTGAGATCGGGTTACCATCAGTTGAGGGTCAGGGAGGAAGATCCCGAAGACGGCATTCCGTACGCGTATGGCCATTATGAGTTTCTGGTGATGCCTTTTGGGCTCACCAATGCACCGGCAGTGTTTATGGACTTGATGAACCGATATTCCGGGAGTTCTTAGATCGCTTTGTGGTCGTCTTTGTGGACACATTTGATTTATTCACCTTCTGAGGAGGAGCGAGAACACTTGAGAGTGGTACTTGAGTTGCTTAGAGCCCATAAGCTGTATGCTAAGTTTGGGAAGTGTGAGTTCTGGCTAAGAGAGGTTAAATTCTTAGGCCATGTAGTCTCCGGGGAAGGGGTGTCTGTTGATACATCCAAGATAGTGGCAGTGCAGGATTGGGCACAGCCTAAGAGTGTTTTTGAGATCCGCAGTTTTCTGGGATTAGCTGGGTATTACCGTCAGTTTGTGAAGGATTTCTCCAGGCTAGCTTCGCCGTTGACTAGGTTGACGTGGAAAGGGGTCAAGTTTGTATGGGGTGAGACTTGTGAAAAGTCGTTCCAAGAGTTGAAAGTTAGACTTACCACCGCTCCTGTTTTGATTATTCCAGAGAGGTTTGGGTTATGCGGTGTATTGTGATGCTTCACGAGAGGGTTTGGGTTGTGTGTTGATGCAAGAAGGGAAAGTGGTAGCCTATGGCTCGCGGCAGTTGAAAACACATGAGAGAAATTACCCTACACATGACCTAGAGTTAGCAGCTGTGATTTTTGCCTTAAAGATTTGGCGGCACTACCTGTATGGTGAAGGTTCGAGGTGTTCTCGGATCATAAGAGCCTGAAATATCTGTTTACACAGAAAGATTTGAACTTGAGGCAGAGGAGATGGATGGAATTTATTGAGGATTACGACTTCGAATTGCATTACCATCCGGGGAAGGCCAATGTTGTGGCCGATGCCCTTAGTAGGAAATCCATTAGTGATGTAGCTTGTATAGCCATCCGGGAGTGGGAAATGTTGGGTGCACTTGGCGAGTTTGATTTACTTCTGGGTGAATCTGTTGAGTCTGCGGCCTTGTTTTCTGTGGTTGCGCAGCCTACACTTGTGAATCGAGTGTTAGAGGCATAGAGAGGTGACCTTGAGATAGAATCCCTCCGGGAGAAGATCTCCAGTGGGAAGGTTGAGAAGGGTTTGACTGTGTATCCCGACCTGAATGTGAGATACCGAGACCGTCTGTTTGTGCCGGAGTCTTGCCGAGAGGAAGTACTCCGTGAGTTTCACCATTCACGCCTTGCGGTGCATCCGGGAGGCACTAAGATGTATCGTGATTTGGGTCGCCAGTTTTGGTGGAGGGGTATGAAGAAAGATGTGACAGTTTTTGTATCTAAGTGCCTTACTTGTCAGCAAGTGAAGGCCGAGCATCAGAGGCCAGCGGGTTTGTTACAACCCTTGCCTATTGCCGAGTGGAAGTGGGAGCATGTCACGATGGACTTTGTTGTAGGTCTTCCGAGGACTCAACGGGGTAGTGATGCTATTTGGGTGGTTGTAGACCGGTTGACTAAGTCGGCACACTTCATTCCTATGCGCGTGAGAGATTCAGTAGATCATCTTGCCGACTTGTATGTTCGGGACATAGTGAGATTGCACGGGGTCCCAGTGTCGATCGTCTCAGATAGAGATCCTCGTTTTACTGCTAGGTTGTGGCAGAGTTTACAGAGTGCCTTGGGCACTAGGTTGACCTTTAGCACGGCTTATCATCCTCAGACTGACGGGCAGTCCGAGCGTATTATTCAGATCCTTGAGGATATGCTTCGAGGCTATGTCCTGGACTTTAGTGGGTCGGTGGAGAGGCACTTGCCCTTAGTGGAGTTTGCCTACAACAACAGTTTCCAATCTAGTATTGGCATGGCACCGTTTGAGGCCTTGTATGGCCGACCGTGTAGATCTCCAGTGTGTTGGGCCGAGGTGGGTGATACACCTTTGTTGGGCCTGAAGTTGGTGCGGGAAACGACGGAGAAGGTTGAGCTTATCCGTAAGAGACTTGTTACAGCCCAGAGTCGTCAAAAGAGTTATGCCGATCGTAGGAGGAGGCCTTTGGCATTTGAGGTGGGTGATCATGTCTTTCTGAAAATATCACCTAGGCAGGGTTTGATGAGATTTGAGAAGAGTGGGAAGTTGTCCCCTCGGTTTGTTGGTCCTTTTGAGATCCTTGAGAGGATTGGCGAGGTTGCTTACCGTTTAGCTTTACCGTCGCAGTTGTTCGGGGTGCATGATGTGTTTCATATTAGTATGCTTCGGAAGTACGAGCCGGATCCATCGCATGTATTGGATTGGACCGATTTAGAGGTTGATAAGGATGACTCGTATGAGGAGAGACCGGTGCGGGTCTTGGATAGACGGGATCAAGTCTTGCGAGGCAAGACCATTCCCTTGGTAAAAGTTCTGTGGAAACATCATGGAGTGGAAGAAGCCACTTGGGAACGCGAGTTGGAAGTCCGTGAGAAATATCCGGACTTGTTTGTTAATGTATAATCATGTATTAGGAATCTTGTTTTGTTGATAAACTTTAAGAACATTGAATATGTCTTAAGTTGTAAAACATTGTATATGTTTTGGTTTATGGAAGTATTATGGAACATGCCTTGAAAATGGAAGTTTAATTTAACATTGTATATGTTGAATGTGTTGTGAGAATGCAAATATGTCGTTAACATTGAATATGTTATAGAATTGTGAAATATGATATTGAAACTTGTTGAAATTCAAAGGAATGCATGTTGATAATGCATGTTGAAAATAGTATTGTAAATTGCCTCTTGAAAAGAGATGGGATGACCGGTAATGGGTCAGGGTGTTGGATGTTGAATTGTAATATTGTTGAGAATTGAGAAATCACAATTTTGAAACTTATAACTAATTTCAGGGACGAAATTCTTTAAGGGAGGGAGGTTATAGCGATCCCGGGTTTTCCCCTTTATGTACAGTATTCCGGACTTAGGTTCCGTGGTGTTGGTTGTTGTTTATACCTTGTTTTCGTCCTTTAATTCTTTGTATTTGAGTTTTAGGATGTGTTGGGCAGGTTTGTAACAGGCTGGGTGTGTTTTGAAACAAATGGTTGTTGTCCAGATTTTGGTGTCTTCGCTCGAGCGAGGCTTTTGTCGCTCGAGCGAGCTCTTTGTTTTAGTTCCTTCGCTCGAGCCAGGGTTCCTTCGCTCGAGCGAGAGTTGAGTGGTGTGTCTGGTGGCTCGAGCGAGGAGTCTTGCGCTCGAGCTTGCGTCTGCATTTGGTTCTGGACCTGAAGGTTGTATTTCTTGGCTCGAGCGAGCTTTCCTTCGCTCGAGCGAGCGAGGACTATGTTTTGGGTTTCTTCGCTCGAGCGAGCTTTTCTTCGCTCGAGCGTGCTTCTGGGTTGCAGACCTGAAGCTTCGAATTGTTGGCTCGAGCAAGGTTTCTTTGCGTCTGGTCGCTCGAGCAACCACTTCTTCGCTTGAGCGAGCCTCGATTATATCAGTTGGCAGCAGCGGGTTACACTTCACTTTTTCATCATCTTCTCTACACAAACCCTAGATCTGGCTGCTCTTCTCTCCATATATACCTTCTCTCTAAGAATACACCTAGTTCTAGTGTGTTTCTATCCTAGTTCCTTTGTAAGAAAGGTGGAGCTTGGTGTGGGCTACATTTTGATCCGAAAATCTTTGAGTTTGGAGCATTTCGAGTTTCATCATCTTCTCCTTTGGGTCTCTTCTTTTGAGCTAGGGATAACCTACTCCTTTCTATGGGTTTTGACATAGATATTATGTATTTTGTATAAGTGGTGGATTATGATAATTTTGGGAAAGTTAGGGTTTGATTTGTAATTTATAAAAGAGGGATTTTGTGTTTTAAAGCTCCATGTGCATATAAGGCCTTGGGATTATGAGTTTGTGGGTTAAATTGGTGGAATTTGGTCATAGATCAATATTTGAGAAAAAGGGAAAATGTCCTAATTAATGTGATAAATTAATTTGCATAATTAATTTGGGAAAATATGAAATTGAGTTGGAAACCATGAAATTGGGAAATTATGAGATTGAATGGTGTAGTTGGATTAATTAATCACTCGCTTATGAAAATGTTAAGATTTTATCTATTTGATAAATTTAATATCTGTTTAGAGATAACTGCTTTGGGCTATCGGTGGAGGATAGTTTTGATTGTTGTAGACACTGTATGTTGATTAGGGAAAACTAAAACTAATCACCTGGAATATGTCATTGAATATGACGGTTGGAATAATACATCGAATATGTGTATTGATTGATCATTGTATATGATAAGTGTTTAAATACATTGTATATGTATATTGTTTGGGAGGAGATAGAGGATGTACTCCATGATTTGAGAGGAGATAGGGGATGGACTCTTAAACCTGTTTGGGAGGAGATAGGGGATGGACTCCATTGATAACTAAGTTGGCCGGAGTGTCCAAGGTGAAAGTCCCGAAATCTTAATTGCATTTACATAACATAGATAAATGAAGTATGGAAGTGTTTTAATTTGAGTTGTAGTCTCATTTCAGTTGTGGGTAAAGAAAGTATTTTAATATGAGTTGTAGTCTCATTTAATTGTTTGGCCAGGTTCTGAGCCACGTTTATGAATTGAAAATTGGATAAGTAAAGGAAAGTGGAATGAAACATGGACTAATTGTCATGGGACTGGACTGTGTTGTAAATTGGTTTACAAGTGTTAGCCATTTATCAAATGCTAATGTTTGAGTTATTGCTCATATTTGGTTTAGTATATCTCTACTGGGCATTGGCTCACCCTTTATGGGACATCATTTTCAGGTTCAGGTGATATGCCACCTTCAAGGACGTAGCTTGGGAGGCTTGAGACTAACAGATCTCTTTCTTTTTGTTGTTCTCTTTTTAGTATTACATGTAAATTCAAGCCTAGGGCTTAATGTGTATTTGAGTTAGTACTTTCTTTTTGTAACCAAGTGTTGACTTGGAAAGTTGTAAGCCCGTAAGGCATTTACTTTTGTTGTCAACATGTAATACTTTTGTACTTAATACTCTGATGAATGGAATTATGCTTTATTCTCTTAAGTTTATGGATGTCATGAATGTATGATTTATGGGTTTATTTTGAGGGCATTACAGTTTTTGTTGGCTATAATAGGTTGAGGTGATTAGGATTTTATTTGTTAGGTGTGTTTTGTCATAGCATTGCCAAAGGGGGAGATTGTTAGGTTTTTATTTTTAGTAATCCCGTTTGACAAAACTCTTTTCAGTTGTATTGATATTCGATCTTTTATTTCAGTGAGGCTTTGAGTTTTAGATGCGAATCCAACCCGAATTGTGCCTTGTTTGGGAGTTGCATTTTTTCCACTCGAGCGGAATTTCCTGCGCTCAGCGTCAGTCCACTTTAGCAGCCATTTTTGTGCTCGAGCGGAGATAGCGGAACTACTATAAATATGTGTTTCTGTCAGATTTTAGGGTTACGACTTCTAGATCTTCTTTTTGGATATTAGGATTTATATCTGGGGTTATTTTGCTTGGTTTCTTTGATGTTTAATTGAGTATTCAACTCATGGTTTAAGAAGTATACATCAAAGGATTGTTTGTTTATTTAATACAAAAGAGAGTGTTGTTCTTCGGTGGATTCCATCGAATTCGGGCCTGAAACTTTGGTGGATTCCGGAGTGGCTCATCGTTGTGATTCGACATTGGTGTTGTGGATTCAATGTTGGGCAAGACAATTTCGAGGTAAAGACGGGGCTGGAAGAGACACATAAGGGTCGGTTCAATTCGGGCGTGGATTCACTGGGTAATCGAGTGTACACTTGTGTAATTCCTTTATATCTTCCTAGTGGATTGTTTTGTGGTTGTTGCCCGTAGTTCTTTATAACAATTAGAGGTGCTACAATTGTGGTTTTTCCACGTTAAATCGTTGTGTTGATTTGTTTTTGATTGTTTGATTGGGGTTGCTATTTACTCGTTAAAATTGATATACAATTACAAATCAATATCTAGGGGATTTCTAGAATTTTTCATGCTTTATTTCTTTTATTATTATTTTAATCTAACTTCTAAAGCTTCAGAAAACTAAAAAGTTTAAAAATAAGAACAAAAAATAACAAAGAAAAAAAAAAAGGACAAAAAATGTCAAACAAAAAACACCAACAATCCACCCCCAAGATTGTAAAAAGTTATTGGATGGTTCAAAACCACGATCATTGTGATTAGTTGGTGGTCCGACGAATTGATAATATTGGCTTTATTTAGGAAGTTAGCTATTTAGTTTTTTTAGTTATTTTAATTTGGCTAAAATAGTTGTGTTTGAGAAGTTGATAGGTTTTTTTTTTTTTTTAGTTGAACTGATGATTGTGAGAAAAAAAATAAAATAATTATTGATTAGATGTGACATTTTATCTTATTAGCTAGTTTAATATATTTTGTATTTTAATAAACTATTTTAGCCTAACCCTCCTCCCAAAAAATGACTATTTTGACACAATCCCTTTGTTAGAGAAAATGAGATAAGGTCACAAGATTATGTGCTAAATGAGGAGATACTCAAATCACCTGCAGTTCTAAAACACTCGATAATTTCTTCCCTCTCCGTGCCTATAATTTCACAGACTTTCTACAGGCCCACATTAAGTCAACCTTTCCACCCATCGTGCCTAATGCAAAGAAACTTTCCACCCACAGCTGTGTTACGTGGACAGAAAGAACCGAACACAGAATCTATGGATAGTGATAGATAACTCTAAAATTAGAACTCTAATATGAGCTTTAGTAATGTGTCAAATAAATAAATAATTAAATAAATATCAAGCTAAAATATTACATCGTCATATAGGACTTACTATTAGAACTTTATTAGAACTCCCGAACATGATTGCAGAATCCATATACATACACCAATGACTTTTTCTTCCACCCATGGTTGCCAAATGAAGAGAACCTAGGAGTCTCCGGCTGAAAAGCTGTCAACATTAAAATCAATTTCTACTACTGAAAAGCAGTCATTGAGGATTGTTTTGAGAAATTGGTTAAAAATTAGTTTATTTTTGGCTTTTTTTGATTTTTTTTAAATATATAAAAAAATAGAAAGGTGATATGACTCAAAATAGGTTAAAAGCTAAAATTTAGTTTTTAACTATATTCCTAAATTATGCCAATCAAGAGGCCCATATGAATGATATTTCTACTTGTGGTTCAAGTTCAAGTGATTACAAAAATTCAGAAGAGACGGAATTTCTACTAATATAGCAGCTGTAGGGCCACTGGATTTAAAGTTGTGTTTGGTAAAAAATTTGAGAAAAAATTTGTGAAATAAAAATTATTAATCTAAACATGTCCAAATATAAGAGTCTACATAGAAATGGATACACTGTATTGTATTCCCAATACAATATATAAGAATTTTAAGAATCAAACTCTTTCGTTTCTAAACGTAAAAATTTTATTGTAAAAAATTATTTATAGTCAATAATCAAAGGATTGCGAGAGACATCTCCCTTTTCTTCTTAATCATCCGTTTATTTCCTCAAAAAATATTTTATCAATAAAAAAACCTTAAATATCAAATTATCTTAAAATAATAATTTTCTTATATTTAATTTTTGTTAAAAATTAATATGCTACTAATTGTATCAGTGAGAGAATTGATAGGCTGATGGTGATAGTTGTAGTAATGGTGGTAGAGTGGTAAAGGTGGTGGAGTTTGTAGTGGTAGCAATAGTGATAGTGATGATGGTGGAGGTGATAATCACTACAAGATTTTAAATAATTTTCTTATATTTAATTTTTGTTAAAAATTAATATGATACTAATTGTATCAGTGAGAAAATTGATAGGCTGATGGTGATAGTTGTAGTAATGGTGGTGGAGTGGTAAAGGTGGTGGAGTTTGTAGTGGTGACAATAGTGATAGTGATGATGGTGGAGGTGATAATCACTACAAGATTTGAAAGACAAAAATATAGTGAGAATAAGTTTTTAGGGATAAAATATTTTTATTAGTAAAAGTGCAATTATTATATTTTTAGCGACGAAATTTGAACATTAGTGACGCGTCATTATAATTTTGAGATCAAAATTTTTGTTTGTATTTTATTAGTGACATTTTCAAATTTTGTTATTGAAAGTCTTTTTTTTTTTTTAAAACTTTTCCGGACATTTTAGCGATTATCCTCACTATGACAAATATTGGTCTCTAAATATTTTTACAACTAAATTTTCACTTTTAGAGATAAAAAACTTTAGTTACTAAAACTCTTATATTGTAATGAGTGTTGATAAGGCTTTGGTTCAATTTTTTTTTTCAACATTTCAGAAGTGTAGAACATTTGTCACACAAACAAATTTCTTTTCGGTTGATTTTTGTTTCTGAAATATCAAATGTCAAAAATGCATTTTTTATCAAAAAAATCAAGCATTAATTTCGGAAAATTTCATGTGTCAATTGAAGAATCGTGTGCCACAAGTTGATGGCCGCCTCGAGTTGTGATTGTCTCTGGGCCATGAAAATGGACGGGACAGTGCAGTTTAAATTTTGTGAGCTCATTCTATGATTATTTTGGTGATTCGAATAATTTATTTTATAAAGATTATTGAGTAAATTATTAATGTAAAAAATATCAGATTAATCAGATATTCATAACCAATTGATCATGTCACAAAACTATACAAAAATAAATAAATAAACGTCAGTAAACTCACTCAAAATAAATAATTTAAATTATTGAAACAAATCCACAAAATATGAACGGCACCCTTTCACTTCGATGGCCGCATACCGTGTGTGAGGGGGGGAGGGTTCACCATATGCCGTGTATTTTTGGGCATTGTTGTTTAATAATTTCTACAGGTTTACATCAATTTGACCTTTGAAGCAAACTCCTAACTACATTACTCAAACATTATCCTTGGTTTAAGTTTTCAGAAATAATATTTTTTTTCTTCAAAAATTATCTTTACGGATTATTTAGAAGAAGTATAATTTTAAAAAATCAATAACTATTGAAATTCAAAAGATAAAAACAAAAAGTTGGGAGAACCAATAACAAAAAAATATGTATTGCGGATTAGAACTTCAAAGACCCTAAATATTTTGTAATAATATATAGTATACATAATTGATAAAAATTAACAAATTGATGAAAACAATTATTTAAGAGAAATTGTATTAAAAAAAATGTAGAATAATTATAAAAATAAAAATTAAAATAAAAGTGATGAAAATGGGAGAGAAGTTTGTGAGATGAAATTTTAATTTTAATTTTATTTTTTCATAATTTTGGAGTAAAATTTGAAAGATAGATCTTAAAAGGGAAATTTTTAAAAAAGATTTAATGGTAATTAATGGAAACTCCTAATTTATTTCTTTGTCAGATAACTTAATTCAATTTTACTTAAAATGTCCAATTATTTTAAGACTAATAACATTACGACAAATCATTTTTTAATAATATAATAAGTTCAAAAATCAAAGAAAAGTTAATGAGGAGTTTAAACTTCAAACACCAACCATTGTTTTGCAATTTATAATAATATAGATATAGATCCTTCAGGAAAAGAAAAAAAAAAATCACTAAAAATAATTAGAAAAATTACACACACACAAATCAAGATTTGACTCTCACAATTAGAGAGGTGCAAAACACTATTCAATCCACTAAAATTGTACCGATTTGCAAAAATTCGCACTACTCTATCCGCTAACCGCGGATTAAATTTTAAAATTTATAATCTGCCTTCCAAACCGCTACTCCGCTATAGTTAACACATATATATTTTTTAACAAGGAAATATCAAAGTAAAAATAAATGTGAGAGATATTTAAGATATGAAATTTGTTATAAATCTATCTATCTATATATTATATAAGAAAAATGGTATTTTTAGTGAGGAGCCTTGTGAGAACTTCAATATCTCATATTAATTTTCTTGATTTTCTTAATTTTAAATAATTAAGAAAATCTCCATTGACTAACTTTTATTTGATAATCCTACATCGAAAAAAGAAGAAAAAAAAAAAGAGTTGTTTTACTCATATAAAGGGAATCTTATATTTTTATAGCATTTAGTGAGGAGCCTTGTTAGAGTTTCAATACCTCATACTAATTTTCTTGATTTTCTTAATTTTCTTAATTTTTAAACAATTAAGAAAATCTTAATTGACTAGCTTTTATTTGATAATCCAACATCGGGAAAAGAAGGAAAAAAAAGAGTATTTTACTCATATATTGTGAATATTATGCATCCATCCCATTTAATATTGTAGTGTTGTGCATGTTTCAATCCAATATAGTTTAAATTTTAAAAGTTTTAATTAATTAATTAATTATAACATAGCCGATTAGGCTAAATCTTTTTTATTTGATTGATTTGTTGGTTTTTTTAACGGTTTTATCAAAATATATTGATTAGATTTTTTTGATTCGAAATAAACTACAGATTGATCTGCTTAAAGATTGAAAGACTGAGATTGTTTGATTAGAAATAAACTTTCCGTTCAAATAATTGTTTAACTTTTATTTTATAATCTCATATCAGAAGAAAAAAAAAAGAAAAAAAAGTGAGTTGTTTCACTTATATAAAGTGAATCTTAATAGTGTAGTATTGTGTATAGTTCAATTTGAGATAGTTTAAATTTTAATAAAATTAAAATAACATTTACAAGTTTTAATTAATTAATTTTTGTATAAGTTGGTTGGTCATTTGACCTAACTGATTAGGTTAACCCATTTTGGGTTTGACCGATTTACCAGTTTAATCGCGATTTCTCATATTGATTTTATGAATTTTAAATAATTAAAAAAATTTCCATTGTCTAACTTCCATTTAATCATATAAAAATAAAATTCTAATTAGTTTATGATTTATTTTATAATCCCATATCAGGAGAAGAAGAAAAAAGCAAAGTTTGTTTCACTATCTGTCTATATATTATATAAGGAAAATGAGATTTTTAGGGAGAAATTTTCTAGGAGCTTCAAACCATTATTCTAAATTATTGAATTTCTTAATTTTAAACAATTAAGACATCTCTTTTACATTGAATTTTTTTTTATTATTGTATCTTGTGATGAATTTTTTTTGTTAGTCAGGAAAATATATTTATTGATTATTGTATTTTGTGTTGAAAATTAAGAATATGTGTGGTGTACGTTATGTCACTCACTCTATGATAAAAGTTACAAATGGTGAATCTATGATGCACACAACTAAAGCAAAATTTATAATCATTGTGATTATGTATATTACAAATAATTTATGATGAGAAATGTTAGGAATAATTTTGGTTATAAAATTACAACATATTATTTAATGTTTGTTTTCAAACGCTGTAATTATATTATACATATTGTAACATAATACATGTGATATGCACCTTGTGAAGGCGGCACATTGTTGAGAAAATATTATTTTGCCCCCACAACTATTACTTAAAAATCAAATCAATTCTTATTCTTCTAATAAAATCAGTTTTACATATAAACTATTTAATTTTATCCTCACCATCAATCATCATCTATAATTAAACAGAAGTTGTTGATATGGCCCTCAAATTTCATTTTACTTTCCAAACTATTTCTACAATAACAATTAGACCCATGGATAAAATAAAATTTGAGGGTCTAATTAATATTTTATAGATAATTTGGGGGATATAATGAAGTTTTAAATGAAAACATGATGCCAAGTCAGCAAATTTTGTCTGATCATAGACAATAGTTGACAACGGGGTGAAATTGATCCAAAATTAATTGGTTTATGTGTAAAATTCATATAATCGAAAAAATGGATGTTGAATTGATTTTGAGTGATAGTTTGGGGGCAAAGTAAAACTTCCTTCACATTGTTTAAAGGAGGTTTGAGCTTCTCCGTGGAATCCATTACGAGTTCCATTTCAATGATCCTAATTATTTATTTTGTAGGATTTTTAATGTATATTATTTATACAGAAAAATTAAGTTGAACCAATAATCATAATATTTTTATTTTATTACTTTTGTTTTTGAAAAATTAAACAACTATTTTTATTAAAATATACTATTTATTTTTTTAGAAAAAATAAGATAAAATGAAAATATTATAATTATTGAATCAATTATTTTTTTTAATAAATAATATATACAAATTTTTTTATAAAATAATAATTATAATAATTAAAATAAAATTCATAATAAACTCCATAAACCAAAACAGAACCGTAATAAAATTCACCCTTAAGTTCTCAAATGCGGTTCAACAACCCTGGTCCCGGCCAGTGGGCCATATTTCTTTCCCGCGTCTCATCAATTATTGCCTCGGTACATCTGTAGTTGGCTATCTCTTCTCAGGACAACGCGGTTCGACAATGCTGGTCCCGGCTAGTGGGCCATATTTCTTCTCTCTCATGATCCATCTCTCTCTTTGAAACCTTGACCATCAAAGAAAAAACGTGTTCACACTCTCTCATGATCCATTTTTCTCTTTGAAACCCAAACCAGACTATCAAAGAAAGAACTTGTCCTCTCGCTCTCTCTAGCCAAGACTCTAACACGACCCTGTTTTGGTAGTAGTTCCTTTCAAAGCCATGGACAGTAGTATCTCCCAACCAAATCCACTTAACAACCACCACCAAAAAGCTACCACTGCCGCCGCCACCACCACCACCACCACAAACAACAACAACGACGACTACCAAGTTGCGCTCACTAACATGATTGGTCGAGATCTTAATTTCATGAAAGAGACCATGACAGAGATTCAGAAGTTTGTAGATCATATGAATGTGCAAATCAACTAGGCTTGTGAGAAATTTGAGGAGCTCAAAACAAGAGAAGGAGGGAGTGATACTACCAAACTTGACCAACTGAAAATGTCTATCAACAACTTGAAATCCCAGATTCCCTCCAAGCTTAAAATCCATTAGGATGATGATTCAAAACCACATCGGAAACCATGGTTTGACGGATCCATTAATAGTAGCAGCCACCACAACATGTAAGACTTTTGGCGACCAATTATTTTGGTCCCTAAAACCATTAATTTGGTCTCTAAATAATTTTTGTGACAAAATTAAATTCGTCACTAAAAAAATCACTAAAAGTGCGTCTAGAAAAGTCTTTAGTGACGAATTTTTGAAAATGTCACTAAAAATGACATATTAGTGACCAATTTTATATTGTCACAAAATGTTTGATATTGCAAAACTAAAATATTTTGTCGCTAATACTTTGTCACAAAATGTCTCCATTTGGTCGCAAAAAGCTAAATAGTGACCTTTTTAACAACAATTATATTTGGTCGCAAAAAGCAAAATAGTGACCTTTTTAACAACAAATATATTTGGTCGCTAAAGGTTTGAAATAACATTTTGAAAACATTCAATTTCATAACTACAAATTGACATTCACAGCCCAAATCTATCTTTGCATATAGAAAAAAACTGTTGGAAAAAATAGTTTTTTGGTGACTTTAATTAAATATTAAAGCGGGTCCCAACCATCTTTTGTGTTAGGTCCAAGTGGGTCTAGATACTTTGCATTGAGATCTTTACACCACAGATAGAATGGCCAAAAACCATTGAGATTTGAATGAGAAATTGCCTCATGAAGTTTGCTTCATGGAAAAAAGGTAATGAGGTTTGTAACTCCTGCCTTTATTACAGAGTTTAATAGAGCATTAATGGGTTTGTAACTCCTGCATTAATGGGGTTTGTAACTCCTTCAATAATGGGGTTTGTAACTCCTGCCTTTATTGCAGAGGTTAATAGTGCATTATGACCAGCCATAAAGGCTGGAGGCTCTTCCTCTCTCCCCTATACATGTATAAATTGAGACCCTCCTGTCAAGTCTCAGACACAGAAATTTTTACTTCCATTTCACAAGTCAGTTTGCCTGAAAGTTCCTACAGTGAGAGAGTGCTGCCACTGTTTTGTTCGCTAAGCTAGACAGAGAGTGCTTCTACCGTAGCTGGTTTTGACCGTCGTATCCTGGGAGACAGACGCCGGGATTCCTCAAGCACTCGACCCGTGAGGCGGCGAAATCTGTTTTAAGGAAACTGCTTCCGTGCAGGCTTCGGTTTCGTCTCTTTACCCTTTTATTATTTTGTGTATTTCTGTTGAAATTTAGTTGTAATTATCAGCATGTGTTCTTAGTATATATATAATTTGATTTCTTCATAAATCTATTTATTTAATTTCACAAAATGAACAACAAGCTTAAAACAGAATTTCTCATATATGGTTTTCCTATGAAATTGATCGAATAGATTTATATAGACATTTGTATAATGTTACTAGGAACTGTTGCGGAATTGCTCCCTATTTCAATGATTGTAAATTATGCAATGTGATTCTCTAATTGCTTAATTTAATTAGAATGCTCTATCATAATTTGTATACTTAATTGTATTACTCTGATCTTATTTTATGCATATGGTTCATCATTCCCCTTCTATGATTGCATGAATTTTAAGGTTATAAAATATAATTTATTGATGTTGCAATTTTGACATGCTAATTCTATTCTATTCTAGGTTTTAATTTGTTACATGCTTATTATTTCTAGACTAGATTACATGATTTAATCTTTAGAATTTTTGCATGTTAATGGTTGAATGGTCATATACTTGAAGTGCTTGGTTATTAGTTTATTACATATAAACAATTCAAATTATTTACATAAACTGCATGCTACTTATTTGGTTCATCCTATTTGTCTAATGTTGCATATGTATATTTTGATTTTGCATGCGTCTAGTTTTACTATCTAATTTGCATGTGAAATTGCTTCTAGTTTTCTAGAGTTATACACATAAGTTATTTCCATGAATAGTGCGTGATTTAATTGGATGAATTAAAGTGTGAATTAAATGTAGTTCTTTGGAGTTATAAAATTTGTGTAACTTGTATAGTATCTTAATTCCTTAGTTATTTTGCTATTCTATGATTTGCTAGAAGGTTAAATAATATTTGATTGTATGTACAATTGCTTTATATTATTTTGTCGTTTTCGACTAACTCTCTTTGTAGGCATACCTAAGCATAGAAAGGAAGTGTATGGACTACTTATAATCCTCAATTGGATTGGTTAATTTTTCTTTATGTTTGAAGAAATTTTTTGCTTGAGATTTAGTTGGTTTGTTTACCAATTTGTAGTAGCAAGTTTTATTTGCTTATTAGACGCATTTTATATGCATGTATTTGGTTGTAGCAATTTTTTAAATTGTTTGCAAGTTTAAATTGCTTGTAAGTTTGGAATTTGGTTTGGTTTTCTGGAATAGAACCAAAGTGTTTAGCCTTGGCTAAAAAGGAGTTTTTATTTGTTCAGAAATGGCAACTATCACTGATGCTGCTGCTACTGCTAATGTTGGTGGGGATCTGAACCCCGGGGCAACTGGGTTGCCAACCCCTACTGTTGTGACCTCTGTGGTCAACCATGGCGTTACTCCGGCTGTTCCGGGAGGACCGCTTAGTCATCATGAGCGCCCAGAGAAATTTGCTGGGGTGAACTTCAAGAGATAGCAGCAAAAGATGCTGTTCTACTTGACCACGCTAAACCTTGCAAAGGTTCTGAGCGAGAATCCTCCAGCCGTGGCAGAGAATGAGCCTGATAGGCAGAAAGTCATGGCGCTTGACACATGGAAGCAGACAGACTATCTTTGCCGGAACTATGTGTTCAACAGCTTGGCAGACTCACTCTATATTGTGTTTTGTTCCAAGAGCTCAGCAAAAGAGTTATGGGAATTTCTGGACAAAAAGTACAAGACTGAGGATGCCGGGGCAAAGAAATTTGTGGTTGGCCGGTTCCTTGATTTTAAAATGGTAGATTCTCAAACTGTGATAAGCCAAGTCCAGGAGTTTCAAGTGATCTTGCATGAAATTCATGCTGAAGGAATGCCTTTGAACGAGTCATTCCAAGTTGCTGTGATCATTGAGAAACTTCCCAATGGTTGGAAGGATTTCAAGAACTACCTGAAGCATAAGCGCAAGGAAATGTCAGTTGAAGAGTTGGTTGTTCGACTCCGGATTGAGGAGGATAATAGAAAGAAAGGAGGGAGTACCTCCTCAGTAAAAGCCAATGTCATTGAGCATGGCAAATCTTCTGGAATAAGAAAGAAGCCCTCTAAGTTGGGGCCTAGAGGTGGTGTTGCAAAGAAGCCGGCTTACAAGCCACCGGAACCTAAACAAATAGTTGTTCCACGACCACAAAAGCTTATCATCGTCTATAGTCATAGAGAAAGGATGAAAATCCTGCGCACATGATCATAATCACAAGTGTAAACAAAGTTCAAAAATGTAAAAGAGATGTAGATGAAATCCAAAAAATGGATATCAACCTTGAAGAACTTAACTAAGGCATTTGAAGCGAATAAAAGCTCAGATTTTTGGGGCAAATTGAAAGAAAATTAAAAAAAAAAATTTATTTGACTTTTATTAGACTCCAAATTGTAGTAATGCATCTGAAGATACAGTTAAAAATTTGGAATCAAAGGGCCTAGATGGGCTTGGACCCTTGGAAGATTCCACATAAAGATTGCTGAGGAAAAAAAAAGGAAAACACTTCTTATATTTTTGGAAACATCATAGCACATACCATGAACTAATGCATATCGAACCAAAGTATGAATATTTGGCATGAACACTGGCAGAGGAATGATACAGTTGAATCTGAACTCTTTCACATAATTCATAAAGGATTTTTTTATTTTTTTTATTAAGTGCCAGGGCTGTAAGGACATGAAACTTGGGGGACTTATGGATGGTATGTCTAAAAAAATATTCGGAAATAACGCACAGAAAAAACACTAACAAATAATCGATGTGATACATTGGGTATAGTACAATCATATAATCCTACTTACCAATGGGTTCGGGCAAACTCAGATGTCTACGAAGGCCATCAATCCTAGCAGCAATTATAGCAGCCAGCCCCAAGTGTGGATTTGCACACCCATCAAATGCTTTAATCTCAAAGTTGCTCACAACACCATTTGGAACCCAAGGTGGGCATGCGGTTCTCAGGGGTGCTTCTCTGTTCTCTTTTCCCCAGCACTGGTATGCTCCATTCCACATATTGGGCACCATGCAATCATAACTACATTCCAATAACAGTTGAACAAGGAAATTAGAGAAAACAAACTATATTATTTTTTGTTAATTTAATACACATCTAGTTGAAGTTCAAAAACCCAACAACATACTAAAATTTTGATCCTTCAAACTGCATAAATTTGGAAGTGAAGAAATGGGCAAAAAGAATTTGCACAGAAGGGCATTATTTAAATTTAGCAAAAATGGAGCATCGACAATTAGAATAAGTGTCAAAAGTGCACCCTCACTTTACAAGCTAGCTATTGGGGTTGAGGTTTACACAAGACCATGTCACACAGACAACCTATGATAAGAATAGGAAAAGAATACATATATTTTTTAAAAAATAAGCTACATATTCTGCTGAAAATTGAAATCCTTCAATTCATCAAAAATTGAATTTCATTCAAAATTCCAAACATCTTATCTGTCTTTTCATGTTTCTAGGCCAACGAGTTCTACATAAAAACTTCCAGATTAGAAAAAGGTCCATGCATAAAAATAAATAAATTCAAGTCTGCAGGGAGACGTAGAAATGTAAGGATCTGTTTGTTTCAATTCAAATGATTAACTGGGAAAAAGTCTTTGCAGAATAGTGGCTCCCTGAAATTATTGTGAGATATCTGCTTTCTTCATGCAGAACAGAAAGCGATGGAAACATCACCTTGAAAGGTTTTCCTCAAGATCAATAGTACACCCATCAAATTTCCAAATATAACTGCATGCTTAAAAAATAATTCTATGTAGACAAGATATTTTAACAGAACTGGTAAAAATGCATACTTCTCTGTTAGTACCTAACTACCTATTCATATGGGTTCAACTCTGACACATGTTTTGCACAAGAATAATCAAAATTATAAGAAAAAATTAAAAACCTTTTTGGAAGTGGTGCCGTAAAGGCCAGAATTGAAGGTAGATGATTTAAAACCCCTGCCATGAACTCTTCTCCAACCTTGGACATTCCATGCTTAGAGTGTCCACCAGATGCCATAAATACATTTTTCCCATTTTCCCACAAACTGAGATGCACATGAGATCCAGAACCAATATCATCTAATGCATACCTAGGGCAAACAAAAAAATGGAGAAAACAGTTAAGAGACATAGCTTGAAGAAGAAAATTCTGCAGGTGAGGAAATGAGTGAAGTTCAACCAATATCAGATCCTTGTCAAGGATTTTCACCTCTCCCCCAAGATGTTCCAGCCAACACAGAACAGGGAACATATATGGTCTGGTTCCCTTAACAAACCTGAGTTAGATTAAAATTCACATCAAACGGATCGAGAAATACCTATAATTAAAATTCACATCAAAAGGATGAGGTAAACAAAAGTCAAACAGAATGAGTTAAATTAATTTTATTAATTCAACATTAAAACTAATTTTTGGCTACAATCTGTATTAAAAACTCAATACTACTTGAAGGATAGAGAAATACCTTGATATAGAGAGTGAATTAACCAATCAATGTCTTCAAGTAGCAAAAATCTGCAAAAAATGAAGAAGAAGATGAAGAATCAACCTATAGAAAAACTGCATCCATGACAATGTGCAGGCCAATCGAACAAAAATGTGAACTACTTATTGTGTTATTTATAGATCTACAAACATATTTTCAAAATAACAAACAAACAGGTACAAACAGAAAGAGTCATATGAACATATTTTCATTCGAATTTTAGGTTGGTAGATAAGATTAGATATATGATGCGTAATTAGTACATCAAATAATTTAAATGAAGTGAACATAAGAATATGCCCCTGTTTATTAATGGATTCCAAGTATCATTGTCAATAATAGCTTCATTAAATTGACTAACTGATAGATGAAACTTGTTTATTAAAAAGTCAACGACGTCATGAATAACAACAAATGTTAACAGAGCCATGAATGATATGTATAATTCTAAAATTATTAAAAATTATAGGATGGCTAAAGAAGAACTTGACATAAACCAAGGAAAACGAGGCAAATAATGAGACAATGTGAGCCACAATGGATCCTCACTGAAATCAATGGAGCAGACACTTTTTGTGCTACATTGAGGAAATTATGGATTGCACTGAAAACAAGGGGATTTATATCACGAATTGCTGAAGGTCACTAGAAACATTGACTGCAAACTTGAGAGTGACTAGAAACATTGGCTCGCTCACCCTTTTCTTCAGTAGCTTCATCTTTAAAAAGCTTCTCAATCTAAACAATAACCCAAGTAAAAACATAAGCAAAAGGAAAAGAAAGAAAGAAAGGAGCAGATTTCTCATCATTCCATTCAATGTGTCATTGTCTAACATACCGCCATTAGAAACAAATAAAACAGACAAACTTTGAAACCCAAGTGCTACCACAATCAATATCTGAAACAAAGAGAAGGAAACACAGGATATTAAATCAAAAGGCAACAAGAGAACTTCACAGGATATTAAGTTTGTGGAAGTTAGGAATTTAGAGATTTATTAGTTTAATTTGCTATAAGTTGCTAGTACATGTGAAGATTGCAAGTTTATTCAAGAAGTTGTTTCTATCAGATAAAGCATTAAAAAAAAAAAATAAATTTAACTCCTTTTACTTTAGTCTCGTTTTCTATCTTTTTTATTTCATTTTGCTTTCCCTCAATAAATCTAAGATCCAAACATGGCCTAAAGTTACTTTAAGGATTCTATAAACTATAAAAAGGCAAAGCACAATAAAGAAAATTCACAACCTTGAAATATCAGTCAAAGCATAGCAGAACATTTGCAAACTTAAATTATATAAATATTTGAACAATGAAAAAAGATGCAAATTCAAGATGAACCTTAGGTAGAAGTACCTGTTTCTGAAGATTCAATAAAGTCAATATTTCTTTTCTCAACTCAAGATGCTCTGCACATATAGCTTTGGTTGGAACCTTTGGTTTTAAATTAACCTATGAAAGGAAAGGGCATGATTGCTTATTAAGAAGCATTTTAATGGAAGACAATGTTAAGAAGTGACACCATAAGATAGCAAATTCTGAAACATCATCCTTTCATGTTTAGAAACATCTAATGAAGAACAATATGTTTATTATTTCCTGAAAATTTAAAAACTATGTTAGGCTTTGAAGCAATAAGGAAACACAAAAAGGAGAAGTATCTGAAGCTTAAGTTACACAAAAAGGTGCACCTCAAGCAAGCCAACTTGAGCAACTCAAGTTATAACTCTCACTATAGTATAATAAGTGTAACACCAACAATTAAAGAAACTATGTGATTCATATCTATGGAACACACTCATTATTTTCATAGTATCATCATTAGGCATATTGTCAAACACATGGTGAGCAAAATATAAAATTGTAGTAGTCCAATCAAACAACAACAAGATAGAAATCCATCAAGAAAAAAGAAAGTAACAGATATACATATTATGAAGTTTCTGATATCAATCAGTCCATGAATGGGAAGTAAAAAAAAAAAAAAAAAAATCATTCATCAAATCCATCAGGTCAAAAATTATAGAAAAATTCATATATAGAAACTCGAACAACAATCACAAAACACAAAAAGATAAAAAAATTACAGAAATTAAGATCAGAAACTTCATATATAAAACTCTGATACAGAGTTTAGAAATCAGAGTTTACTTGGTCCCTATATATTTAGAAATCAGAGTTTCAGAGTTTTTAAACTTCATATATATCAATAATTTTAACAGTCTAGAGAGTATTGACCTAGGGTTTTTGATACCAGGTGAGAGAGAACTCGGAAGAGAAGTAAATCGACAACCGAGATTCTTCTTCAATGAATCGATGATGAAATCTTCCATTGATTGAAGATTGTGATGTAGAAAATGATGAAGAGAAAGAAAAAGAGATGATCGGATCAATATTGTAAATCATATATATGTGTATATGCGGAGAGAGAGAGAGAGAGAGAAACGCACCAAAATTTGAAGAAGGCTGAGCAAATCTGCCATGGATGCTTCCAATCTGTATTGGAGCTCTAGAGAGAGAGCAAACTCGTTGAAGAGAGAATGAGAGTTGCAACTTTTTGATTGCTAGCAAACCCCGTTAGGGCTGCAGTGAGGTCCCGATTTTTTAATGGTTAAAATGATTAAAATATTTGGTCACAAAATATTTTTAATTGATAATGACAAAAATATTTAGTCCCTAAAAAAGTTAATAATATATTAGCAACCAAATTTATTAGTCTCAAAAAGTTATGTAAATATTAAGTGAAAATATTAATAGTCATTTTACAATCTTATAAGTAAATTATCATATATTTAAATTTGTCCCTAAAAGATTATTTTTAACGACCAAATTCAATTAGTCCTTAAATATTAGGCCGTAAAAGACTAATTTCTTGTAGTGAGCGGCAGTAACCAAGTCGATGTAAACAAGGCCGGCAATTTGCACAGTTTGTACAATCAGCCAAAGTTTGATCACACCCCTGCATGTGCAGATATTCGGGTATCTTTCCATAGACACCCCCAGAACCTACAACATTGTTTGCATTTTTTTCGGATTTTCCCTGAAATGGCTACTATAAAGAAAAGGTTTATGATTTACTTGTGGATTGGAGAGGGACTTCTACCCCCAATAAAGTCAATGGACCAAAATACAGAAGAAGAAATTGTGTTGGGGAAGATGGCAAAGGATTTTGTCAACGAGATCTTGGATGAGCTTACTGCAAAGGGCTTCATCGAGCCTATCCACAAAAATTGTGAATTGGTTGTGGATAGCTACAGGATGCCCCGTTACACTCGTTCGGCTGTAAGCTATGAATTAGAGGCGCGTGGTTTTGATTATTTTCGGGATCTTTGCTTCACCTGTTGGGAAAGATGCATAGTCAACATTGATGCAGCTATTATTGATGGAAGACATGAAATTATTTTCATAAGGGGCACCAATTCGAAAGTTGTTTCCTTGGGAAGGTGGCATAACTTGGTCACGCATCACATTGAAGTCTCAGACATCAAATTTCTCAATGCACTCAAGAATATGAAACAACTGAGGTTTCTTAGCCTTCGAGGAATTTCTTTGATTACAGAGCTTCCTTAGTACATTTCACAACTGACTGATCTTAAAATTCTAGATGTCAAAGCGTGTCACAATCTTGAGGTGGTTCCAGATTGGATTGGCTTGCTTGAAAATTTGACACACTTGGATATATCTGAGTGTTACCTTTTATATCACATGCCCAAGGGACTTGGTGCATTATCTAATCTCCAAGTCCTTAAGGGATTTATTATTGGAGATTTCAAGGACAAAAAGTCATGTACTATCAATAATTTGACAAAATTGTCAAAGCTACGAAAATTGAGCATATCTACGAGTATGAAAGAATTTCCAACAAATCTGAAGCTTCATCATTTACAAAGATTAAAATCTCTACAAAAGTTAAAAGTATCTTGGTCAGGATGCATTTTACGAGGTAAAACTGGTGATTCACCTAAGCAAGCACAACTATTTTCCAAGCAGACAACGCTGACAAGATCATTCATTGAACAACGTGATCCAAAACTTCCTCTCTTATTGGAACTTCTTTCATCGTTGCAAAAACTAGAGCTTGAGGGTTTTCCTGAGATAGATACACCCGGTTGGTTGTGGTCTGGCAATTTGAAGAACTTGAAGAAACTTTACATCAGAGGAGGACTATTGTGTAATCTGGACAAAATAGTAGCTACCACAGTTGAAATGTGACAATTGAAGTACTTGAGTAACCTAGAGATGCCTTGGAAAGACATTATGATGTTATTTCCCAATTTGATTTACTTGGAGAAAGTAGAATGTCCCAGCCTCAATTCCTTCCCGTGTGAGCAGAATGGTGTTTGGATGAGGAAAGACAATGGCATTGATGAGAAATGCGGTGGAAGAAGCTACTGAGAGAGGATAGGAAACCTCTTTCTATTGTCTTCCCTTTCTACTTCTAGGCTGGCAAATTAATGTCTTCAGAGATAGTATATAGTAATTTCCCTCTCTCATGAAAAACTAGCTGTACGTATTTATTTATTGAATCAAATGTATATGTCTTGAAGGTAATTCATCAAGGCTTCTTTACAAGTTTTCAATAAAGTTGCATTTGGGTAAGGTAGAGCATGTCTTTATGGTAATTTTTTCTAAGGGGAAATTACAAAAATAAAAAATCAGAGTTTGAATTTTGTAAAAAAAAAAAACCTTAATTTTTAATTTTATCAATTTAAATTCTGATTTTTTGATTTGTTTTCAATTTAAACCATCAACCTACTTTCCTATAAGCTACAATGAAAGATGTTTTATCAACTTTGAAGAATTCTTGATTTCAAAAGAGTTTTTTTTTTAATTTAAATTTTTTGCTAAATGTATAATTTATTACACGTCTTCAACTTTGTAATAAATAATGCAGAGTTTTAATTTTTCACTGCCCTTCATTTTTCTAGCCTTAACTTATATTCAATATTTCAGCTACTTTACACATTAACATTTTTATTATGCAAATGTGAGGGAATTTAGTGAACTACTTTTAAAAGGAATATAAATAAAAATTTAAAAGATGGGAGTGATAGGTATTGGTATCATTGTGAGAGATTTCATGAGAAATGGCATCAGGCAATGAGAGAATTGCAAATGAATCTGTTGTGGACAACATTAAAGTAGTTGGGGCTTACAAACTTGTGTCTTTTGCCAATGTTTTGAATTTGTTGCATACAGGCTAAGGGATACTTACTTTTAACCAAACAAATTTGTTTTAATGAAGAAAATTTACCATCTGTTGGAAAACATACAAGCTGAGGTATTTACTTTTAACCAAATAAATTTGTTTTAATGAAGAAAATTTCTAAATCTATTGGGAATCATACAAGCTGAGAGTAGTTACTTTTAACCATACAAATTAGTTTTAATAAAGAAAATTTCTCATCTATTAGGAATATCATTGCTAATCTGATATTAAAGATTGGATGGGAATTTTAAATTTGCTTGTATTCATGACAAAATGCTGGGAAATGAAATTGCCCATCTATGGTCCACTTTGGATGGAAGAGGTTCCAATTGAGGTTGTTTCCTGTGTCCATTCTGATTTTCTGTACTTTATAAATGAAATCAACTTTCTACATAAAAAGAATTTTTTTAATTCTTTTAAGCGTTGTTTTTAAATCGTTACAGTAGTAGAAGATTTCCATCATCCCATACCTATCATTCCATACCTTTTCATCCGTAGAATTTATTAGTACAATTCTTACCTTATTTACATTTCTAAAATTTCTAACATGTTCGCATTTCATAGAAATCCAATAAACATATTTTCCACTACAAATCGCTTAGATGTCCACAAAGAACAAATGAGGGCCATTTAATTAATAAAATTACAATTTTTTCCTTTCCCTGAGCAAGGCCAAAAGTTTCCACTAAAGCGTAGCCATAATAATAATAGTTTTTTTTTTTTAAAAAAAAAAAGAAAGCTAAGAGAGATGGTTGTTTTGCAATATATGAACTTCAATTCACTCATGCCAGTTCCAATAATCCTTTAGGCTTTGTCAAAATTCTTTAAAAACCTATATTCCAACCAAAAGAAATATGTCAATGTGAAATGTAATTCAAAAAAAATTGAAGCTGATTACCACAAAAGTATAAACTCCCTCTATGTAAAATTCTAACATATATAATGTAGTAAATATTTTCAGCAAAATTTTGTAACAAATCTAACCCCAACAAAAAATCTGATTCTAGCTCAATAAATTAGATTCAATCTCCCCAAACAAAGATTTGAAGATGTTAAGGCAAAAAATTAAAAGAAAAGGCTCGTCAATGGACCTACACAGCCCTTTCAAACCTCCAAAACCTGAAAATTTTCCAATTGAAAACAAAAATACAATATCCAGGTTTACAAAGATTGACTAATAAAATAACCATGTCTGCTGAAATAGTAGTCAAGATGCTAGTTTTCAATCATTTTTTCCAGCTATCATGGAGAAAAAAAAGCTAGTATGAAGATAGCATCCGAACATGATAGAAAGTAAAGAAATATAAATGCAAGGTGAGTGGACACACGCAGGCGTAGCAATAACTCTAAGTCCTAACATTATCAGTAGTATTTCAATTTTGAAGTGATAAATTACAATTTCCAATAAGATACTTGGTCTGAAAACTTTTTTAAAAAATGTACCTAACATTAATATCAGCCCCAAAGACAACAATCCTCCTCCACAGTACAAAAACAAATATACTATTCCTAAAACAAATCATTCTAGAAAGTTAAGTAATATGAGTTTTCCAGCTAATTTATAAAATACAAAAACAACAAATATTATCAAGCAAAGGATACCAATTAATGTAATTCACTAACGACATACCGACAACATACCAAAGGGCACCAACTAATGTACTCCAAAAAAAATTCTTATCTCCTAACTCTCACCAACAACATACCAATGGCATGGAAATTCAGTAAAACCAAAGGACACCAACTATGTACCCAAAAAAAGTGCAACAAAATAAGAAACCAAAAATATCTAAATATAAACAATTATTATAAACCAACTCTACTTTGACAACTGTTAGTTTGCGATTGTTCTCTGTCTTGTATGGTTCTTCTCACAACAACAACAAACTAAACTTATCTCGCTAATGAAAAAAAAAAAAAGAACCACCAAAAATGCATGAATACCTTATTTTGATATCATCGAAGCATATAATTCTACCATTTGAATATATTGTTGGTGAACTATTTTATTTCTCTTATTTGGTGTTATGATGAAGTGCTAGAGCATGGGAAAGTGGTAGAAGAGATTTCCCTTTCCACGACAGGTGTAGCGATCTCGGTTTTCCCTCCATTGGCTGTTGTATTCCGGACTCGGTTCCGTGGATGTCTGTTGTTGTATATGTGTCATTTTCGTCCTTCAATTTCTTGTATTTGAGTTTTAGGATGCGTTGGGCAGGTTTGTAACAGGTTGGGTGTGTTTTGAAACAAATGGTTGCTTCCCTGTTTTTGGTGTCTTCACTCGAGCGAGGCTTTTGTTGTTCGAGCCAGGGTTCCTTCGCTCGAGCGAGAGTTGAGTGGTGTGTTTCTGTTGGCTCGAGCGAGCATTCTTGCATTCGAGCTTGTGTCTGCGTCTCTTTTTGACCTGAAGGTTGTGTTTCTTGGCTCGAGCGAGCTTTCCTTCGCTCGAGCGAGCGAGCAAGCTGTATGTTTTAGGTTTCTTCACTCGAGCGAGCATTCTTGGGCTCGAGCGTGCTTCTGGGTTGCAGACCTGAAGCTTCGAATTGTTGGCTCGAGCGAGGCTTTCTGCGCTCAAGCGAGGTTTCTTTGTATCTGGTCGCTCGAGCGACCACTCCTTCGCTCGAGCGATGCTCGAATATATCAGTTCGCAGTAGCAGCTTCTTCTTCACTTTTTCTTCATCTCTTTTACTCAAACCCTAGAACTACTGCTCTCTCTCTCTCTCTACATACCTTCTCTCTACAAATCCATCTAGTTCTAGTGGTCTCCTACCCTAATTCCTTTGTATAAAGTATAGAGTTTGGTGTGGGCTACGTTTTGATCCGAAAATCTTTGGATTTGGTGCATCTCGAGTTTTCTTCATCTTCTCCTTTGGGTCTCTTCTCTTGAGGTAGGGATACCCTACTCCATCTTATGAGTTTTGACATAAATTTTAGTCGTTTTGATTAGATGGTGTTATTTGGTAATTTTGGAAAAGTTAGGGTTTGATTTGAGGTTATGAAAAGGGGGTTTTCAAATGTTAAACTCCATGTGTATGTGAGACCTTGGAAAATGGAATTATTGTTGTTAAATTGATGAAATTGAACCTTAGGGTTGATATTTGAAAAAGGGGGAAAATGCCCTAATTATGTTGAATAATTAATTTGGGGAATTGTGTAATTGAGTTGAAATTCATGAAATTGGGGAGTTGTGAGATTGAACGGTGTAGTTGGATAAATTAATCACTCACCTATGAAAATGTTGATATTTTATCTGTTTGATAAATTTATTATCTGGTTAGTGATAACTGCTTTGGGCTATCAGTGGAGCATAGTCTTGTTTGTTGTAGACATTGTGTGTTGATTAGGGAAAACTGAAACTAATCACCCAGAATATGTCATTGAATATGACGGTTGGAATAATACATCAAATATGTGTATTGATTGATCATTGTATATGATAAGTGTTTAAATACATTGTATATGTATATTGTTTGGGAGGAGATAGGAGATGTACTCCACAGTTTGAGAGGAGATAGGGGATGTACTCTAAAACCTGTTTGGGAGGAGATAGGGGATGGACTCCATTGATAACTAAGTTGGCCGGAGTATCCAGGTGAAAGTTCCGAAAATCTTAATTACATTTGCACAATGTAGATAATTGAAGTATTGAAGTGTTTTATTTTGAGTTGTAGTCTCATGGGAATTTTGAAAAAATGGAAGTGTTTTGATATAGCGATCCGGGTTTTTCCCCATCCTTTGCGGTATTCCGGACCGAGTTCCGAGTTGTGTGCTGATATCTGTATCTTGTTTCTATCCTTTAATTTCTTATATTTGTGTTTTGAGATGTGTTGAGCAGGTTTGTAGTAGGTTATGGTTTTGAGAGTTGTGTGGTATTGGCAAAGTTATGTGAGAATGTCTGAGGGAGTGTGAGATTTGTATATCGGGTTAGTGAGAGTGGTACCAGTGTGTTGTTGAGTGTTTTGGGTTTTGCTAGTTAATGAGTTCGTTGTGATTCCATCAGTTACGTATGTGGGTAGTGTTCGTATTGTGACTTGTTATTTATTGGTGACTATGTGTGGGTGAAATGAGTTCGTGGTGTTTTTGGTTATTGGGTATGCTTTGTGAGTAGGAGGAAAATTTCATGAGTGGATGCTGGCAGCATTCTTTGGAAGGAAGAACAGTTTGTGTTCTTGGGTAACGAGAGTGGCATTGGTCAAAATTGTCTTTTGTGTTAGGGATTGTGTGATTGAGGTTGACCATGTCAGTCTTGAGTTTGAGAAGAAAAGGCAGGCTTGCTATGTAGGCATGGGGGTGATGACTCCCTTAGAAACAGTGATGGTGTGGTTCGATCTTAAGAAATCCGATGAGATTCCAAAATTTGGGGTTTGTGCAGGGAACTCCGTGTTTGGGGTAAATGGTTTTGAGTAGCACATCAGTGTTTGATTTACTGAGTGTAGAGGTTTATTGAGTTGATTAGTTAGCTTGTTGTCATCGGGTTTTGGTTGGCATTGGTCACCTTGAGAAAAGCTTGGGTTTGTGTTTATAGGCTGTTAGATTATGGATGCCTTGGAAATTTTTGCGGACTTTGAGTCTCGTATATGTAGCCGGGAAAGCTTGTGTGAGAATTGTTATGAATCAATGAAAAACCCCGGGTTGGGGTAGCATGTTGTAAATTATTCATTTGTTTATATATTTGGCTCGTGTAGCTAACAAGTTCTGATAATGATTATAATAGAATGAAATTGCAAAATCATAAATTTCTTGTGCCTTATTGTCTTGATAGCACAATTGTTATTTCTATTAACTATTATTATAGAAATGTTATGTTTTATGTTGGTTGTGGCATCACCGTGTGAGTGATGGGTGTTATTGGGTGACGGTAGAAGTTCACCGATTGTTATATTGGAAAGGAATTGGAAAACGAATTCTTCCTAGTGTTATGGCCTTCTAAGGGCGTTGTTAAAAAGGAAAATGTTGGGGACTTGATTTAATTTAAATGTTATGTGGAATTCCAAATGAGTAGTCTTTGGCAAATAAACTGTGGATGGCTATGTATTTGGGTAACACCGTGTTTATGAAAAATGTTTACAAAACTTTTGGGTTCCACATGGAAAATGCAAAATTTAATTCGAAATGTCAACGTTGAAAATTTGAATATCTTTGAGAAATGTTTCATGAACAAGAGAATGATTTTCTTTATATTTATACCAAAGGTTTGTTGTGGTTGTCTTATTTGGAATTATGAATGTTGAGTAGTGACTTGACTTGGAGCGTTAGTCAGGTGTTTTGGTGATTTGTTTCGGGAAGGGTTTGGTATTGTTGTAGCTTATTGTGCTAGAATGTTGTCTTTTGGGATGTGTTTCCTTGGTAAGCCCCTTCTTTTGTGAGAGTTAGCCGAAGGTTTGTTGTGAGAATAATTTCTTTCCTAAGTGCCCGGGTGTTGAGTGCTATGTGATCGGTTGGCCTTGTGTTTTTGATGTATTCTTAATTTCAGGGACGAAATTCTTTAAGGAGGGGAGGTTATAGCGATCTGGGTTTTTCCTCGTCCTTTCTGGTATTCCGGACTCGAGTTCTGAGTTGTGTGCTGATATCTGTATCTTGTTTCCATCCTTTAATTTCTTATATTTAAGTTTTGGGATGTGTTGGACAGGTTTGTAGCAGGTTGGTTGTGTTTGGAAACACAGTGTTGCTGCCCAGTTTTTGGTGTCGTTGCTCGCGCGAGCTTTGAGTTTGTGTCTCTTGGCTCGAGCGAGAACTCTTGTGCTCGAGCGTGCGTCTGCGTCTCTTTTGGACCTGAAGGTTGTGTTTCTTGGCTCGAGCGAGCTTTCCTTTGCTCGAGCGAGTGAGCTGTATGTTTTGTGTTTCTTCGCTCGAGCGAGCACTCTTGCGCTCGAGCATGCTTCTGGGTTACAGACCTGAAGCTTCGCATTGTTGCTCGAGCAACGATTCTTGCGCTCGAGCGAGGTTTCTTTGTGTCTGGTCGCTCGAGCGACCATTCCTTCGCTCGAGTGAGCCTCGCATATAAGTTGCAGCAGGGGTCTCCTTCTCCATTTTTGATCCCTTTCTTCCTCAAAACCCTAGATCGGCAGCTCTACTCTAAACTCTCTCTCTCTCTTTCACAAACACATCTTGTTCTAGAGAAATTCTACCCTAGTCTCTTTGTAAGAAAGGTTGAGCATCGCGGGGGCTGCGTTTTGATCCGAAAAAGGTTGGGTTTGGAGCACTTTCGACTTTCTCTCTTCTTCTCCTTGGGTTCTCCCATTTGAGGTTAGGGATTTCCTTGGCTCTTTTTCAATACCTCGTTCATAGATAGAACTGTGGTAAATTTATATTGTATGAAAATCATATCCTTGTTGGATTTCTTGAAAAATAATGAAAGGAAACTAGGGTTGGTTGTTTGAGAATGAGTTTGTTATCATTGATTGTTATTTGGGCAAATTGGGGAGTAATTTAGCATGGTATTGTTTGAAAGAAGAGAAAGCCCTAAATTATATACTTTGATTTGGTAAAAAAAAAGGGAGATGGTTGAACAATGTTTGTAAATTACTATTGTTATATGGGTTGTGTAAAAGTATTAATGGCTAAGGCATTAACTATGGCATTGGGGTTATTTTGAATGAACGTATTGAACTGGAGATGGTTTATGGCTTTATTATCCATGGAATTGGTTTTGTGAAAATGAAAGAATGGAATTGGTTTTGTGAAATGGGAAAAGCGGGTTGGAATAAGTGGTGGAATATGTTGACCTGAAAAATTATGAAAGTTGATCTTGAAAATGGAAAATGAAATGATAACTCTATGTGAGTCCTCGAAAATAAATATGAGAGTTGAACTATATTATATCATGAGTGTTGAATACACACATTTGGGGGTTTTACCTTTAACTATCGTACTAGTGTCGTTGTTGGGTTTAAGATCTCATGAGAGTTGAGTCTTTTTAATAAGTGTGATTGAATACATGCATCTAGAGGTTTTTGTCCTTGGTCATCGGTGGAGGATGACATTGTTGTTTTGAATTGTTGTGTATGCATTACACTTGTGTTTTTGAACATTTTTAGTTTTGTGTATGTATTACACTTGTTGTTTGCTTTGTCGCATTGTAATGGTTGGTGTTTTATACCGGCGGTTAGAATGAGGGGTACTAGTACCTTCCAGCTAGAGCCTGGAGAACTTGGCAGAGGTACCAGCACCTTCTAGCTTGTGTCTGGAGAACTTGGTAGAGGTACTTGTACCTTTCAGCTTGTGTCTGAAGAACTTGGCATGTCATTTGTAGTAGGTGTATCCTTAACTTATCGTGCTTATGGTAGGTAGAGCAGAGCTTTTATCATCATTGTCTCAGTGTATCTGAGTATGTTATGGGTTATGATGGTTACAGTTTTGAAAGGGCGAGTTGCCTCATTTGTTGATCACATACCTGTTGATAATTTGTTGTTTCCCTTTTTACTAAAGGTATGCATGTATAGATATGAATGTGTTGGGAACAGAGATAAATTCTATTTTGAGATTTTGGAAATGTTAAGGAAATTGGATATTTGTGAACTCATTTTGAAAAAGGCAAATCTATTGTGAGTACGGAAAATGGGAGAAAGGCAATAGGCTTGATGAAATTGTTTTCTAGAATTGTTATTATCATGAAAGTTTGGGAAAAAGGGGTAATGAAAAGAAAAGAAAGGTTAATCGTTTACAGTGTTGAATGAAATAGCTGATTTTGAGAAAAGTTCATATATATGTATATTTTTGTATAAACTGCCACATTACTATTCTAGTATGAGATTGAGCATTCATGATCATAGCTATCTGTAAGTTGTTATTATTGAGGATCATGTATGAGATCCCTACCGGACTATATGTTCATCCCACGTTGTTGAATCTTTTTCAGGTGATAATCATGATGTGCTACAAGATTTGGATCTTCTTATTTGTTGGCCACGGGGCCTCTTTGTGTTGGCGGAATGCCATTTATATAAAAGGGTTACACCCTTCTTCTTGATCCTTTAATGATGTAAGCCCACGGGTAATTTATTGAGTATGTTCATGTTGTATTTAATTTGCATTCGAATGAGAGAATTGTTATTTATTTCTACTCGTTGAAGTAAAGAGTTTCTTCCTCATGTTATTTCTGAAATTGAATTAAATTAATGAGTTTTGTAATGGTTTCGAGTAATAAAAAAAATGGGGTGTGATAACTTGGTATCAGAGCGAGCCGGGTTTGAATACTTTGGGCTCGTGGGAAGTGATTTTTACCACAGTGGGTTTGCTACATGTGGTGAGGACGTTGCATATAGTTAACATGAATGTTAGGACTCGTATGTTGCATTTATGTGAGCATGGGATTAAGTTTTCTGGATAGTACTTGTAGCCGGTGAACTTGCTTTGAGGTCCTCTTGGAAACACGCCAGATCAACGTGGTTTCTGATAGGAATTCCTTGAGAGTTTCGGGATGAGTGGCTATCTATGTGGACTTGATTCGATTATGTGTTTAAATGTTTAGATGTTTATATGCATAGAAATGTTTGTTTTGGGACTAAGGCCTCGTTTGGGAACAGGCTATTTTAGTAACTTTTTGGCTTTTTGGCTAAAATATGAGATAAAAAAAACTAGTATGTTTGGGGTGACTTTTTGACTTTATACGAAAAGATATGCAAAAAGTAGAGAGAAAAGGGAATCTTTGACTTTTTGGTATAGGTTATAAGTTTTTTTGGCTTTTTTAGTAATTTTTTGACTTTTTAGCTAAAATGTTAACTTACCAAACGAGGCCTAAATAACCCTTCCCAAACAGGGCCTAAGTGTGTCTTGTGACTTAGGGTGGTAAGTGTTTGCCTCGGGGAAGGCTGTTGTGTTGTGCACTAAGTGTGGTCTTGTTTTTGGATCTTATAGGATGTCTACTCGAGGGAGTAGAGGGCGGATGACTAGTAGGAGTGTCGGTAGAGGCACAGCAGCTCCTTTAACACCCGCCGTTGCAGCATCGGCTGTCGGTGAGGACGTTGCACGCGAGATTGTGAGAGCGGTGTAGGACGTTCTAGCTCGCATTAAGGGTGACAGCGGGCGTACCCTCAAGCTTACTAAGGAGTTTCTTCGCTCCAGTCCACCAGAGTTTGTGGGAGAGGCCAAACCGTTGGAGGCAGAGGATTGGTTAGAGCAGATTACCAGACTCTTGATATGCTCAGAGTCGAAGATGAGGAGTTGAGGGTTTCTTTGGCAACTTTTCAATTGAAGGGAGATGCGGGTTATTGGTGGAAGTATGCTAAGAATACTATAGGTAGCACTGGGTTGCTTTTACGAGGCCTTTTTGGCCAAGTATTTCCCTCATTCTGCTCGTGAAAGGTTGAGGAACAGTTTGTTGAGTTGCGTCAGACGTTACTCCAGTGGCACAGTTTAAGATGCGGTTTACCAGTTTGTCAAGGTTTGCTCCAGAGTTGGTGGCAACAGAGGAGCGTCGTTGTTATGAGTTTGAAAGTCAGTTGTGTATCGATATCCGGGAGAAGGTAGCTGGATCCCTTTAGAAGGATTATTATAGTCTAGTCGAGGTAGTGGCCCATGTGGAGGCCATGGTTGTGAGTGTTGGTCGGGTTAGGGAGGAGGCCATCTCAGTAACACCTACGGTTCATAAGCACTCTAGGCTCAGTAAGAGGTGGAGGCGAGCGAATGCTCAGTCCCAGGCTAAATTCTTTTCTTCGTCAGGGGTTTCGGACTCTTCTGTTGGGAGGTCCAGAGAGGTTCAGGTTTCTGGCCAGTCTCAGAGTAGGGGGTCTACTGGTTGTTTTGATTGTGGTCAGCTGGGCCATGTTAGACGTTTATGCCCTTTGCGTGTGAATTCTTCGAGTGTTTCAAAACCTAGTCAGACTCAGTCGTACCCGTCCAGTCGGGGGCGTTATCGGCACCAGAAATGGGCAGGCCAGGCTTCGAGAGCCTCGCGAGGGGCGACTTATTAGCTAACACTATAGTAATACCCTTGAGAGAGACTTTTGTATTGATGGCCGGTGATGTATTATGTGAATCATCTTGTTGTTGACCGGTGTACTGTTGGATGTTGAGACATCATGATTATGTATTGCATATGTATGTATATTGTTGTTTGTTTAATCCTCATGTATTGGGGGCATGCATGGAATCTCGAACCCTCTTTTATATATATTGAGAAGTTGTCAATGGGATCGATGATCCTAGTGTTGTTGTATGTTTGGTGTTGAATTATGAGATAGTTATGCGATGGCCTGTGAGCCTTGTTCAGTTTAAAAGTTGTTTGTTGAGAACGGGGAATCCGTGGGTGAGTGTGATTGGGGTGATGGTTTCGAGAGTTGTGTGGTATTGGCAAAGTTATGTGAGAATGTCTGAGGGAGTGTGAGATTTGTATCTCGGGTTAGCGAGAGTGGTACCGGTGTGTTGTTGAGTGTTTTGGGTTTTGCTAGTTAATGAGTTCGTTGTGATTCCATCAGTTACGTATGTGGGTAGTGTTCGTATTGTGACTTGTTATTTATTGGTGACTATGTGTGGGTGAAATGAGTTAGTGGTGTTATTGGTTATTGGGTATGGTTTGTGACTAGGAGGAAAATTTCATGAGTGGATGCTGGCAGCATTCTTTGGAAGGAAGAATAGTTTGTGTTCTCGGGTAACGAGAGTGGCATTGGTCAAAATTGTCTTTTGTGTCAGGGATTGTGTGATTGAGGTTGACCATGTCGGTCTTGAGTTTGAGGAGAAAGGGCAGGCTTGCTATGTAGGCATGGGGGTGATGACTCCCTTAGAAACAGTGATGGTGTGGTTCGATCTTAAGAAATCCGGTGAGATTCCAAAATTTGGGGTTTGTGCAGGGAACTCCGTGTTTGGGGTAAATGGTTTTGAGTAGCACATCAGTGTTTGATTTACTGAGTGTAGAGGTTTATTGAGTTGATTAGTCAGCTTGTTGTCATTGGGTTTTGGTTGGCATTGGTCACCTTGAGAAAAGCTTGGGTTTGTGTTTATAGGTTGTTAGATTATGGATGCCTTGGAAATTTTTGCGGACTTTGAGTCTCGTATATGTAGCTGGGAAAGCTTGTGTGAGAATTGTTATGAATCAATGAAAAACCCCGGGTTGGGGTAGCATGTTGTAAATTATTCGTTTGTATATATATTTGGCTCGTGTAACTGACAAGTTCTGATAATGATTATAATGGAATGAAATTGCAAAATCATGAATTTCTTGTGCCTTATTGTGTTGATAGCACAGTTGTTATTTCTATTGACTATTATTATAGAAATGTTATGTTTTATGTTGGTTGTGGCATCACCCTGTGAGTGATGGGTGTTGTTGGGTGATGGTAGAAGTTCACCGATTGTTATATTGGAAAGGAATTGGAAAACGAATTCTTCCTAGTGTTATGGCCTTCTAAGGGCGTTGTTAAAAAGGAAAATGTTGGGGACTTGATTTAATTTAAATGTTATGAGGAATTCCAAATGAGTAGTCTTTGGCAAATAAACTGTGGATGGCTATGTGTTATGGGTAACACCGTGTTTATGAAAAATGTTTACAAAACTTTTGGGTTCCACATGGAAAATGCAAAATTTAATTCGAAATGTTAACGTTGAAAATTTGAATATCTTTGAGAAATGTTTCATGAACAAGAGAATGATTTTCTTTATATTTATACAAAAGGTTTGCTGTGGTAGTCTTATTTGGAATTATGAATGTTGAGTAGTGACTTGACTTGGAGCGCTAGTCAGGTGTTTTGGTGATTTGTTTCGGGAAGGGTTTGGTATTGTTGTAGCTTATTGTGCCAGAATGTTGTCTTTTGGTACGTGTTTCCTTGGTAAGCCCCTTCTTTTGTGAGAGTTAGCCGAAGGTTTGTTGTGAGAATAATTTCTTTCCTAAGTGGTCGGGTGTTGAGTGCTATGTGATCGGTTGGCCTTGTGTTTTTGATGTATTCTTAATTTCGGGGACGAAATTCTTTAAGGAGGGGAGTTTATAGCAATTTGGGTTTTGCCCCGTCCTTTGTGGTATTCCGGACTCGAGTTCCGAGTTGTGTGTTGATATCTGTATCTTGTTTCCATCCTTTAATTTCTTATATTTGAGTTTTGGGATGTGTTAGGCAGGTTTGTAGCAGGCTGGTTGTGTTTGGAAACACAGTGTTGCTGCCCAGTTTTTGGTGTCGTCGCTCGAGCGAGCTTTGAGTTTGTGTCTCTTGGCTCGAGCGAGAACTCTTGCGCTCGAGCGTGCGTCTGCGTCTCTTTTGGACCTGAAGGTTGTGTTTCTTGGCTCGAGCGAGCTTTCCTTCGCTCGAGCGAGCAAGCTGTATGTTTTGTGTTTCTTCGCTCGAGCGAGCACTCTTGCGCTCGAGCGTGCTTCTGGGTTGCAGACTTGAAGCTTCGCATTGTTTTCTCGAGCGACGATTCTTGCACTCAAGCGAGGTTTCTTTGTGTCTGGTCGCTCGAGTGACCATTCCTTCGCTTGAGCGAGCCTCGCATATATCAGTTTGCAGCAGGGGTCTTCTTCTCCATTTTTGATCCTCTTTCTTCCTCAAAACCCTAGATCGGCAGCTCCTCTCTCTAAACTCTCTCTCTCTCTCTACAAACACATCTTGTTCTAGAGACCTTCTACCCTAGTCTCTTTGTAAGAAAGGTTGAGCATCGCGGGGGCTGCGTTTTGATCCGAAAAAGGTTGGGTTTGGAGCACTTTTGAGTTTCTCTCTTCTTCTCCTTGGGTTCTCCATTTGAGGTAGGGATTTCCTTGCTCTTTTTCAATACCTCATTCATAGATAGACATGTGGTAAATTTATATTGTATGAAAATCATATCCTTGTTGGATTTCTTTGAAAATAATGAAAGGGAACCTAGGGTTGGTTGTTTGAGAATGAGTTTGTTATCATTGATTGTTATTTGGGCAAATTGGGGAGTAATTTAGCATGGTATTGTTGAAAGAAGAGAAAGCCCTAAATTATACTTTGATTTGGTAAAAAAAAAGGGAGGATGGTTGAACAATGTTTGTAAATTACTATTGTTAATATGGGTTGTGTAAAAGTATTAATGGCTAAGGCATTAACTATGGCATTGGGGTTATTTTGAAATGAACGTATTGAACTGAGATGGGTTATGGCTTTATTATCCGTGGAATTGGTTTTGTGAAAATGAAAAGAATGGAATTGGTTTTGTGAAATGGGAAAAGCGGGTTGGAATAAGTGGTGGAATATGTTGACCTGAAAAATTATGAAAGTTGATCTTGAAAATGGAAAATGAAATGATAACTCTATGTGAGTCTCGAAAAATAAATATGAGAGTTGAACTATTATATCATGAGTGTTGAATGCACACATTTGGGGGTTCTACCTTTAACTATCGTACTAGTGTCGTTGTTGGGTTTAAGATCTCATGAGAGTTGAGTCTTTTTAATAAGTGTGATTGAATACATGCATCTAGAGGTTTTGTCCTTGGTCATCGGTGGAGGATGACATTGTTGTGTTGAATTGTTGTGTATGCATTACACTTGTGTTGGTTGAACATTATTAAATAGTTTATGTGTATATATTACACTTGTTGGTTATGCTTTGTGGCATTGTAATGGTTGGTGTTATATACCGCGCTTAGAACGAGGGGTACCGATACCTTCTAGCTAGAGCCTGGAGAACTTGGCAGAGGTACCAGCACCTTCCAGCTTGTGTCTAGAGAACTTGGTAGAGGTACTTGTACCTTTCAGCTTGTGTCTGAAGAACTTGGCATGTCATTTGTAGTAGGTGTATCCTTAACTTACCGTGCTTATGGTAGGTAGAGCAGAGCTTTTATCATCATTGTCTCAGTGTATCTGAGTATGTTATGGGTTACGATGGTTACAGTTTTGAAAGGGCGAATTGCCTCATTTGTTGATCACATCTGTAGGCATGCCCGAACGTCCCAGCTCCCCGCGCGAGGTGGCGCGAAATCTGTTTTGTTCATTGGACTATTACAGTTCGGACTCAAATGTCACGGTTCTGAATCTAATCTCGCAAAGTGCAATGTAAGACCGATAAATCACCAAAGAGTCCAAATTCGGCAAATCGTTTTGGAAAACCGATTTTTGTAAAGAAGTGCCAAACATGGACTTCTTTGCCAGATACAGAGTCACCACCTAAATGTTTTATTTTGGGAAATTTAGGAAACCCTGACTCGTGCCTAAGGCCACGTGTCCGTCATCACCAAAGTTGCCTTGGCTCGGGAACTTGGGTACGAGAGGGAAAGGTCATGCAATGAGCACCCCCGCTCGCCCAATCGAAGATCGGCCTTTACTAACATGATATCTTGTTTTTGAAAACACATGCGTTCTTATTCTGATTTATTAGCTAGAATTACTATGTGATGCGTACAACATACAAGTATAGACTAGATCGCCTAAGTTGGAACAAAACATCTCATGTTTGTTTGAAAATGGTTTGAAGGTGCTACTCGCGAGTAGGCTAAGACGTGGATTTTGCCACCCTCAAGTGGGCTTAGAAAAACATGACTTTGCCACCTCAAGTGGGCTTAAAAACTCGCATTTCAATGAATTGTTCCAATTCAAGTAATCCAGCCTTCATCCACAGGCATTCAGGCAGTTATATCAAATAAGCAAATAGCCTCATGGTAAGCATGCTGTCATGGCAACACTCACACTCATGCAAGATGCTAAAGCGTAAAAGCTTACCTAGTACACCGAGCCAAAACAACAACTAGTTAGTAATCAATGCATGATCCTAGTTTATGTTAAGATGGCTAATGCAAAGCATGCAAAATGCAACTAGAAATAGGTTCAGCTATTCTAAGATGGCATATGAGATGCAACTTGATAATCATGTATTCAAATCGGTATTGAAATACAATGCAGTTAGTATGATGCGCCGAGCCGGTGCATGCAAGATAGATGAATGATGCACGTATGCAAGCATAAGTATGCTAATTGAAATATGCCCTAAAACTAACCACTGAAAGCAGGTAAGTAAAAGGGAGAAAGAAATGGAGGTTGGAAGACATGCACACATGCACGCACACTTATTACAAAGTGCGCCCTCTCGACGGAGGGTCCGAATGAATATGCTAACTAGCTATGCTAATCAACTAATCTAATTAAACTAATTAGATTATTACAAACCAAATTGAATTAATAAGCAATCTATTTACTAATTATTACATCACTTAACTAATTAACAAATTAATTAATTAACTACAAATTCAAGCTAACTAATAAGAAAAGTAATAAACAATGCTGCTCCAGCTCTGTTTGAAGAAGAAGAGGATGCATGCTCGGTTGCCGCCCCGAAAAGCTCTCCGGTTGCTCTCTTAGAGGCTTTGTCTGCAGGGTGTCCTTGAGAACTAGCTGCTGGATCTTACCAAAAACATGTTGAGGAGTGCACCAGCGGCCTGCCGGCCATGAGGAGATGCTACCAACCACCCTGTTGGCCAAGAGTAGGCACTGCCGGCCAACAAAGAGAGGTTGTCGGCCACTGGTGTGCTGTGACACCAAGTTGCAGCAGAGCACAAAACAGAGGAAATGGAGGGTCTCCCAAGGGTATGTACGCACTATGCCACCCCATATCACCTCAAAACATCAAGGGAGAGGCATAATCGAATCCAAGACCATCAATCACACATCTCGATGCATGATGGCCAAAGATCCAACATGTGCAAATCAATGTAAAATGAATGCATAAAAACACATAAATGCCTAAAACTCTATCATGCATCGTCAAGAGCGTCGGCAACCGAGAATTGAGGCACGTTTCATCACTTCAAGTATGAAACGTCCCTCGTTCCTCGTGTTTGGCTTAACAGCCAAACCAAACACAATGCAATACAAGGTGTGCCAAACACAATGCTAGTGCAATATGAGCATGCAAGTATGCAATGTAACTCAAGCATGCAACGACATGCTATATGTCAAGCATGCAACAACATGCCATAACATGCAATGTACCAAGCAATGCAACAAGCATGCAAATGTCATGCAACTCAAGCATGCGACAACATGAAAAATGGAACAAGCATGCAACAACATGCAAGACAAGCATGCAACAACATGCAAAGATAGACTTAAACCAAAATGGACAGACCTTAATCATGCCCAAATTAGTGGCCAATAGTGCTGAAATGATGGTATGAAAAGCAAAGCAAGACATGCATGCCAATTGGCTCAAGGATTAAGGCACAAAGATGTAACTCTTAAGCACACTTAAAGAGTGGCAAGCATGGATATGTGACAACACTACATGCTCTGGAATGATGTTAAGAATGATGCCAAATCACACACATAATCATAAGCATAGCATGCATGAGGCTCAAAGCTTGAAGCTAGCAAGGGGACTTACACCATAGCCATGCAAAGCAAGCCTCAAAGGGCCAAGGGCAACCAAAACAGTCCCAAGGCAGGTCAATACAAGACCAAAAACAAGCTTGAACCTAGCCAACACAAGCTAGGACAAGAGACCAAAAACATGAAGCATGCAAGGCTAACAAAGGGGTGTTGCACTACACCTATTACAACCAAACATGGCATGACTTAATCAATGAAAATCAGAGTTATGGAATGTCAAAATAAGCCCAAAAACCCACTGAGATGGCATCCTAAAGGCCTAAGCATAGAGGCATACACAATGGCCCATTCTTGAAGCACAAAACAACTCTTCAAAGCATCGAAAGAGTGACAAATGCAACTGTATGACCACATTTCATGGACTGAAATAACATTTCAAATGATGCCAAATCATGAAAATGGTCCAAGTAATGCATGCTAATGACTTGGACACTCAAAGCTAGCAAGCTAGATTGAACCAAGGCTATACAAAACAGTACATGCAAGACCAAGACAACATGAAATAGAGCTTGAACATGGTGAAACAAGGCTAAAAGCTTCTTTGGGTCAAGCCAAAATCATGCTAAAAATATAGCTTAAAGCACAAAGCATGTTAAGGAAATAGAGAGGATTGCACTACAAGTGCATGGTGCATGCAAGAGACCATTAGACCAACCTTAGACAGAGGTATAACATGGCAAAATAACACCAAATACTTGCTGAAATGAGACCAAAACATGCTACTTTGATGAGCCACAAATGGGATTACACTACACATACAAGAAGCGTGCACAAGGTGACCAAACCAGTCATGGACAGAGCTAAGGCAGGTCCTAAGAGTCACAAAAAAGTTCTTGAACTAAGCCTCAAAAGTATAGAGATGCATGCTCATTTGATAGGCCAACAATACACGCAAACAAAAACAAAAAGAGAGGGGGTCACCCCCTCTGATTTGAGGCCTCAAAATCACATGCTTATCACTGAAAATCCACTGGATTTCAGTGGCTAAAATGCCAAACAAAGACTAACTCAAAGGCCTTAAGGCATGGCACAAAACAAGGCCAAACAAGGCACATAAGAGGGTAGAACACCCTTAACACCAAAGAGGCCTTAAACAATCATCAAAAGCACTTAAATACAGAACATTTTTCAGTTGAAAGCAAGGCCTAAAACAATATGCAAGGATGGCCAAAATGGTATGCAAATAAAAGCTTAAAAAGGGAATATACTCACCCTTGAAGCTCAACTTCGAAACCTGCAACCTCTGAGGCCAAAAACCAAGTTTTAGAGGTCAAGTAACACTCCCAAGAACCTCAGCTCAAAGATGGTGGTGTATCACTATGTATCGTAGTGCAAAAGTGAGAGGAAAATGGACTTTAAAGCACAAACAAACACAATATAGAGAGAGAATGAGAAATACAGAGAGAGATATACGTTCTCTAAAAATGCTCCACCTCTGCTGGGGAGGAGGGGCCTCTTCTTATATAGAGGAATGCAAAACCAAGCTTGTTAAACAAGCTTGAGAAGGGCCTCATCCCTCCATACACGTGTATGGAGAAGGGATGAGTGAAAACTAGCTGGCTCAAAAGATCTGGAGTGAAATCTGCTGAGACAAAGTGTTCTGCCGGCCATCAGTTGTGGCCGGTAGTGCCTCATTGATGGCCGGCAAGCTTCATCAATGGCAGGCAGGGACAAATGCATGGCCAGCAGTGGCAGAGGATGGCAGACAATGCACTAAGAGAAGCATGCTGGAAGGACCAACACATGGTCCAAAAATGGGGCAGAAAGGATACAGGGTTGGAAAGCTCAAACCTGTGACGTTCTGCCGCGAAAGTCGAGTACCCGACGAGCAATCGAACTTGTGGCTGGATATACCTGCAAGCACAACCAAGTCTTAAGGACGGCCAAAAATAGGGTGTCTACACATACTTGTTGATAATTTGTTGTTTCCCTTTTTACTAAAGGTATGCATGTATAGATATGAATGTGTTGGGAACAGAGATAAATTCTATTTTGAGATTTTGGAAAATGTGAAGGAAATTAGATATTTGTGAACTCATTTTGAAAAAGGAAAATTGTTGTGAGTACGGAAAATGGGAGAAAGGTAATAGGCTTGATGAAATTGTTTTCTAGAATTGTTATTATCATGAAAGTTTGGGAAAAAGGGGTAATGAAAAGAAAAGAAAGGTTAATCGTTTACAGTGTTGAATGAAATGGCTGATTTTGAGAAAAGTTCATATATATATATTTTTGTATAAACTACCACATTACTATTCTAGTATGAGATTGAGCATTCATGATCATAGCTATCTGTAAGTTGTTATTGTTGGATCATGTATGAGATCCCTACTGGACTATGGCCCCGTTTGGTAGAGCTGTGGGAAAGTGATTATAACTTATAGCCTAACAGCTTATAGCTTATAGCTGTGAACATAAGCTGATTTTTGACTTATAAATTAAGCTTCTCCTCTCCCACTTAAAGAATAAGTTGATTTTTGACTTACAAAAAGCTATAAACTATATTGTTAACCTGAACCAAACACATCAAAATAGCTTAAATTAAGCTAAAAGTTGAAATAAGCTGGAAATAAGCCCTACCAAACAGGGCCTATATGTTCATCCCACGTTGTTGAATCTTTTTCAGGTGATAATCAGGATGTGCTACAAGATTTGGATCTTCTTATTTGTTGGCCACGGGGCCTCTTTTGTGTTGGCGGAATGCCATTTATGTAAAAGGGTTACACCCTTCTTCTTGATCCTTTAATGATGTAAGCCCACGGGCAATTTATTGAGTATGTTCATGTTGTATTTAATTTGCATTCGAATGAGAGAATTGTTATTTATTTCTACTCGTTGAAGTAAAGAGTTTCTTCCGCATGATATTTCTGAAATTGAATTAAATTAATGAGTTTGGTAATGGTTTCGAGTAATAAAAAAAATGGGGCGTGACGTTTGATATGAGTTGTAGTCTCATTTAATTGTTGGCTAGATAATGAGCCATGTTTATAAATTTGAGTTGGATAAGTAGAGGAAAATGAAATGAAACACGGATGTATTTGTCATGGAACTGGAATGTGTTATAATCTGGTTTACAAGTGTTAACCATTTATCGAATGCTACTGTTTTAGTTATTTCTCATACTTGGTTTAGTATATTTCTACTGGGCTTTGGCTCACCCTATATAGGATATCATTTTCAGGTACAGATGGTATGCTACCTCTAAGGACATAGCTTGGGAGGCTGAAAGACTCTATTGTTGTTATTTTTTTTTTTTTGGTATTACATGTAAATCAAGCCAAGGGCTTATTTTGTATAAAGAGTTAGAACTCTTCTTTTGTTGTACCCAAGTGTTGACTTGGAAAGTTGTAAGCCCGTAGGGCACTTACTTTTGATGTCAACATGTAATACTTTTGTACTTATTACTCTGATAAATGGAATTATGCCTTATTCTCTTATGTCTATGCATGTTAAAAATGTTGGGTTTATATGTATTATTTTGAGGGCGTTACAACAGGTAAACTTAATAATTTCTTTAATTATATATATATATTTTTAAAAGGGTCTATCGGTTTATTCTAAGCTTACCTCAGTTAGTGCCTCCTAGCTGACTAATGTGTAGTGTTTATCTTTTTTATTTCAACCTGAAATAGGAAAGAGTTGGGCAATGGAGAGAGATCAACAGACTGATTTCCACTAAGAGCAACTGAATCTAACCAAAAGTAGTGATCTAAAATCTATTACATATAAAGAAAACAGACCAAAAAGCAAAGTATGCAAATCAACTTTGAAAACAACTAGGTGTGCAATTCCAGTCTCTTTCTGTTGTTCACTATTTTGCAAAACATTAAAGTGGACTAGAACTACCAATTCTACTACCAAAATCTAATTACTCACCAATATCACTATAAAAGTACTATCATGCAACATTACAATATGGATTGTCACTTCATTCAAACAAAATCTTTCAACCTATATTCATTACAATACATAGTGCCCCTCACCAAATCCCAATTCCCCTCATCTTGAACACTGTTAAATAATTATAAAAGTAGACCTATAAATCACCATGTTTAATGAAAACAACAGGGGAATTTTAAATTGTTCCTCAATTTCAAAGTCAATTAATTGAAAAAATTCAAATCCTAACCATTAACATAAAGAAACCATTAATTTGAAAACATCTTTTAAATAAAAAACCCAATTAACTGATGAATTTACATTTTATAGCTATGAATTTTATAAAGTAAAAATAAAACAAAGTAACTTGAACATAATAATGAACACCTACTACATAATAATGTCCACAAAATTCAATATTTTTGCTAATAATCAATTTGAATGATTCTTCAAACATAATATTTTCCTAGCAAACATAATTAATGACAAAGGAACTTGAACATAATAATGAACACCTATTACATCCATTAATTAATTTGAAATAATTTAGTCGTGTTAATCTTGACTAATTGTTCAAGTAGTCCTTCATTCAGTCAGTTGAGCTAAATTTGAACACTTCCATAGTTATCCACACAAATATTCACAGAAGGCAATGAAATTGCCACAGCACATAAACAATGAAAATTTTCCTTTGTAGAACCATAATGATAATGATAACCATAACAATAACAAAACTTCAATAGCAGTTATAACCCATCATCTAACACATCCAAGTGGTGACCTACCAAGTCTAGAGCAACTGGAGCAACATAGATTCAACCACAAAACATTAAATAACACAAACAATCAAGGCTCAAATGGTCTTCAAAATCACGTAATCTCATAAATTACACCTAACAAAAAATCAAGTCTTTCTTCAAAGGAAATGAGATTGCATGAAGATGGGTTTTCGATTTTTTACTTAATCATACAAAAAATTCATGTCCTCTGCTGGAAAACCCTAAATTTGAACATTTCCCCTCAACACAGACAAATCGCAGATAATAACAATAAAAGTATGGGCTTTGGGCGATTATGAACTACATACATACCAGTTTGTAATTGAGCTCGAATACATCTAGGGTTTCGTCGTCAAAGCAGGGGGTTGGGCGTTATTGAAGACGGAGACGAAGGTGATTGAGTCGATGGCAAGAAGCGTAGGATCCCATGAGAGAGAGTGACACCTAGAGGACAGAATAGGAGAGAAAGGTGTGGGACTTACTTGGAGTGGCGATGGTCAGCGGCGCCAACCAGGGAGAGAGAGCGTAATTTCTCAAAATGTTTAGGGCCAAAGAAAATTAGGAGGGAATTTTGATTTGGACAAAATTTTAGGTGTTTGTTCCAAATTTTTGACAATTATTTGGGGGGAAAATTATGATAAAATTGATTAAAAAAAATTTAGTAACAATTAAAAAAAATCATGATTTGAGTATTATAATAAAATAAATTATTAATTTTTTATTTTATCAATTCAAATCTTAAATTTTTTATTTGCTTTTAATATAAATTATTCATCTATTTTTGTGTATTGTAGTCATCAACCACAAAATGTATAACCACACCACTAATTGGTGTAAGAAAATATCCAAACTTTTTAAAAACTATAAATATTGTAATCAAGTTACAAAATTTCATAACATAAAACACAAAATATGTAACTATATCACTAATTGGCATAACAAATTATTCAAAATTATTAGAAACCACAAATGTTGTAATTAAGTCACAAAATTTCAGAACATCAACCATAATAGGGTTGAAATAGATAGAGGGAGCAGTGACAAACTCAAGGATCTAGTGTAGAGACACAGGAGTAGAGTGAGGTGATTGAGGTTGAAAGAGTAAGAATTCAACGAGAAAGAACTACTAGCGTTGATCGTTCAATAATTTGGACGAAATAAAGGAATTTGAGTGAGAAATAAAGAGAGTTGAGGCACAACTAGGACAAATTGAGAGGAAGAAAATATAATAGGAAAAGAAAAAGAGGAATAGTTGGGATATGTGTCATCCCAAACTTGGCCTGCCATTGAGACTAATCTAACCATCCCAAGCCCGACCCTAAAAAAATTCAAATTCCAAGCTTGACCACTTAATCCAATAAATATAAACTATTAATTTTATTTATTTATTTTCTTGAATGTATATTAATTTATTTAATTCTTTTTATATATCATTGAATTTAGAATGTTAATAAAATTAAATAATAAAATGAAAATGATTTTTAACAAATGTTTTAATTTAACTCCTGCAAAGAGGTACATATATATGTTTTTTTTTTTTTCTTATATATTTTTTACTTTGTTTTATAATTAAAATTTTATAAAATTATAATTATTTTTTTATAAATGGACCAACTTGGCTATAACTCTTTATCCCAATCCTTACTCAGGCAAAATTTCAGCCCACCCCTAGAGTAATGTCACATTTTTCTTATTTACCCAAAATACTCTCGCATAATTGTCACTTGTAATTAACATGTGACCTGTAAGTAATTAAAATTATATTCAAATCAAAAATTTTATTTTAATTGCATACCCATCGAGTGGCCACACACCACTAGTTATATATACCCAAAATCATTTTCCAACCATTCTAGAACACATATGTGTGTACAAATTGAAAAAAAAAAATATTTTGAATCAAAACTACAGGCAAAGGTTTGTGTATGTATGACACATTAATGTGAAGGAACTAGAGTTTTGAGATAGATGCATTTAGTAGATAGAAAAATATCACCATCAATATCGTTGAAGTAGACAGAGAGAGTAGCGACGAGCTCAAGAATTTGGTACAAAGATGCAGGAGCAGAGAGACGATTGAGGTTGAAAGAATAAAAATCCAACAAGGAAGAACTATCAACGTTGACCGTTTGATAATTTGAGCGAAATAAAGGAGTCTGAGTGAGAAATAAAGAGATTTGAGGCATAAGTAGGACAAATTGGGGAAAGAAAATAGAAAAGGAAGATAAAAGAGGAATAGTTGGGCAAAAAATTTAAGAGGACAATGATTTAGTAGAAAATAAATTAAAATCACGTCTTTCAACATATTTTTTATTAAAATTTAGTCAAATTATTTATATATAAGTCTATGTTTGTATATAGATATTTTAAAATGTATATTGTTTGTATATTACCCTTTCTATATATTCAGTAAAGATATTATGACTAAAATAAATATAAAATAGAGAAATGTGATTGAAATTGGTTATGAGATATGTGGTTAGTGGTTTTAAGTTGGTAATGATCAAAGTTAGGTGGTTATGAATCAAAATGGGGTTGGTTATTAGATATGTGGTTAGTGGTTAGTGGTTATGAGTGATATTTGTTATGAGATGTGGTTATGAAATATGTAATGTTGGTTATGATCACAATGGTATGATTATGAGTTAAAGTGTATTGGTTATGAGATATGATTGCGAGATATGTGATTAGTGGTTATGAGCAAAGTGATGTGGTTATGAACCAAAGAGTGTTAGTTATGAGATGTGATAATGAGATATATGGGTAGTGGTTATGAGATATGTGATGTTAGTTATGATCAAAGTGATATGGTTATGAGCCAAAATGTGTTAGTTATGAGATATGTGATTAATGATTATGATATATGTAATGTTGGTTATGAGCCAAAGGGTGTTTGTTATGAGATATGTAGGTAATGGTTATGAGATGTATGATTAGTGATCATGAGATATGTGATGTTGGTTATAATCAAAGTCGTGCAGTCATAAGCCAAAAGGTGTTGGTTATGAAATATGTGATTAGTGATTATGATATATGTGATATTGGTTATGAGCCAAAGGGTGTTAGTTATAAGTTATGAGATATATGATGATTAGTGATTATAAGTTATGTGATTTTGGTTATGAGCAAAGCGGTGTGATTATGAGTCAAAAGGTATTTAGTTATGAGATATATGATATTGATTATGATCAAAGTGGTATGGTTATGAGTAAAAGGGTGTTGGCTATGAGATATGTGAGGTTAGTTATGAGTTAAAGGGTATTGGTTATGAGATGTGGTTTTGAGGTATGTGGATAGTGATTATGAGATATGTGATATTGGTTATAATCAAAGTGGTGTGGTTATGAGCCAAAGGGTGTTAGTGATGAGATGTGGTTATGAGATATGTGATGGTAGCTCATAACTAAGTTATGATCAATTTGATTTTAATTATGACCAAATATGATTTTGACTCATAACTATAAAAAGTGACATGTTTACCAAGTCACTTTTAATGATGTGGCTTATACTTGTCTAATTTGACTATGTCTTATAAGCTAGCTTATTTTGTACAACCCATCAAAAAGCAATAAAAAAAACTTATCTCTTACGACAAGTTAATAAAAACAAATTAAAGTGTAAAAATAATTTTTTGACATTAATTTTACAGAAAACAATCAAAACTTAGAGAGAAATTAAAGAAATCTTTGACTTTTTTAAATGACTTTTTGATTTTTTTTAACAACTTTTTAAACATTTTAAATACTTGCCAAACAGAGCCCAAAATGATAGATATCACAAGAAAAATGCTTAAAATTTTGAACAGCTTTGGGCTTGGAAACTTTCTTTGAACTCTTTTAGAAATTGCTCGGAGTGTAATTAGTTCGGTTCAGTATGGTCAGTGTTGAGAATAAGTTTAATAACAAATTGATCTTTTTGGTTTTGATGATTGAAAAACTGATATAGACCATATACTATTGTTCAATTTTATCGATTTTGTGGGTTTGATGTAGAAGAGGGATTTGCTTGATGTTTTAAAGGATTTTATAAAAGTTTATAAAATTTTACATTAAAAATAAATGAAGAAAATGTATGAAAGTTGCTTTATAAATGTTTCTCACTAGTTTTCATCACAAACATATATTATATTAGTCACTACTTATCGTATAATGCTCAAAAAAACTAAAATATAAAAGTATTTAAATATAATTTTCAATCAATTCAGTTTGCATCAGTATACAAATTTTCAAAATTAAAACATGTATATTATGAAAAAATGACTGAAAAACTAAAATTTCAATCAATTTCAATAAGTTGGTTCATTTTCATCAGTTTTTCTAAGAAACTCTTGAATTTTTCTAAATTATTTACGAGTAACTTTTAGAAAACATTTGCCCCCTGCTTGAATTTGAAGGCAAAAACAAATTCATTTCATACCAAGTCGTTTACGTGCCTGGGAGAAAGCACAAAGGACAAGCAATATATGCTATTCTAGAAAATGGTTTTCCATTTCACGGAGGTTTGAGAAAAGTTCTCCACAATTTTTCATAGATTTTGGATAAATTATAAATACACCCTCTAAAATTTGTTTAAAATACAATTTACCCTCTATAATTTTAAAAATTACAAATACTTTTTTGTCAGAACTTATCTTTTAATAGACTTCATAAAAAAAAAAAAAAAAATCATCGTAACTATACTCCTATACAATAATAAACTTATCAGAATTGTTAATTAAAATATATTTTTAACACATCATTAAAACTATTAATTAACTTAATAACTAATTAATGAAAGGATTAATTTATTATGCGATTATAAATTTAAAATGATAAGATGTAATTTCCAAAAGGGGATTTTTTTTAAGATCCCTAGTATTAAGATTTTATAGTATAAAGGACATTCAATATTTTAATAATGTCTATGGTCCTTCAAGTTGATCCAGAAAAAATTCACGTCACAAAGAAAATTGGTCCAAAGAAATTCTGGGAAGAATTTCTTATTGGTCCAAAGAAATTTTGAGAAGAATTTCTTTGGACTTTCCAAAATTTCTCTGACCTTCCCTAAACTTCCCATTGTAAATTTCTCTGCCTTCCCCTTCTCCAAATTTCTCTGCCTTTCCTCAAAATTACTCCAAAGAATTTCTCTGCTCTCCCTACCTCTCCTAGACTCAACACTCCAGAGAAATTTGAAATTTCTCCAACTTCACCGGCCTTCCCACAAAATTACCTCTCTAGAGAAATTTTAAATTTCTCTGGCCTCCTTGGCCTTTTATGGACTCTCTAGAGAAATTCTCTGCCTTCCATATACTTCCCACTCTCTAGAGAAATTTCTCTGCCTTTCCACAACATTACCTCTCCAGAGAAATTTTGAAATTTCTCTGGCCTCTCTGCCTTTCCTAGACTATAGCGACCCCAGTCTTTTCCCATTTAATTATTGACGCCACCAGACTTATGTTCCGTGGATTCCGATGCTGTTATATTATTGTTGTTGTTGTCTTTAATTCCTTATTCTTTGGGTTATAGGATGTGTTTAGCAGGTTGATTGACAGATTGGTTGGGGTTTAGAAACCAAGTCTGCATGTTCAGTTTTTGGCTTGGTCGCTCGAGCGAGCTTCTCTTCGCTCGAGCGAGGTCTTCATTTTTGGTTCTTCGCTCGAGGACGAGCTTTCCTTGGCTCGAGCGAGCGTTGCGTCCAGTACCTAGACCTGAGAGCAGTGTATCTTGGCTCGAGCAAGCTTTCTTCGCTCGAGCGAGCTGGGTTGTCTTTGGCTCGAGCGAGCTTCTCTTCGCTCGAGCGAGGTAAGTTTCTTGTTTCTGGTCGCTCGAGCGACAGGGTCTTCGCTCGAGCGAGCCTGTCCAGTATATAAACACAGCAGCGGGATTTTAAGCAGTTTTTTCATCTTTTTTCTGATCCCAAACCCTAGGTCCGTCTTCTCTTCTTCTCTAAACACCTTCTTCTCCTAGGATTGATCTAGTTAGGGTGTGTTTTTACCCTAGTTGCTTTACAATAAGGTAGAGGAGAGTGAGGGCTTTCATTTAATCTGAACAAACTTGGATTTGGAGCACTTTGGAGTTTGGGCTATCATCTTCGTCTTCTTCTTTTGGGTTCTTTGCTTCGAGGTAGGGATTTCCTACTCCATTTATACGTTTTAATCCTAAGTATTGGTATTTTGGTATGTGGGGTAGTTTGGTAAATTTGGGAGAAACCCTAGGGTTTGACATAGATTAATTGTATAATTAATTTGGGAAAAATGTGGAATTGGGTTTAATTCATGAAATTGGGGGATTATGAGACTGAATGATGTAGTTGGATAATTTAACCACCCATTGAAATTACATGTGTTGTGTATTTATTTCTTGCTTAGAAATAACTGTTTTGGGCTATCGGTGGAGGATAGTCATGATTGTTGTAGACATTGCATGTGGATTAGGCAAAATTGAAATTAATCACTTGATTAAGTTGTTGAGTATAAAGGTTGGAATAATACGTTAAAAGTTATGTATTTGATGGATTGTGTATATGACTTTATGTTATATGCCTTACTTGTGTATGGGAGGAGATAGGTGATGTACTCCACGGTTTAGGGGAAGATGGGGGATGTACCTCTAAACCGGTTAATGATTATGGGGAGATAGGTGATGAACCCAGGGTTGCTGCTTATATGCGCGCCTATAGCAGAGATACAGCTCATATGCTTATCTATTTGATATGATACATCACTAAAATGTGTATCAGTTGAGAAGTATGGAAGTGAATTTGATTGTGATTGATGCAATAGCTCATATGCTTATCTATTTGATATGATACATCACCAAAATGTGTATCAGTTGGGAAGTATGGAAGTGAATTTGATTGTGATTGATGCAATACCAACTTGTGTATTTGTTATGCTATATGAGAGGTTTAACTTGATTTGTTATCCCTGTTGAATTGGAAAGATTGTTAATAAGAGATGAAATCCCCGTTGAGTTATTTGGGTCAGGTTCTGAGCCATAATTGGGAGGTGAATTATGCCATAGACAAAGTGTCATAGGCAATGTAGACATTTGTGTCATGAAATTTGTAAATGGATTATTTTGTGTTAACCATGTATCAGCTGCTACTGCTTTAGTTAATTCTTATGCTTGGTTTAGTATTTCTTTACTGGGCTGTGGCTCACCCTATATGGGAACTTTATTTTCAGGTTCAGGCGGTTCACTACCTCCAAGGACTTAGCTTGTGAGGATTTGGACTTGAAGACTTGTTTTATTTGTTTTAGTCGTTTTATTTGAATAATGTAAACATTCAAGCCTAGGGCTTTATTTGTTTGAGTTAGAACTCATGAATTTGTGTCCAAGTGTTGGCTTGGCAAGATGTAAGCCCGTAGGGCATATATTTTTATGTTTTATTTCATGTTACTCTGATGATTTAAATAATATAATGTTTTTCTTTTAATAATGCATGCCTTGTGTTATGTTTAATGGGTTTATTTTTGAGGGCGTTACATAGACTCTAAGCTATTTTTTATTTGCCAGCAAAAATACCATTCAAGAACTCTGTTGAGGTACAGATACACAAAAGAGAGTAAAATTTTCCCAGAAACAGAGTAAACCCACAAATGTAAGATCAAGATAAAAGTCATTTTCTATTTCATTAAGCTATTCAGTCAAATCAAATCCATTTGTTCAAAACAAAGAATGCTAATAAATCTGAAAGAAAAATTCAAGCTTCTTTCTACCAAATCCAGAAATCTTTCACATCAATCCTAAGCTAGAAAAGTGTATAAAAACCAATTTCTAATACAAATTTTACAAAACTAATACAACAACCTTGAGGACTAGCCATGTCTTCAATCTCAGGAGGTATAGTCCCAGAGAGAATATTCACATTGAGATAGAGATCAGTGAGATTCGCTATCTCTTTGGGTATCTCTCCAGTCAAAGAATTATAATGCAAATACAGATTGATTCGGATCCGATGAGTTTTCCGGCGGCATGGAGGCGGTGATAATGATCGATATACTATGGCGCGGCGGCGTTGACGTTACGGTGGCCTTCATCGAGAAGCAACTTCGCATCGATGCTTGTCATGGAATGAAGATTGTTGTCGAAGCCCTAATTTCGGATTGTTTTGACACCATCTTTGATCTCATCTCTCTTCCTGTACTCTCTCTCTCTTTCTCTCTCTAAGTGCTTTAAAATTGTTTTTGTTTGTTCTATTACTTGTATATAATTTTAGCTGCGAGAGAGAGAGAGAGAGAGATGAAGAGGGTGAGATATATCAAATTTCTCTGTAATAGATGGGTATGAGATTTAAGGACTTTAGACATCAAAAAATAATATTGTGGATCTCTTCTATTACTAAAAATGGGAGAGGGACCTTAGACTAATTTTTCCATTCCAAAACTACATAGAATAAGTAATATTTCAAGCAAATTTTGAGAATATATTTTAATTTACCCTAGATTTTGCAATTTAAATTATTAGCTCAAGACTTTTGCTTTTCCATCTCTTGCAGGAAAAAATAGAATGTAACAGTAATATCATCTCATGTAGTATAACATACCAATAAAAAAATCACAAGAACTATTAAATCCACAAAGCTTACCTCCCACTAACCTAACCAAGTTGTGGTCTGGTGATAATTATAGCTTTGTGGCAGACACCAATCATGAATTCAAATCATCTTATCAGCAAGTATGGAAGAGAAAGACAATGGATAGAAAGAACAAGACAACATAATAGTTGGTAAAATCTATTGGTATTTATGCCAATACCTTGAAATCATGTCCTTTCATCTGAAATGGAAAAATTAATGAAAAAATGTACAATATATCCTATACCATTATACAAGTGATGCCATAAACTTATCCAGGTGGTTTAATGCCAACCGGGGTACTACTTTATTTGTAACATAGGTCAAGGCCAGCTCAAGGTCCAAAAGAAGAGCATATATGGTTAGATACTCTCGGAAAAAAGGGAAAGAAAAAAAAAAACCATTTGTGAGGTTGAGCTACAATTTACTACTAAACTACCAACAGTTTTACAGTTTAGCTGGCCTATCATATATATTCTAGACAACAAATCTAATCACAGACAACACAAACAAGAAATACTGTGCTCCACATAAAATCCAAATGCTTCACTAATAACAACAATAATCCTAGAGAAATGTATAATACAAGGAGCAATGTCAATAATCCAAGAGAAATGTGTACTATGTGAGGCAATGTTTCCGAAGGGACAAACTACTAGCTAGCAAACAATGACGACTTCACCACATTGCACACTCGAGTTATATGACTGATAGAAATTGACAAAATTGTAAATTGGCCACATACAAAAACTCAAACCTTAGGAGAGTACACATGAAAAGAAACACTCTAACTGAAGTTCCACAATCCAATGTTGTAGTCCATAGTCGACCTTACATCATATTACTACTACAAAAAATTGATCCACTAAACTCACATTGTTGTAAATGCCTTCTTTCCACCACCAGAAGAACCAGCTGGAATCACTTTCAACACATTAAACCTCACAGTCTTCAACAATGGCCTGCAAAGAGGGACATAATCGTACACGGTTACCAAGAAGTAAGTATATCCTCCAAAAATTCAATGAAAGAGTGGAGCTTCAAGAGAAACCTGCATTGACCAATAATAACATGGTCTCCCTCTTTCACAAGGAAGCAAGGGGATATGTGAGCTGGAATAATCACACACATGCTTGTTAGAACCTCACGATTTATGATTCAATAAGTTTCAATCAAAACAATTTAATTATGCCATTGACTTTTAAATTGAGTGAATCGTACAATTTCTGTGTATATGCTACATGAAATGACGTCATATTCGCAACAAAGAGATCAATTAATTATGATGATTTATGCAAATTATGTATATAAATATACATAATTTAATTATATTAATATTTATTTCATTTTTAACATAATGTGGGTATTTTTATATGCATATACATATATATAATTATATATTGTGCTATATAAAGTAAATAAGAGACATTCATATGGTTTTTATCGATTTTGAGAAAATATATGATAGAGTACTTCGGGATATATAATCTAGTGGGTGTTAGAGAAGAAAGTGGTGACAAAAGGTTACATTAATATGATTAGGGATATGTATGAAGGTATGGTGACCACTATTAGATCACCTGCCGGAGAGACAAGTGAATTTTCAATTATTGTGGGGTTACACCAAGTATCAATCTTAAGTCCTTATCTTTTTGCTTTAGTTATGAATGAGTTAACGAGAAATATTCAGGATGATGTGCCATGGTGTATACTTTTTACAGATAATATCGTGTTAGTGGATGAGACTAGAGAAGGAGTTAACACTAGGTTGGAGACTTGGAGAGAAGCACTTGAATTTAAAGGACATACGTGACGCCCTGAAAATTTTTCAACGTTACATAAGTACATTGACTACCATTCATTATAACAAAAGCTATAATTCACCAACCCTTACATCATTGAATCATTAAGGTTTGTACAAAATAATTCCACATGCAATTATACATTCAACGATACCAAATACATGAATCTATAGCATGTAGAACATTAAATTCAAAAATAAATAAATGCTCTCAAGGGCTTACAATATCCAAGGCTTAAGCCCGGTTACACAAAAATGGCCTCCTGGACCCAAACAGTTAGAGCCCTTGGCTAGCAAAAATACATCACGGCAAAATAGGAGTCCTATGCTCCCAACACATATGTCCACGCCCTAATTTGACGGGATCACCACGTCTTTTCCTGCACCAAAATCCGATAGGGGTGAACATAAAGCCCAGTAGAGAATCCTTAACAAAGTATATATATTTTCTGCAAGCTTCATTAAATGAAATGCTAATGCCATGCCATGCCATGCCATGCCTTTGAAGGAAATCACCATTTTATGCACTTTTAAAATAAAAAGAAAACATCATGCCAGTTATAACTTGAAACCTCAACAATTCAAAAATTATCTGTTTAGTTCAAGGGGCGGTAAATACGACTCAGGTAATCCCTAGGTTGGTGTCTGCAAGTAGGCATAACTAGCACTACCCAAAACCCCACTTTACTGGTTGCTAACCGGAAGGGAAGTGGTACCTCCTCCGCGCGTGTTTCTGGTCTTTCACCCCGGACACTCATGCCAACTTAATCAATTTCATCTACACCTCCTATCCGGACTTACCAACGTATATACCCCAAAACAATTCCGTGAAAACTTATTTCACAACATGCTTTTCTCAATGCAAACGTTTTCAAATCCAATAGTCAAAATTTACCATAATCAAATAATTGAAATGAAAATGCAACAATCATCAATGCAATGCAATATTCCTTCCATTAACAATTCCATCCCATGATTTAACCATGAAGATCCATATCACCAATTTCCTCATTTCCAAGGTGATTTCACGAGAGAATCATCTATTTAACCAAGTTCATAACAACGTTTCTACATTCCCCTTATTCTTAACACATTAGTCATTCTACAACTAAAACAACATTTGAACAACAACTTCCAATATCAACACATTCTCATTTTTCCTTTTTTCATGAAGCTCATCATCATACATACAAGAAACTTCATCATCCGTTACTCTTTTTGACACACAAAATAGTATTTTCACAATGCCAACCATATATTCTCAACATATTTTGAAAATCCTTAAATTCTAAGTTTTTCTCACCACAAACACACACACCAAAACATTCGCAAGAATTTCTTCAAAAACAACTCTTCCTCAATCAATGTAGTTCAAAGCCCTCAAGAAATTGTTTCAAAAGAGACATGAAAGCAAATAAACTCCCAAACTACCCACATTGTTGAGTCAACCATCAAATTTCAAGATTTACAAGAGAAATTCTGAAAATTAAACCAAAATCTTGCAAAAATATATATATAACTTTTTAATAAAGAAAATATCAAATCAATGGAATTTCAAAAAATTGAATTCAGATAAATGAACTTCTTGGACAATTTTTCCTCTTTTTTTTTTTTTTGGTCCCACCTTATTCTGTCTTTTTCTTTTTAATTTCTTTGTTTGTCTGTTTATGAAATGATTGTTTCATGTCAATTATGTTAGGCTTTTTGTCTTGAAAAACATGTCTATTAATCCTTTCTATTAATAATGTGAGCTACATTAACTGTCTTAAAATTTTTAAAAAATGGCATTCGTTTAGTCTTAATTAAGTCTAAACCAAAAGTATATATTTCTAAGGGTGCTCGGTCTATAAATCTAATTTTAGATTCCTTTCCTCTAAAAGTCCACATGCTACACTATTAAGTCTATAAGGACAGTTTTATTCAAGTGGCTATCTGCTCGATCTGTTCTTTAGTGTTCATTGTCAATGCCATCTCTCTCTCTCTCTCTCTCTTCTCTCTCTCTCTCTCTCCATTTATAAACCCTCTCACTCCCCTATTTCCCCCAACCCACATTCTCTCTCTCTCTCTCTCCTCATTTCCTCTGACTCATTGGTCCAGCGACAACAACGAAGAACAACCTATCCCTCGTTGTTTGAACTCGCTCTTAGGGCGATTCAGCTTGTGATCTCTTACCTCCTTCCTTTCCTTCCACTTCTCTCTCCCCTACTTCTCTATCTAACCAAGCACAACATTGATTCTAGATCCGATCTAGTTCAAAATGGTTGTGTTGCAATGGTGGTTTGGTACAGACGATGAATATGGTAGGAATGGACTTTGATCTCAAGAATAAGGTCAAGTCTAATCTAAAATTATTCCTCAAGTTGAAGCAATACATATGATGGCTCTATTCTTCACGTTGATGATTCTAAGAGGAATTTCTGGCGGTGGTGGTGGGTTTGAGTCAGATTCAAGTAGTCGGTGATAAAAAAAAAAAAGAGAGATAGAGAAAGAAAGAGTGGTATTAAGAAAGGTAGTCAGTAGTTCATGTTTCATGGTAGAGAGAGAGAGAGAGAGAGAGAGAGAGAGAGAGAGAGAGAGTTGGGTTTTGAATAGATAAAAAAAGATTTTGACAAATAGGACCTCTCTCGTATATGAGATAGAATAAAAAATTGATCAGACAGGAAAAATAAATTTGGTGAATTTCAACATATAGGAAAAAATAGGCTTGGTGAATTTCAAATTTGAACAAATAGGTTCAAAAAATTGAACAAATAAAAAAAAAATTTGAACAAATATGTTAAAATAAAAATTTCATCAGATAGGTGGTAATATCCTTTTAATCAACAAATGTTCTTTTGACCAAGAAATATCTTTATGTTCCCAATAGAACCACCCTTGTCCTTATTGACTTATAAATATGGATTTATCACCAATTTTATCTTTTTTAAATGAAGATTTTTTTTTATTTTTTTATTTTTTTTTATTTAGCTCCTTAGATAACATTTTGTAGTAGCTAAGGACAAATTTTTTTATGGTATTAGTGTAGGTCTTCTAAAAAACACAAAAGAAATTTTGGATAAAAATGCCCTCATAATTATATTCATAATTTACTATGTTCGTTGTTTTATCATAGTGAAATTTTGATGAGAGAAATTTCATATTTTCACACTAAAATTGTAAATTTCAGGACCAATTAAAAAAAATTAGGTTTCTAATTCAAAATTAGGACTAATAAATTCAAATTGGGGACTTGAAAAAATGACTAATTTTATATTTATTTATTTTTTTGAAATAAAACAAATTGAAATTTTACTTTCCAACATTTATGAAAATTTTATTTAAGAGCAAATACAAAATTAGGTCCCTGATTCCAAATTTAAGACTAAAAAGTTTAAAGTTATAGCTCCAAAATAAAATCGTTCGTGAAATTTTACAAGACTTTGGTCAAAGAAATTTCACTGACTTTTAGTGTAAGTCAGAAAAAGTGTACTAACTATAATAGTTTCACTAATTTTATTGAAATAAATTTCATTGAGTATGACAAATGGTAAAAAGAGAGTAGACTAAAAAAAATATAAAACAAGTAACAATCAATTTCTGACAACTAATAACATACAGATCAACAAATAGATAAATAAAATGAAATAGAGAATAAGAAATTTCATTGAAAGTGAGCAACGTCTAGATCTGAACTAGTGAGATGCATCAAATAGAGAGATAGAATGGTGCTTTACATATCAGTGATGATAATGATTGTTTGTAGCACTGTGTACTTCATGTTATAATGGAATTATATTTGACTCTTTGATTATCTTAATTGGGAACCTTCGTAGTCGATATTTGAGCCTTGGTTGAGGTGTTACCATAGTGGTTGTGTGAGATTGAATCAAAAACTCCAAATTCGAATAGTTGTTATTGAGTAGTCTTCACTCTTTTATCATTTTCTCTCTCTACACTTTGAATCTTGATATGAGGTTAGAACCATTGGAAAGCTTACTTCCGAGACTTCAATTTAGACACAAGAACGACCCTAAACGGAGTCCGGACGAGAAAGTTATACCTGTTTGAAATTCGCGAATCTATTTTTTGAGCATAGTGCGCTCGAGCGAAACTTTCAACGCTCGAGCGTATTGCGCAGAATCAGGTCTTTAAAAGTCACTTTTTAGGTCAAATCTCTTCACTTTTTACTCCCATTTTTCTCTTATTCTTCCATTTTTTATTTTTCAAGCTTTTTAAGCTTGATTTCATCTATTTCTATACATCTTTGACACCTAGTTCCATATACCAAAACGTAGAGCACGACGAGGGCGTCCATTTAATCTCAACAGATCGTCGTTTCATTGCCGGTGATTTTTCCGACTTGCTTCCTTCTTACTTCAAGAGGTAGGATCTATTTCTTAAACTCAATATGAGTTCGATAGTATATTTATGGTGTATTTTAAATATATAGATTTCATTATTGTTGGATTGATTTTTGAAAATTTGTTTTTGTAAGTGAGGGTTTGTCCAAATGGGATTGTTGAGCTATGGTTTAGCTACAAAAAAGTTTTTTTTTTTTTTCCACTTGCAAAAATGCATATGAGTTTTTAAAAAGTAAAATGCCCTAATTTGGAGAAACTCTAAAATGTTGATCTTTTGGGAAATAGTTGTATTATTAAACCAACATGTAAAAGAGGGGTTTCCAAATGTTTGCTTGAAAAAGGTTGTGATTATGAAATTGGAGTTGATATATGCTGAAATGAGCTATTTTTTACATTCAAATGGATTTTCAAAGAGGAAGGGGATTATGCCCTAAAATGTAAATGTTGACATTGTAAAGAGGAAATGGAATAAATGTTGAGAAATGTGAAATAGAAATGATGAGTAATGATGATGGTGGAGTTTGATATGTGTTATCACTCCCATTTGAGATTTTGGAAAAGTGTATCTTTAATGAGATTTATTTATCTGTTTAGAGATATTTGTTTTGGGCTATCGGTGAAGGATAGCTATGATTGTTGTAGAAATTACAGGTGACTAGGCAAACCGAACTGTTTATAAATCATGCATATCATGGAGCATGTTGTGGATTTTGGAAATTGAAACTATATGTTTTGGAAAGAGATTTTGGAAATTCTTGTGTTATGTTTTAAGAGCATTTGTTTCATTTTGAAAATCATATTTTGGATCACATGTATTGTGCTATTTGGAAAGGGTAAATAAAATGGTAAATTTGAGAAATGGTTGTTGTTACATCAAACAAGTTGGCCTGTGTGTTCAGGGTAAAAGTCCCGAAAATCGCGCGTATACATGAGTGCCGATCTCGCGGATGAAATTTTCGTAAAATGGCAATGGTAGTGCTTGTATAGCCTATGTTTACATAGGTCCCATTTGATGGTTTCCTACGGATGAAATTTCCGTGAAAGGTTGTATTGGCTTTAGAGATTTACCCATTTTATTTATTATCATTTTGGCTTTGGAAAGAAATGATTTTAAAACGATTTTAGTAATGTAATTGCTGTTGGTTAATGATGTATTCGTATTGGAATTGGCAATGAAATTGCTAGTTGGTATTGAGATACCTAGATTGACTGATGGAAATGGATTGTTATATCAAACTAATGTATTGAATTCAGAAAACATTTTGAATAAACAAAAGGCTTTGAAAACTGGGAAAAAGGGTGTTTATTGAGAAAGCAAGTGTATTTGAGGATGCAGTGAGCATATTATACACGTATGTATTGCATTCATGATCATTTGCATTGGTGGAGTATATTTAGTTTTCGAAATATTTCCTACTAGACTTTATGCTCACCCTACGTGGCTGAAAATATTTTTCAGGTATGCTTATGCGGATGTGGACTGAGACATTGAAGTTGTGTTTGGAACCGTGTAGGGTGGTTCCTTTATTTGTCGGCCAAGGGCCATTTATGTATTTGTTGGCCGTGTGCCATTCTTGTAAGAGTTACACCCTTTGTATATGATGTAAGCCTATGGGCATTTTAATTTGATTTATAACATCTTTGTATGTTTTTGTTACAGAGCATCTATTTGACTTAGATGTTGTATCTGGGAATGTATAAAATTGGAATAACACATGTACTGTGTGCGTATATTATATACATCTGTATGAGTGTTGTTAGTGATTGTCTATCGTTGGGTGGTTTACTCACGTGGGCCAGAGCTCGTAAATCCGGGCATGACAACTTGGTATCAAAGCTAACCGGGTTTGAGAATCTTGGGCTCGTGGGAATTGGTTTGCCATAATGGGTTTATCATGCTCGGTGAGGACATTTGTATGTTGTGTGCTAAATGATAACATACTTATGTGGTGCATTTTATGTGGGCATGGTGTTGGGACTCATGGATATTATTCGGTGTCTAGTTGACTAACTTGGAGGTCTTAATGGAAACGCGCTTGATCAACGTTGTTTCTAATGAGAAATCTAAGCGAGTACTAGAACATATGATTATCTTTATAGACTTAGCGCGATTACATGTTAAGTGTTATGTGGTAAATGGTATGTAAATTAATTGGAGCCTCAATGGGGTTTTTTGAGTAATTGTTATGTGATTGTGTTGTGTTAGTATTTTTGGGAAAGGTGCCAGTGTTATGTATCCTAAGTTGTGTGTTTCCCTTCTTATAGAAACATTTTGGATTGAGTATTGGACTCGGAGTGGGTATCTCGGTGAGTGCTATACTGGTGATATGTTGTGTATTAGCATAAGTTGTGAGTTGGTGTTGGTTTGTCCTTAATGACAATTAGTATGTCTTTGAGAGACGGTGATGTTTTGAGTCCTTTGTGCTTGGTGGTTGGATGGAGTTGTTATACTCATTTAAGTGATGTCGTATAGATTTGGTGTGGGATGTTAGTCCGTGACTAGTATGCATTGGAATTAGTTATGACTCTGAGTGGCCAAAGGTGTGGGGTGTGCTCCCCAATTGAGTAAATTGTTTTAAGTCTTGTAACCCGTGGAAGGGGTGTTGGTGGCGTTAGAGTTTTTAGAGCACGAAGAATTGGGATTTGTGGAGCGTGGTTGGTTGGGATACGAGTTGTGGTTTGACTTTCCTCGGGGTTGGTAGAGCCTGCTGGGACATTTAGGCTTGAGGTTTCTCTTTGTAGATGATATGTGGTTGGAAGTCATTGTGACTTGTTGGGTTATTGTGAGGGTGAAGTTTTACCAGTCAATATATTTAGTTTGGTTGATGTTGGTTATTGGTTTGTGTTGGAGATATGATGATTTTGGTTTAAACCCGACCAATTTGATGTTTTGGGATTTGGGTTTTCTTGTCTTTAATGGTTGTTCATATCCTTGTTTATCTTATTCCTTGTTGATTTGAGTTGTTTAAGTATTGTGATTGCATTTGGAACAGGTTGGAGGTTTGTTTTTTAGTAAAAAATTTGTCCAAATTTTCGCCTTAACGCTAGAGCGGTACTTTCTATGCTCGAGCAATCTTTGAGAACTCTCAGTACTTTGGCAGGTCTGCAGAGATACTAGGAGAGTGTATTCTTCGCTCAAGCGGTGTTGCACTCGAGGGGTCTTTTTGCGCTCAAGCGGTGGTCTTCTGTCTGTAAAACTTCTGAGAGTTGGTATTCTTCGCTCGAGCGGTACTTCTTGTGCTCGAGCCATTAACTTCTATTTGTAATTTCTGGAAGTGTGGTGTTTTGGTCGCTCGAGTGGTTTGTGCATATTTGGAACCCATTATGGGGTGTTTGGTGTTGGAGTATTGTTGTTCATACTAAGAAATGGGTTAGATGGATCGATGTCCTTATAACATCTTTAAGAATTCCTTATCAGGTCTTTGGGAGTTGGCAGTGTTGGTGTTTGAGTTAGTAAGAGTGGTTAGCACGAGAGTGACTTGAGTTTCTTTTGTGGGGCAGTTATTTATAGTCTATTGAGGGAGATGTTGGTTTTATGGAATTGTTTTTAAGTATAGGTTCTTTTGTTTTGGATTGGCGGTATGTAGAAGTATGTGCTAGGAGATGTGTAGAAAGGGATTGGTCATGGGACTATCCTGGAAGGTTGCCTTGGTGTGGTAATATTATGCTTATTGTATTGTTTTGGTTTAATGTGTGCTAAGTTAAATTACTTCCGTCATAAGTTGAGGTTGTTTATGAACCCCATGTAAGATCCCTAGTGTTGGGGTGATTTTCTATTGTGGTTTTAGTTTGAGGATGGAACTTCTAGTGGTATGGTAAGGTTGTGTGGAGCGGGTAGAGAGTTGTGTAAGTTTGTTATTTACTTCATTGGTCTTGGGGTGAGTGTGTATTATAATCTTTGGGAGTTCAGCTTGAACTCAAGTGTGGTGCAAGGAAGTGTTGCCATGTAGGCATAAGTGCAGGGGATGGGTTAAGATTTGAGGTAATATGGGTTAACTTGAGAAATCTAGTGTGATTCAATGAAAATGTAAGATTGTGTAAGGAGCTCCATCTCGGAGTTGATTTGGTTAGGTAATATGTGTTGGTATAGTGTTGAGATATGGAGTTAATTGGTATGTCGGTGTTTAGAGGCTAGTGTGGGATAGTGGTGTTGAATAATAGATTGGTTGGCATTTGGATTGGTTGACATATAGTTACCTTAGGAATAGGATGGAATTGAAGGATTGTGTAATTGATCAATATCTTAGTGTGGCATGTAAATTCCATATGGACAGTTGGGAAGTTACTTTGAGTTTGAGGTAACCGGTTTGGGGTTACGGTTTTACTGTGTTTTTGCTCCATTATGTGATTGTGAGTGTAAAATTTCTTTTTCTTGTGTTATTGCATTGCTGGCATTTTGGAAATTTCTCGGGATTCTCATCGTGGAAATTTGGTTTTAGTATTGTGGCATCACCGTGGGTGTGACGGGTTTTGTTGGGTGACCATGTTGTGGTTCGCCGGAGGAATGCTAATGAACGATTTTGAGGGGGAAAAAAAAAATTTCTTTTAGTGTTGTGGCCTTGGGTATTTTTCTTGAACTAAAACGGTTTTGAATTAAAACGTAAGTTTTCGGTTTAATAAAATTTGAATCCAACAAATCAGAAACAAAATGAAAATGGTTTTGTGTTATAAATATCATCTATGGTTTTCGGAAAAACAGTTTGGAAATCTCTGAGTTTTGTTGTGGATGGTTGAAAATGTATCTGGATTGTGATGGTGCGGTTTGGGTGCCTTTTTGAAAAACAAAGTGTTTTGAGACAAACGGAAAAGGTAAGGAATTTTCTTTAACTTAGATGTGGTACCTTGTGTTGTGCGGTGCGTTGTGATCTAGCCTGAGTTGCTAGTTATGTGCTATGTATTTACTTTACGGGGGTTTAGAATTTGTTCGAGGCTTGTTATGCCGTATTCATTATTCTTTAGCTATATTTTGCCTTGTGTTCTCGTTCCGAGAGTTGATCGAGAGTCTGCTGTACGAGTTTTCTTATTCTCTGTGTCCAAGCATTTAAGCACGTGGTGGTGATTTCGGTATTGTAGGTGATTCAGGCGTGGTTGACGTCTTCAAGTCCGTGTGGTTATTGTTGTTGTTGTGACAACTAATAACATACAGATCAACAAATAGATAAATAAAATAAAATAGAGAATGAGAAATTTCATTGAAGGTGAGCAACGTCTAGATCTGAACTAGTGAGATGCATCAAACAAAGAGATAGAATGGTGCTTAACAGATCAGTGATGATAATGATTGTTTGTAGCACTATGTGTCACGCCTCAAAATAAACATGACAAACCCATCTCATTTGCAAAAATAGAATTGAAACAACATACTCTCATTCATCAGAGTTAATACACAAACGGTAACACATGTGATATACATTCATAAATGTCCTATCCTGAATCTACAACATGTGTTACTAGTAATCAAAAGATGAAAGTTGAACAGATATTTAAATGCCCTAACGGCTTACATCTTTCCAAGTCATTCCTTGGTTACAACAAAATGAGTTTAGCTCAATACAGCTAAAGTCCTTGGCTATACAAATTAAATATAACAAAAATGAGCCCTTGCTCCAAGTCTCTCCAATGCTACTGTCTTGGCGGAGGCATGTCACCAGCACCTGAAAATAGTTTTTCCCAATAGGGTGAGCCAAAGCCCAATAGAAACAGTCTAACATAATATATGAATCTTAACAAAGGTATAAGCATGAAATGTATGTCAAACGCCCATCATAAAATCAATCATATCTTACAAGATCATAATATGCCAAATTCTCTTATTCCAATATGTCTTATGTAAATTTCATTCATGTCAATTGATTTCACCTCAATTCATGAGTCATGTTCCTTATTATCCAGACCACCTAACTAAGACTACAACTCAGTGGTGTTCAAATATACATAATCAATACACCATACTTCAATTTGCCATTTTATGGAAATTTCGTCCGCGAGAATCGACACCCATGTATACACGCGATTTTCAAGACTTGCACCCTAGATACACAAGCCAACTTAATTCAATGGAGTCCATCCCCTTTCTCCTCCCACATATGGAGTATATCCCTTTTCTCCTCCCAAGTATCATACATGTACAATGTATTATAACACAGTCATATTCATTGACAACAATAAGAGATTAATTTCAATTCGCCTAATCCTCATGCAATTTCTACAACAATCATGACTATTCTCCACAGATAGCCCAAAACAGATATTTCTAAATAGATATACAATCTTTACAACAGATAAATTATCCAAATTTCCATAGGTGAGAGATAATACATATCTAACTCCACCATTTATATAAACAACCTCCCAATTTCACACATTCACCACCAATTCCATTATTTATACAAAATAATAAGTCATTTTAGGGCCAAGCTCTCATTTTTCCCAAGTTCATCCCAAATACCAAAATCAACTATTTTAACACAATACAAGTTCATATCTATTCCCATAACCATTTCCATTATATTCATTCGAAAACCTCTCTTGAGATTTTAAATCAAAACCCTAGATTTGTCTAAAATTCTCCAAATCCCAATCTTGTCCATACAACATCAAATAACTAAGTTAAAAACCATATGAAAGTGTAGAAGATCCCTACCTCAAGCTTAGAAGACCAAAGGAAGAGATGGAGAAACTTCAAAAACGCTGAAACCAAGCATTAATCGGATCAAAAGAGAGCTCTTGAGACGTATTACCTTTTTAACAAAGGCATACAGGGTAGAGAACCCACTAGATCTAGGTGAAAAACGTAAAGAGAGAGTTTTTAGAGAGAGGAGGTCCCGATCTAGGGTTTTTGGAACAGAAGATATGAAAAAGTGATGTAAAAAGGTGCTGTTGCAAACTGATATACGCGCAGCTCACTCGAGCAACTAGACACAAATAAGTCGTCTCGCTCAAGCATAGAATACACACTCCCGAAAGTTTTACAAACAGAAGGCCGTCGCTCGAGCTCAAGAGTTGTCGCTCGAGCTAAGAACACTACCCTCCCAGTATATTTGCAGGCCTGCAAAAGTACTGGGAGCTCACAAAGCTCGCTCGAGCGCAAGAAACTTCGCTCGAGCGAAGAGGCCAAAATCTGGACAACAACAATTTGAACCAACTAGCAACCAACCTATTCCAAACACAACCAAGGCACTCAAATACTCAATTTCAATGAGGAATAAGAGAAAAGACTAGAACAACATTACAGAATCATAAAACTCGTGAGCGAGATACAACAAGGGTTGAGTCAAAACCGGAATCGCTATACTATGTACTTCCTATTATAATGGAAGTATAGATGACTCTTTGATTATCTTGATTGGGAACCTTCACAGTCTATATTTGAGCCTTGGTTGAGGTGTTAGCATAGTGGTTGGGTGAGATTGAATCAAAAACTCCAAATTCGAATAGTTGTTATTGAGTAGTCTTTACACTTTTAGCATTTTCTCTCTCTACACTTTGAATTTTGATGTGAGGCTAGAACCATTGGAAATCTTACTTCTAGGGCTTCAATTTGGACACAAGAACGACCCTAAACGGAGTCCGGACGAGAGAGTTATACCTATTTGAAATTTGCGAATCTGTGTTGTGAGCATAGTGCGCTCGAGCACAACTTTCAACGCTTGAGCGTACTGCGCAAAATCAGGTCTTTAAAAGTCACTTTTTGGGTCAAATCTCTTCACTTTTCACTCCCCTTTCTCTCTCATTCCGTCATTTTTGATTTCTCAAGCTTTTTAAGCTTGATTTCATCTATTTCTATACATCTTTGACCTCTAGTTCCATATACCAAAATGTAGAGCACGACGAGGGTTTCCATTTAATCTCAATGGATCATTGTTTCGTTGCTGGTGATTTTTCCAACTTGTTTCCTTCTTGCTTCAAGAGGTAGGATCTATTTCTTACAATCTTTATGAGTTCGGTAGTGTATTTGTGGTGTATTTTAAATATATAGATTCCATTGTTGTTGGAATGATTTTTGAAAATTTGTTTTTGTAAGTGAGGGTTTGTCCAAATGGGGTTGTTGAGCCATGGTTTAGCTATAAAAAAGTATTTTTCCACTTACAAAAATGCATATGAGTTTTTAGAATGTAAAAAGCCCTAATTTGGAGAAATCCTAAAATGTTAATCTTTTGGGAAATAGTTGGATTATTAAATCAAAATGTAAAAGAGGGGTTTCCAAATGTTTTCTTGAAAAAGGTTGTGATTATGAAATTGGAGTTGATATATGTTGAAATGAGCAATTTCTTGCATTGAAATGGATTTTCAAAGAGAAAGGGGGTTATGCCCTAAAATCTAATTGTTGAGATTGTAAAGTGGAAATGGAATAAATGTTAAGTAATGTGAAATTGAAATGAAGATGAATGATGATGGTGGAGTTGTATAGTGATTCTGGATTGACCCGTCACTTGTTGCATTTCGGACTCGGGTTGGTATGGTTTCTGAACATTGGTCGTTGTCTTTTCTCTTTATTCTTCCTTAAATCTGGTTATTTAGGCGTGTTGGGTGTATTTGGAACAGGTTGGTTGCTTGGTTTTCAAAACTTGTGTTGCCTAGATTTTTGGTCCTTCGCTCAAGCGGGATTTGCAAACTCTCAGTACTTTGCACGTCTGCAAAAGTACTGAAATGGTGTTTTTCAAGCTCGAGCAGCATTTCCTACGCTCGAGTGGGTTGGTGCTCGAGCGAACTTTCTTGCGCTCGAGCGATCTGCCTGTTGTCTGCAAAAGTTCTGCATGCGTGTATTCTACGCTTGAGCGAGCCACTTTTGCGCTCAAGCAGAACAAAACTTTGTGTCTGACGCTCGAGTGTCAACTCTTCCGCTCGAGCAGACTGTGCGTATATCAGATCACGAAAGTGACATTTTATATCACTTTTTCATTCTTCTCTCTCTCTCTCTAAAACTTCCAAAAACCTAGATCTTGACTCTCTCTCTCTAAAACACACACACACACTCTCTCTATCTCTCTCTACATTTTGGCCTAGATCCTTTGATCTCTTCACCTTAATGTCCTTGGAAAAAAGTTAGAGTATCTTGAAAGCTCCATTTTGGCTCGATTGGAGTTCGGCGTCATTGAAGTTACATCCTTGATCCATTGATCTTCTAGACTTGAGGTAGGGATTTTCTACGCTTTCATATGGCTTTTAGCTTAGTTATTTGTCATTGTGTAACCATGGTGGGATTTGAGAGTAGTTTGAACAAACCTAGGGTTTGGGTGAAATGAAAAGAGGGGTTTTTGGTGGAAGTGAAATAAATGAACATGGAGTTTGAAAATGAAGTCATGTTGTGTCAAAATGGTTGATTTTGGTACTTGGATTGATATTTTGAAGAAGGGGATTTTTGCCCTAAAATAATTATCATATTTTTTGTATCAATAATTGAAATTGGTGTTGTAAACATGAAATTGAGCGTGTATTGAAATAGAAGGTGGAATTGAGTATGCAATGCTTTATACCTTTGGAAATTTTGAATAAATTATCTATCTTGAGATTGTGTATCTGTTTAGAAATATCTGTATTGGGCTATCGATGGAGGATAGCTGTGATTGTTATAGAATTTGCATATGGATTAGGTGAATTGAAACTAATCTTTTGTTGGTTGTCATTGAATATGACTATGTGTTTAAATACATTGTATATGTATGATTGTTTGAGAGGAGAGAGGGGATGGACTCCATTATAATTAAGTTGGCCGGAGTGTCCTGGGTGAAAGTCCCAAAATTTATACATGGGTGTCGATCCCATGGATGAAATATCTATAAAATGATAATTTGAAGTATTTGTGTGTTGATTGTGGAATTGTAAAACCATTGAGTTATAGTCTCATTTGGTTATGAAATAAATAATAAAATTGACTCATGAATTGAGAGGAATAAATGAACCAGAAATGAATTGAAGAAAAAAATGGATCAAGAATCGAATTTGGTATCTTGTGAATATATGAATTTATGAATGTTATACCACAGGCATTGAAAATGCACGTTGTACTTATATGTCTGCTAAACTTCATATATTGTGTTAGATTATTCCTGCTGGGCTGTGGCTCACCCTATTTAGGGAAAACATTTTCAGGTATTGATGGCATGTCTCCACCAAAACAATAACATTGGAGGAACTTTTGGGAAACAAGAGGTTCTTTGTTTTGTTTCTTTTTGTATAGCCTAGGGCTTTAATTGTATGAGCTAGTCTCTCTTTTGTTGTAACCAAGCCAAGACTTGGAAAGATGTAATCCTATAGAACATTTATTTATGTTAAACCTTTTGTACTATTTATGTTATGAAATGAAAGAACGTTATACTCTGATTTATGCTGTCATTTATATATGCTTTTGGGTTATATTTATTGTGTATTTTTGGAGGCGTTACAAGTTGGATATCTATTATCACTCCCATTTGAGATTTTGGAAAAGTGTATCTTTAATGGAATTTATTTATCTGTTTAGAGATATTTGTTTTGGGCTATCAGTGGAGGATAGTTATGATTATTGTAGAAATTGCATGCGGACTAGGCAAACTGGACTGTTTATAAATCATGTATATCATAGAGCACGTAGTAGATTTTGGAAATTGAAACTATATGTTTTGGAAAGAGATTTTGGAAATTCTTGTGTTATGTGTTAAGAGCATTTGTTTCATTTTGAAAAATCATATTTTGGATCACATGTATCGTGCTATTTGGAAAGGGTAAATAAAATGGTAAATTTGAGAAATGGTTGTTGTTACATCAAACAAGTTGGCCTGTGTGTCCAGGGTGAAAGTCCCAAAAACCGCACCTATACATGGGTGCCAATCCCGCAGACGAAATTTCCGTAAAATGGCAATGGTAATGCTTGTATAGCCTATGTTTACATGGGTCCCATTTGATGGTTTCCCGCAAAATGAAATTTCCATGAAAGGTTGTATTGATTTTGGAGATTTACCCATTTTATTTATTATCATTTTGGATTTGGAAAGAAATGATTTTAAAATGGTTTTAGCAATGTAATTGCTGTTGGTTAACGATGTATTCGTATTAGAATTGGCAATTAAATTGCTAGTTGGTGTTGAGATACCTGGATTGACTTCTAGAAGTAGATTTTATATCAAACCAATGTATTGAATTCAGAAAACGTTTTGAAGAAACGAAACGTTTTGAAGACTGGAAAGAAAAGGTTTTTATTGAGAAAACAAGTGGATTTGAGAATGCATTTGGGTATATTATAGATGTATGTATTGCATTCATGATCATTTGCACTGGTGGAGCATATTTAGTTTTTGAAATATTTTCTACTAGACTTTATGCTCACCCTACGTGGCTGAAAATGTTTTTTAGGTATGCTTATGTGGATGTGGACTGAGACATTGAAGTTGTGTTTGGAACCGTGTAGGGTGGTTCCTTTATTTGTCGGCCAAGGGCCATTTATGTATTTGTTGGTCGTGTGCCATTCCTGTAAGGGTTACACCCTTTCTATATGATATAAGCCTTTAGGCATTTTAATTTGATTTATAACTTCTTTGTATGTTTTTTGTTACAGAGCATCCATTTGACTTAGATGTTGTATCTAAGAATGTATGAAATTGGAATAGCACATGTACTGTGTGCTTATATTATATACATTTGCATGAGTGTTGTTAGTGATCGTCTATTGCTAGGTGGTTTACTCATGTGGGCTGGACCTTATAAATCCAGGGCGTGACAACCAAGGGCCATTTATGTATTTGGTGGTTGTGTGCCATTCTTGTAAGGGTTACACCCTTTGTATATGATGTAAGCCTTTGGGCATTTTAATTTGATTTATAACATCTTTGTATGTATTTGTTACAGAGCATCCATTTGATTTAGATGTTGTATCTAAGAATGTATAAAATTGGAATAGCACATGTACTGTGTGCTTATATTATAAACATCTGCATGAGTATTGTTAGTGATTGTCTATCGTTGGGTGGTTTACTTACGTGGGCCGAACCTCGTAAATCCAGGGCATGACATTGTTTCAAGTAAATAAAGCACATCCAATGCTGAATGATAAAGGATACTGAACGATTAGTGGCGACAACAACAATTTTGAGTGTAAATAGTAGAAGCAATGGCGGCAAATGTGACAGAGGTGGTGGTAGATGTCATTGAGTCTACACTTGTAAAGATAGTAGAGATAACGTTGGAGAGAGAGACAGAGAGAGAAACGATAAAGTGATGGAGAGTTCTAGGGTTTTAGGGCTATAAGATTAGTTTTGGCTATTTATGTTAAATTTTGTCTTTATCTTTCTAGGATTTAGCAAGTAAATTCTTGGTGTCTTCCAAGTCTTACACAAATATATAGAGTAACTAGCAATTGACCCATGCAATACACGTGTTATTTGTTTTTTTCAAAAAATATTTGATGATACAATGTGTATTATAAGAGAATAATTTTAATTTTAATTTTAAAATTAAAGTATGACTTTAATTATTTATTTTGATAATATTAGCGCTATCGTTCTATAAAATTATTATTTGAATACTTATATATATTAATTTTAGTTAAATTATTTGTGTATTTTGATAATTTTAGTTCTATCATATTATAAAAGTGTAATTATCATATAATAATTTTGTATGATATATATTAAATTATAAAATAGTAAAATAAATAAGTATTTTGACATTAAAAATAATAGTTCAATTAGAAGAAGAAGTAGTAAAATAAAATCAAAAGTAATTCTAACTATTTTTTTTTTATATTCATTTGGAAAATAAAAATATGTAGAAACAAAAATTATATAAAATTTATTAAAAAAATTAAATATAAATATGTTGTAGTTGGATTATCATATAATGATTTTATATGATATATATATATATATTAAATTATAAGATTGTAAAATAAACACTTTTGATCAAATTAAAATATTAACTATATAAAAGAATTTAACAACGACTAACTAAGAAAGAATCACATAACTTCTAAACTCAAAAAGAAAAAATAATGAAAACATCCAAACAATCGATAAATCTGAGTGTGACGTGATTAATCATTTGTAATCTGATGTCAAAACATAAAAAATAAAAAAATAAAAAAAAGTTACTATTCAACAATTGAAAAAATAACTTAAGTAGTAAATCCAAACTTTAGAAGTTCCTCGAGAGTGTTGTTGTGGATGTTTTTTCTTCCTATGAGTCGTGACTATATAATGCACAGGAAAATAAGAAGAAAAAGAAAAAAGCAATTTAGCATTAAAAAAAAATCCTAATGCCCTTGAAAGAATTAAGAAGAAAAACGTGAAATGCAAAATTGGTATTAGGTTTGTGGATTATCTCAATTTACATTGAAAAATATATGAAAGAGAAATATTTGTCGAGGTATATAAAATATGTAAAGTTGGTATAATTTAAATTAAGTTTGGGTTTATGTAAAACTCTATATGTAATTAAGAAAATACATGCTGATGTGACTCTTTTAGAAAAAAGTAAACCTTTATAATGTGCCACTTACTTTTAATAATATATATTATGATATCCCTAATTTCTCTATTTTTAATGCTTGCCAAGTGATTTATCAATCGAAATAACACTCCGCGATTTTTCTATCATGGAATCTATATACGATAGAATTTGTATTAAAAATATTTGTGGGACAATCATCTTTCATCTCATTCATCTTTGTTCTTGTTCTTAAGTATAGGTGTATAGAAATATTGATATACCGCTCAAATTCATTCTATGTGATGAAGTTGCATCTAAAATGAATTTGATGAATTTTTTTTGTACATTTCTATTAAATTTTTGTATGCTCGTAATAATATTATTCTATTATATAATTTTTTTTGAGATCTTGATATATGCTATATACTAAGATTATCTCTATGGGTGATGTTAAATCTTAAGTGACTGGTGATATAATCAGACTTGAAGGTATTGAATACTCCAACAAAATGTTAAAATCCTATTTTGCATCCTTTTTCGTCGTCAAATTTTGCATCTGGCTTATAAATCTTCAAATCATTATTTTTCATTAGTTTATTAAGGAAAATGCTATGGGTCCCAAAACCTCACACTCATGTGAGACATTTAGTTATTTATTTGATAGAAAATTTGTTGTCCCTACTATTACCTGTTTATTAAACGGGCCTCCTTTGAGAGTTTTGTAGGAGTGATGAACGATGATTAAAGTAAAAAATAATAAATTTGACATTTTGGTAGGGAAAAGCCTACAATATACACCCTTTAAAAAGTGTGTATCGTATGTACTTTATAACGAAAAAAGAAAATGTTATAATGTCATATTTTTTAAGTCATAACTAAAAAAAGAAAAAAATATATATAACCAAACAAGTATAACCAAAGATCATAAGTCATAACTAAATAAGGTTATAACTAAATAAAAGAATTAATCATAACTAAAGAAGAAAATAACATAACTTAGGAATACATATGATAGGGAGTGTGTATAGTAGATTTTTCCTTTTGGTAGAGGTGCTTATTTTGGATATGCCAAATTTGAAAATGTCAAAATGTGGCTTATACCGTAAAATAATTTAGCATCTCCAAATCTGAATGTATTGTTAAAAATGCTTTAAGCAGTTTTTATGAAGATAGGGGCCAAGCTACCTTCACTACTACAAAAATAGTTAAAGATCACACTTTGACAAAAAAAAAGATTTCACTTTTATTGGAAGTGTGATAAAAAAAATTAGATTGATATTTTAATCACACTTAATTTGATTGAGTGTGATAATATTTATTTTTTATGTCACTTTTCAATTAAGTGTGATTATATATATATTTTTAATCACACCTTCTAATTAAAAGTGTGATTATATATACACTACTACTTTTTAATCACACTTTTTAAACAAGTGTGATTATATATATATATTTTAATCACACATCTAATTAAAGTGTGATTGTTTATATATTTTTTAATCACACCTTTTAATTAAAGTGTGATTATATATACACTACTACTTTTTAATCACACTTTTTAAACAAGTGTGATTATATATATATTTTTTAATCACACATTCTAATTAAAGTGTGATTATTTATATATTTTTTAATCACACCTTTTTAATTAAAGTGTGATTGTATATACACTACTACTTTTTAATCACACTTTTTAAGTAAGTGTGATTATATATATATTTTAATCACACATTCTAATTAAAGTGTGATTATTTATATATTTTTTAATCACATTTTTTAATTAAAGTGTGATTATATATACACTACTACTTTTTAATCACACTTTTTAAACAAGTGTGATTATTTATATATTTTTTAATCACACCTTTTTAATTAAAGTGTGATTGTATATACACTACTACTTTTTAATCACACTTTTTAAGTAAGTGTGATTATATATATATATTTTAATCACACATTCTAATTAAAGTGTGATTATTTATATATTTTTTAATCACATCTTTTTAATTAAAGTGTGATTTCATATACACTACTACTTTTTAATCACACTTTTTAAGTAACACTACAAGAAAAGTGGGCTTATGAGACGGAACTTTTTGCGACGGCACATTTGCCGTCGCAAAAAGTCATTTTTTGTGACGGCACAATTTGCTGTCGCAAAAAATATGACTTTTTGAGACAGCACAATTTGCCGTCGCAAAAAATGTGACCTTTTGAGATGGCACAACTTGCCGTCACAAAAAATGTGCCTTTTTAAGACGGCACAGCTTGCCGTCACAAAAAAAAAAAAGTGACTTTTTGAGACGGCACAACTTGCCGTCGCAAAAAATGTGACCTTTTGAGACGACACAATTTGTCGTCGCAAAAAATATGACTTTTTAAGACGGCACAACTTGTCGTCTCGCAAAAAAAAAATGTCACTTTTTGAGACGGTACAACTTGCCGTCGCGAAAAATGTACCCTTTTGAGACGGCACAACTTGCCGTCGCAAAAAAATGTGACTTTTTGAGACTTCATATATGTAGTTACAAAATGGTTTAAATAAATGTAATGGTATTTTTCTATCATAAATTTTTTTTTTTTGAAAAAAATGGCGTCATCTTACTCTTTTGATATAACATTTCTCTTTTCATCCATTTTTTCATCTTCCTGTCTCTTTGTCTCTATCTCTGTCTCTCTTCTCTTTCTCTCTCTCACTCATCACTCTTCTTTGTTTGTCTGTCTCTCTCTCTCTTTCTCTCTGTGTCTCTGTCTCTCTTCTCTCTCTCACGCATCACTCTTCTCTGTCTGTCTGTCTGTCTCTTTTTCTTTATGTCTCTGTCTCTCTTCTCTCTCTGTCTCTCACTCATCGCTCTTCTCTGTCTGTATGTCTCTTTTTCTCTCTGTGTCTCTCGCTCATTTCTCTTCTCTCTCTGTCTCTCTCTCGTTTATCTCTTTTCGTTATTTTTTCTTTCTCTCTCTCTCTCTCTCTCTCTCTATTTGTCTATCTCTCGAACATCTTCTGTTTCTCTCTTTTTTTGTCTCTCTCTCTCTCTCTATCTTTCTGTCTCTCTCGTTCATCTCTCTTCTCTCTCTCTCTCTCTCTTTTCTATATCTCTCTCGTTAATCTCTTTTCGTTTTCTTTCTCTCTCTTTTGTTTATCTCTTGCTCATCTCTTGTTTCTTTCTCTTTTTCTGTCTCACTCTCTCTCTATCTTTTTATCTCTTTGTCTATCTTTATCTCTTTCTCTCTCTGTCTCTGTCTCTCACTCGTCAGTCTTCTCTTTCTCTGTCTACCTGTCTGTTTATCTGTCTGTCTGTCTGTCTATCTCTCTCCCTCACTGTGTTCGCCTTGCTCACTCTTTCCCTCATCTCTTCTCTATTTATTGAGCTCCCTCTCAATTTATCGATCCAACCATGTTGGGGACCCCCAGCACCCCCACCTCCACGTGGGGGGCTGTGAGAGCAAGAGTGAAAAAAAAAAAAATTTTTTTTGAACCAATCAAAAAACAGTGGGGGTGGTGGGGGTCACTCCCACTGGGGGTCTAGGGCATTTTCCTTATCGATCCACTACAAGAAAATGCATTTTTAACGACCACTTTGTTTCTTTCTCACTCATCACTTTGTCTCTGTCTCTCTATCTCTCTTCTCTATCTATCTCTCGCTCATCTCTCCCTCTCACCACCCATTTCCTCTACCACATTTACCACTACTGCAAATGCCATTCCATTACCACCATTACTACCACTGTTGCCACTCCACCTCTACGATTACCATTACTACCATCATCACCACCACTCCACTACCACCACTACCACTACTACCACTACTACTACCATTACCTCTCTTCCACCACTACCACTCCATCTCCTCTGTCTGTCTCTCCCTTTCTCTATGTGTTTCTGTCACTCTTCTCTCTCTCACTCATCACTCTTTTCTGTCTGTCCATCTCTCTTCTTCTCTCTGTGTCTCTGTCTCTCTTCTCTTTCTCTCTCTCACTCATCACTTTTCTTTGTCTGTCTGTCTCTTTATTTTTCTCTGTGTCTCTCGTCCATCTCTCTTCTCTCTATCTCTTTCATCTATCTTCTCTCTTTGTCTCTTTTCTCTCTCTTCTTTTTTTCTCTCTCGCTCATCTCTTTCTCTCTCTCTCGTTTATCTCTTTTCGCTCTTTCTCTCTCTCTATATCTTTTCACCTATTTTTCATCTTTCTTTCTTTCTTTTCTTTCTCTCTCTCACTTATCACTCTTCTCTCCCTGTCTGTCTATTTGGCTCTCTCTCTCTCTCTCCCCCACTGTGTTCGCGTTGCTCACTATTTCCCTTCTGTCTTCTCTATTTATTGAGCTCCCTCTCGATTTATCGATCCACAACAAGAAAATACACTTTTAGCACCACTTTGTCTCTCTCTCGCTCACCACTCTGTCTATAGCGACCCCGGTCTTTTCCTTGTAATTATTGTTGTCGGACTTATTCTCCGTAGATTCTATCGTTATCAAATTGCTGTTGTTGTCCTTTAATTCTTTATTATTGAGCTATGGGTTGTGTTGGTCAGGTTTGTTACAGGTTGGTTGGGTTGGAAACCAAGTGTTGCTGTCCAGATTTTTGGACCTTCGCTCGAGCGAGCTGTTGTTTTTGTCTTTCGCTCGAGCCAGGGTTTGGTCGCTCGAGCGAGAGTCTGCGTCTGGGCTTAGGACCTGAGAGTTGTGTTTCTTGGCTCGAGCGAGCTTTTCTTCGCTCGAGCGAGCGAGGTGTATGTATTCAATTTCTTCGCTCGAGCGAGCTTTTCTTCGCTCGAGCGAGCTTCTGGGTTGCAGACCTGAAGCATCGAGTTTTTGGCTCGAGCGAGATTTTCTTCGCTCGAGCGTGGATTTCTTGTGTCTGGTCGCTCGAGCGAGCCTGTCCAGTTTAAATACGCAGCAGCGGTTTTTAAAACATTTTTTTTACATCTTTTTGATCCAAAAACCCTAGTTCCGAGTTCTCTCTTTCTCTACTCACCTTCTCTCTTAGGTTTGATCTATTTAGGGTGTGTTTCTACCCTAGTTGTTTTATTAAAAAGATAGAGTGAGTCGAGAGCTTCATTTTAATCTGAGAGTTTGTGAATTTGGAGCACTTTGGAATTTGGGTCATCATCTCCGTCTTCTCTTTTTGGGGTTATTTTCTTCGAGGTAGGGATTTCCTACTCCATCTTATGAGTATTGTTCTAAGTTTTGGTACTTTAATATGTTGGGGGGTATTTTGGTAATTTTGGGAAAAACCTAGTTGTTTTAATAAATTGATTGGCCTAATTCATTTGAGAAAAATGGGGAATATTAGTTGAATTCATGGAATTGGGGATTTATAAGTTGAAAGGGTGTAGTTAAATAATCTAATTACTCACCTATTTAAATGTTGAGATTATTATTGCTGATACATTTATTTCCTGTTTAGAAATAACTGTTTTGGGCTATCGGTGGAGGATAGTCATGATTGTTGTAGACATTGCATGTGGATTAGGGATAACTGAAACTAATCATATTGGTTAAGTCATTAATTTTGACTGTTGAATTAATACAGACCTTATGTGTATTGATTGTGAGTTGTATATGTTATGTGTTTACATACATGTATTGGTTGAGCATTGCATTATGCATATTGTGTAGGAGGAGATAAGGGATGTACTCCACGGTTTAGGGGAAGATAGGGGATGGACCTCTAAACCGGATTTTGTTTGGGAGGAGATAGGGGATGGACTCCATTAGCATCACATTTATGTGTGCTTATTTATATTGAAGTGTTTTATTGATACAGCACTAAAATGTGTATCAATCTGGAAGTATGAAGTGTTTTGACATGAGCCTGAATCTCATTTGTGTTGTTGATTTTGGAAGTAATGTGAATATGCTAAATAATTCACAGTTGTAAGTTTGGCCAGGTTCTGAGCCATATTGACAATAATGGAAATTGATAAGTGTCATAGACATTAATGTCTTAAGACTGTATATTGAAATAATTGATTAACATGGTTAACCATCTATTGAATGCTATTGCTTTATTCAATGCTTATAATTGGTTTAGTATATTTCTACTGGGCTGTGGCTCACCCTATATGGGAACATCATTTTCAGGTTCAGGTGATAAGCTACCTCCAAGGACTTAGCTTGGAAGGACTTGGATTTGAAGACTAGTTTAGTTATTTGTTTTGTTTTGATATTACATGTAATTACAAGCCGAGGGCTTAATTTGTAGTTGAGTTAGTACTCACATTTTGTGTCCAAGTGTTGGCTTGGAAAGATGTAAGCCCATAGGGCATTTACTTTCATTATTACATGTAATGTCTTTATTTAAGGATACTTTGATGAATGAATTATGGTTTATTTTCTTAAGTAATGCATCTTATTATTGTGTATGTTATGGGTTATTTTTGAGGGCGTTACACTGTCTCTGTCTCTCTACTCTATCTGTCTCCCACTTATCTCTCTCTCTCTCACCACCCATCTCCTCTACCACCTTCACTACTACTGCAAACGCCATTTCACTACCACCACTACTACCACGGTCACCACTTCACCACTACGACTACCATTACAATATTTTTCATTAAAATATTACCCCTACTTCTACCAAATAAAAATAATAATAAATTTTTTTTCATTAAAATAAAAATGAAACAAATAAATTTTTAATCTTAGTAATTAAAATAAAATAAATTTTTAAAAAAAAATTTATTTTAACAAAAAATAAAATTTTTTAACGACGGCAACCCCTGTCACAAAAAATAAATAAATTAAATAGCGTTATTTTATTGTTTAATTTTTTTTTTTTAAAAAAAAAGATTTTGATTTTTTCTTCCCCCCCCTCTCTTTTTTTTTTTCCATTCCCGCTCTGTTCCCCGCCACCCACCCAAAACCAAAAAACCCTAATCTTTTCTTACCCCTCCCTCTCTATCGATCGATCGAGCGGCAGCAGACGACGGAGAGCGGAGAGAGAGAGAGAGAGAGAGGCGGAGAGATGGTATGCGGCAACACATTTGCGAAGACCATATGCTCAATCTGCTACGAAGATCTCAAACCCATCGTCAAAGACCTTCAATCCATCTCCATTTGCGGTCACGTCTTCCACGAGCTCTGGTCAGTCATCACTCATTCATATTTCATATATATATATACACACACTCATTCACATTAATCGATTGAAAATTCTATTATTCAACCTTTGTCTCAGACCTCTCTTGCTCCTTCACTACGCCGCACTCATGTCTTGTTCTTCTACTACGCCGATCACCATCGCCATCGCCGTCACCGCTAGTAGCCTTGCCGGTCGCCACCGCTGCTAGTAGCCTTGCCGATCGCCGTCGCCGTCTCATTGATTACTATGTCAAAACACTACAGAGTGTTTTGGGCAGGTGGGTATGTTCCAACTATGTATGTTTGTATAAACCCCATAAATTTAATTTTCAGTTTCTTGGTTCTGTGTCTAATTAGTGTCTCAATTGTGGTTTCAACAGTGAAAAAGATGTTTAGATGTGTATGTATGATGCTTCTTGGGATACCCATTTCGGTTTCTGCTGTGACATTGATGAAAAACTTCCTGTGAGCTCACTGGTAAGTTTGGGTTTATTGTTTGATTGTCCTATTGTATTTCTCGATTTTCTTGCACAGTTGAATGTCCAGTTTGATGTTAATTAGTCAAGGAGGGGTATTGCCTAGTATAGTTAAATATTGAAATTGAGCAATACAACCGTGTATGTATTGCCTATTGTATTGGTCAATTTTCTTACACGGTTGGTGTTTAATTGTTGTGTTTGTTGTTAATTGTTCTATCATTAGGTATTCTTGTGCATTAGTTAGTTGTTTACCTCATGATAAAGATAGAAACACCATGATCAATTGGGAGAAATTAATGCTTAGGTTTTCTGCTTGTTTGAATGTTATTGTAATGTTAGGAGACTTCACTATCAAAATTTAGTGTTAGATTAATAGTATTCCTTTTTCTATGCATGCATGTCTTGTAGGTTTACCGGGGTGTCATCTGTTAGGCCTGACTTGGATTTTAACTCTGTAAAAAAAAATTATGGTAATTCAGAGGTTCAGTTAGTGGCTTGTTATTTCCTATGGAGAAGTTAGTGGCTTGTTTGAATACATTATCTGGAAGCACTCTATTATTTCCTATGGAGAAGTCTAAGCACTGGCTTGTTTGAATGGACAAGCCGGTAATTGGTGTTGTTACAAAGGCACAGATTGTTGATTATTATACTCCACTACTAACCAAGGTGATGGGGGCGTACGTATTAGTACTCAAAGTGTTATTGTTGTTGTTGTTTTCCCCTTCTTTCACAATTTCTGTTTCTATTTTCCTAAAATTGGAATGAAAATTTTCAACAGTGAGGATGCCCAAATGTGCATATACCACATTTCCTGGCATCCGACTTTGGATTCTGTTGTGAGCTAGATGATGAGTGTGCACGAGAACTAGCAAGTTTGGTGTATGCTTCCATAACCTAAGTTTTGTATGTCTATGCTAGTAGAATAAGGATAAATGTTTTTGATTTGGCGCAAGTGTGCCTGGTGTGTTATCTGTGCCTGGTGTGCCATAATTTTTCAAGTTTAGTTTCAATAATTGCATATGAAATATCTTCATTGTTGAACTTGTGGAATGGCAACATGACGTCTCAATTGGATAACCCTTGTCCTGCATTACATTTTTGGGTTTGAGGCTTCTATTTTTGCCTTTTGAGATTGGTAGTTTAAAGATTTGAACCAGGTTTGACTGTGGTCAGATTATAGATGGTAAAATCGTTTCATGTTATTGCTAAATATTTGGCATACATGAAGGATAACTACTACGATATTATGTAATTGAAACAAAGAGAGCTCTAGGACAGATGAATGTAGAGAACATATATTTATTGTAGATTTTGGCTTTTCTTCAAGGAATTAAAGTATGAACATTTCTTTTTATAGGTCTTTCAATTTGGTATCTATGAGGATTGAGTAATGGTGGTGAGTCGATATGTTTGTTATGAGAGTTTACTATAACAAGATGATGTATTTCAAGTGAGAATTTGCAGCAGTCTGGTAATTCCCCAGATTCTTTAGCAGCAAATGAAATAACACTACTACAAAAACAGAAACCCCTTTGCACATATTAGATTTTTTGTTGGATTCTTTAGCAGCAGTCTCGTAATTCAATTCTAGTTAGATTTTTTGTTTCATTCTTTGCTAATTAGAAGTGTTATGATCTAATTAGACAAAAGATAAAGTTCTATTCTAGTTAGCATTTTTGTTAATTCTTTGTTTGATCGTTAAACAAGAAAGTGTTATGATCTAATTAGACAAATTAACGTGTTTTCATTTCATGTTGACAAATGGGTCTCATATATTCAGAAGGGGAGACCATTAATTTTGGTATGTTGGTGATGTTATTCAGGGATTAAGTATTTGTTCACTGATTCTCCACAAAAAATGAGAAAGAATATCTCTTGCCTTTCCTTCTCTTCTCTTCTTTGCAAATGCACAAGAATGGCAAAGAGGGTGCTATCTTAAATTATTAACCTCATGTAGGCAGCTAAGAGCCTCCCAATTGGTGTGGATTGTGTTTTCCTAGAATTTATGGTATCTTCGGTTCACTTTCGTTATGTAGGGTTGGAGTGTATATACATGCATGAATACATGTCTCTGTTTTAAGCCTGGAATTTCTGTGTTTCTCATGGTTACATTCAGCATTGAAAAGATGCTTGTACAAATGGCCTTACTGTCCATTATTAAAGAAACTTGGCAGAAATTTTGCTTCTGATTATGTAAAAGTTTCAATCAAATTTTCTTCCTGGGTGTTTGTTTTAGGTACGGGAGCTGGTCTTGTCACGAGATCTCAATCTCATCATTGAACCTGGGAGATCACTAATTGCAAATACTTGTTGCCTGGTTAATCATGTCACTGGGGTCAAAACTAATGGAACAAAAAAATTTATTGTGATTGATGGTAGCATGGCAGAGCTTATCTGCCTGAGTCTTTATGATGCGTATCAAGTAAGTCATAATCTGCTACTCTTTTTAAATATGCTAACTTCAATCTAGATTGTGATTCTCCTGTATCCATCTCTCTTCTCAAGAAAAAAAATGTTGCCTGCATAGTGGTCATGAACCTTAAGGCCCACTAATCAAAAGATTTTGTAGTCCTTTGACTCAAGCCAATGGCAAACAACTAAACACTTGGGTAGCGTTTGGTGATGTTGTCAGTTTTTTGTTTTATATATATGGAAAAAAAAAAATGTTTGGTACACACATGTTTTCAAAATATATTAAAACAAAAACAAGAAAATATGTTTAGTGAGTTGCCGAAAAGGGTGTTTTTTTTTTAAATTCCTTAAATTTGGCAAACTGTTGCTATTTCTTTGAAAATGAAAATACTAAAGCCCAATGTATTTTTGTTTTCAGTTTTCAAAATTTGTGAAAACAAAAATATTGCCAAACAGGCCCTTAGTTTCCAAGTTTTCTATTTTGTCCGTGATTGTCGATGTCTCCTTCCTTATTGAGTACTTGGAAAACATAGGTAAGGAGCTATCAACAACTGGAAGAATGTTGGCATATTTTGCTAATCTTGTACACTCTACAATGTCTGAAGTTTTTCTATTTTTTTAAAGAACAGAAAAATAATGCAACTCGTTAATTTGTAACCCACTCTATTTCTAGGAGAATCTTCTTTTGTTGCGTTTTTTGTGATGTTGGTTTCATTGACACAGATGATGATGGTTTGCCAAATTGATGAACAACACATTTCCATGTTCATTTTGTCTTGAGACGGCTTTTATGGACATTGATATCTCTGTAGGATTCTAACCGGTAAGTCAATTAAGTGTTATTTTTTTAAACTAAAAGTTGGGTTTTGTTGTCAATTAGGTTCAAGGAAATTGCTCTTACATTTTTGCAGGTCACTGATTGTTGCAATAGTAATAAACTATTGAATTTACCGGCTATATAAGCTCAGTGTTATCCTGTCAATTTTCAACCTTAATGTTTTCGTGTTGCCTTTTCTTAATGCCATGCTAGATTGCTATTACAATAACTTACCTTAATGTTTTCATTTTAATTATTTTGTGATGTTATATATATAGTAGCGTAATATTGAAGTGATCTGGTTATGCAAATGTTTGTACTTGGACTCTGTTTTACTTATCTTGAGACCCATTTAGCTCTTAGATTAGTGTTTGCTTAAGATCATTTTCAGCCCTTCACCAATTTTTTCATCTAATTTGGTTCCAAATTTGAGTAAAAAGTTTGATTTGATATTAACTACTCCAATCCTTTCATCAATTTTTCATCGAAATCTTTTTAAATTTTCTCCTCTTATCCAAACAATTAAAAATAATTCCTATTACCTCTAATAAGGGACCTCCTCATTGGTGTTTCTTGTGATTGGTTTTTTTTTAACTTGCTTGTTTTTCAACTTTGTCCTCTATTTTTTTCCACTTTCTGATTAAATTTATAATGTAGTATTTGTTTTGGTTAAGTCACAAAAGTATAACTAAGCTTGAGCAAATTCATTGTTTATTATTGGTAAATCATTTGGGATATTTTTTTTTTCCACTAATGATTTCAGTCAGTGATTTGAAATCTTACGTGTATTGAGGCTATCATATGTCAAGTTGTTGATTCTGCTTCAGCAGCAAACCAATCTGTGTATTGTGTGTTCATGGCAGCACAGCATCTCAGTATTGTATTACCTTTTTACTTATTGTTGGCTCTTGGTCCAATATTGATAGCTTATTTAAACATACTCATGTGCATATTAATGTGCTTTGCATAGTTTAAAAATGAGTATTTGTTGATTTCCCTTGAAGTCAATAATGTGAGCTTGAGGTGTTCAAAGCAAAGTGAGAGTGATGAAAACATCTCCACCACTGTTCGACAATCTTGTGCAGTTTAACATGCAATTCTTTTGCTATTAGTCTCGAAAGTGTGTGCATCAGATTGGTATAATGGGCTGGAGCAATCAACTTTGCATTACACTTTATGACATTAGCTCAGGCTTTAATTGGTTTTGGTTTTTGCTCTGTGATGCAGATAGCTTTGTTTGTTTCCTCCGGTGATGCTGTGCAGCCGGGTTGGCTTTTAACATTCCTCAAATGCACAAATCAGAGAAATGCGAATGCATCTAGTTAAGGTTTGTGGCTTTAGAGTTGAAGTAATGTTTACTTTTGTGCTGCTAGTGTTGTGTGTCAGATTAATTGGTAGGGAATGTGCAGCTAGAAGCTTCACAGTTTCAGCTGATTTTTTATTTCTTAGAACTGCATACAGTTGTTTCTACCCCTTTTTATTTTTATTTTTTTGTAAGGTGTTGTTTCCAGGTGCTCCTTTGGTCACCTATTTTATATGATTTTCTTAGGTTCTTTTGAATTTGTCTCTTTTCTTAGGTTATTACAAATGACCATGAGCAGGTTACTCTCAATTTAACATGTAACTTACAATAGTTGAGCCCTGCTCATGCACACATAAACAACCTAGCTGCAGTGTTCATGTATGCATTGCACATAGGTGGTGGTTGAGGAATTAAGTGCACATTAATTTAGTAATTTTTTTTGAAAGTGTACATGTTAAATTATGTCAAAAATTTGTAAAATTTTAAACCGCCAAACCGATCGCATCCATCCGCCAATCCGCCAATCCACTCAATCCGCATCCGCCGCATTGGCGGACGGATGTGGATGGATTTTCTCCAATCCGCCAATTTGGCGGACGGATGGCGGATTGGAGGTTTCGTGGCCGCAACCAATCCGCGCCCACCCCTATTCAATAGTAATAATAATATACCTTCAACAAAAGATCGTACACAAGCTGTATTGAGATTTATCATTTTTAAATATTGTGTTCATTAGTGACCTCCTAATTACAATGTCATTGACACTGAGCTGCTATGGCATCTAATTGTTAACAAGGAAGTTACTTCCAAAAGGATTAAGATCAAGCAGAAATGATTAATGTTCCTATTTTGGTTTGTTGAATTAACTTTTTAGTTCATTCATATGCATCAACGGTTTCTGGATTAATTTTTGTTTTTATTTTTCAGGTCAGAAATTTTTTGGAGAGATGCAAAATATGATCAAGAATTAAAGAACTTAGTTTTTTAAGTTTTTTCATTTTTTAATATATGTAAGCACAGTTAATTTTTTTTTATTTAATTCCTTTGTATATACTTTTGAATATTTAATTTTCATTTATGAAATATATGACGTTATTCTATTCAATATGTGATTATGATTCAAAATATAATATATAGTGTGTATTACATTCTTCAAATGTGCATACAAAAATAATATTGATTGTTTTTCAAATATGTCGAACCCTCTTTTTATTACAGATTTTATTAGTTATTAATCACACTTAAAAGGTGTGATCTAAATGTTATTAATCACACTTAAAAAGTGTGATTAAAAATGACCATTTTTAATCACACTTTTAAAGATCACACTTAAAAGGTGTGATCTAAATGTTATTAATCACACTTAAAAAGTGTGATTAAAAATGACCATTTTTAATCACACTTCCAAAGATCACACTTAAAAGGTGTGATCTAAATATTTTTAATCACACTTAAAAGGTGTGATCTAAATATTTTTAATCACACTTAAAAGGTGTGATCTAAATTTAAAAGGTGTGATCTAAATATTTTTAATCACACTTAAAAGGTGTGATCTAAATGTTTTTAATCACACTTAAAAAGTGTGATTAAAAATGACCATTTTTAATCACACTCTCAAAGATCACACTTTAATAAAACTTAAAAGGTGTGATTAAATGACATACATCACACCAAAAAAGTGTGATCTTTATCTGTTTTTGTAGTAGTGCTTGGCCTTAAATATCTTTTTCAACAAATATCATTTCTAAATTTATTTACACGAATGTGGTACATTATAGTCCTGTGTCATTGAAATACATTTATAGATGATGTTTTATGGTTTTCAAATATTTTTTCATAGGCAAAATCAAAGTCACCAGTGTTAATTCTACTTTATCCCTTCAAGTATCACCATTTTTTTCTTTTATTTATTCATAAATTATCAATTCCATTAGTGTAGTGCTTAAAGTTTTTTCATTTCATTTGATTTCATTTCGTGTTTTTTTAATTGAGGACGGTTATACAAATTTTAGGGACTATTTTTAATTGATAATTCTATTTTAAAATGACATTTTGGCCATTAAATTAAATTTTAACGGTTAATGATTTGTCTAATTATTTTTAATTAGATCAAATGAACTGAAATAAAATAAAAAATAAAAGTTAGAAACCAATTAAATAAAAATTAATAGTTTAAGAATAAACATAAAATAAAATTTAGCGTGCGGGTGTGTGTGGTGATGGTAGCTTATAGTTAGGGATGATAAACGAACCAAATAGTTCGAGCTCGATTTGTTAAAAGTTCGTTTGAGCTTGGTTTGTTAAATAAATAAGTCAAATATGAACACATTTTAAAACTCGTTATGGTTTTTAAATCAAGCTTGAAGAGACAATTACTTGTTCGACTCGGTTCAACAAGCTTAAAATTATATAAATTATTAAATTACTCAAGCTCAGCTCAATAAAAACTTGCTTAAAATTTGCTCGAAAATTTAACAAACCAAACTTGTACAAATTTTGAAACTCATTAAAGTTATCAAATTAAGTTTGAGCAATTAATTATTTGGCTCATTTAGTTTGTTTATCACCCCTACTTATAGTCCTTTTTTTTTTTTTTCGATTTGTTTTTGCTTTTAGTATATATTTTTGTAAAAAATTATGTCAACTTTTCTTATTTTATCTTATATTTCTATTCTGTTTGTGTAGACGAATCAAAAGTAAAACAAAATTAAAAACTTTAAAAAATGTGAAGAAGCCAAAATAAGTAAAAAAATCCACTATTTTTTACTTATTTTTTGTCTTTTCATTTTCTTTTCTCTTTTTTTTTTGGAATATTTAAATTATTATTTTTTTAAAAAAATTTGTCCATGATTTTTAAAAAACTTTAAAAAAAATTCATTATAGACAAAAATTAGTTAAAAATAAATAAATAAATAAATAAAAGAGCAATGCTAAACACCTCATGATGGCTCGGGTTGCGCAAGCTTTTTGGGCCAACACTTCTCTCTCGAAAATCTAGATGAATGACATTCCAATAACGACAACTTTCTCGCCATCCAAACAGAGTCATACCCAATTTTCCCGCCCAAACCCGGATCTATCCACTGAGACTCCCCAATCAAACATCCTCAGGATTCTCCCAATACGCCACTTCCCACCAGGTAATCTCCCTCCTCCATGATATGTTCTTGAGGATCTTTACGCTATGTTTGGATTGAGTGATTTGGAAAGAAAAGAAAAGAAATGGAGAGATATGTATTTCTTTTATTTGTTTGGATAAACTAAGTGGAGATAAATGGAAAGAAATGAAGAGAAATTGAGAGAACTCATTTCTAAATGCACGTATTAATGTCGATTCTTATGTACCCTATTTGCTCAGAAAATGAGGGAATTGGAAAAGAATTAGCCAACCCAGCTGAGTTAAAAACCAAATCTAAGGGGAAATTGAAGAAACATAAAGGAAATTTGAACATTTTTATGTACTAATAAAAATGAAAAACTCATTTCCATCTACCCAAATAGTCTTCACTTGCTTCGATTACTTGGAGTTTTAGTATTCTTGAATTTTCTCAGCAACCAAACAGAGCATAATCAATTACTGTTTAGTCCTTGAAATTTCTTAGCAATCACTTCAATTAAAATCTAATTCTTTGCGTATTAATGCATTACATTTTGTGTTGAAATTCTCAATGCATTCAACGAGGACCTAGCAAATAGTGGATTACATTAAGAGGCAAATTCGGAGAGAACAAAACTATAAAAATCAAGGCTTTACATGGGACCTCATTTCACATGATCTAGCATTATCACTGTCACGACCCCATTCCGCCCCTAGTAAAATGGTGCCATGATGGCCAGTAATCCGAGATTACCAAAGGCCAACTTACAAAGTTCACACAATCAGAGTATACATATTGGGTTTACATGTGCGGAAGCAATAAATTTAAATCTAATTAGTCCATAAGAGCTGTGCATAGATCAAATGAAATGACATACATCTCAACATGGTTTTACAACTTGAATACAAATAAAATACATTACGTGTTACATCTTGATCAAAAGGCTTCTCAAGCCAAACATACAAAGGAAATAAACTACAAACTAAGAAGCATAATCTTCAAGATGCTAGCAAAAGATGAATCTGAAAACAACTTGCAAATAACATCTTAGGCATCACCGCCTTCTTGCTCGTCACCTACATATATATAAAGGGGAGGGTGAACTTGGATACTCAGTGAATGATATAAGTAATAAAGGTTTGAATGAATGATGTCCAAGATCTTTATCAAAACAGTACATATCATAGCTTGTATAGAATCAAGGGATGAACCAAGTTCATCTATCAAAGTCTTTCAAAGCTTTAAGGGATGCTTACTAGCATCAATATAATACAAGGGATGACATTCCTGACAAAACAATGGAATAATCGACCCAGAATCGATTAGACAAACCCACCCGTACAAGACCGTCGGTGGCAAGGGAGATCTCAAACAAGGGTACTAGTTGCATTATAGTCCCCTAGCACTAAGGACTTTCCAAGAATGTCATCAAAACAAACATAATACTTGATACAAAAACTAAGGGATAATCATTCATACTTGATCAAATACTTTTCCAAAACAAAGCAAAGCAAAGCTTTATGAAAACATTATAACATAGCTTTATTAAAAATACCACTCACAATAGTTCTTCGGATGTAGGGATTAAGGCAAGAATCCAAGACCTACAATCATATAGCAAAGTCTACTGAATGCATTTCAAGAAGACAATAAGGAATGCTCAAAGATGGTTGTGCAATGCATTCTTAAAACAAGCTTTACATGAATGAAAATGATCCCGGCATTTCTTTCTAAAACCAAGTCAAGACAAAGCAAAACATGTGCTGGGAGTCAAAACACTGTTTTTCTTCTAAGAAAAACATGATGGGTACCAACCAGGTCTCGGAATGGATGCACAAAGATGATCTAGGCCAAAATGGCCTAGTTGGGTGAACTCAGGGAGCCTTGGCCGAGGTCCCACACCTCTTGGCCGAGGTGTGGTCTCCTAGGCCTAGGTATGCGGCTGCTTGCCGAGATGTTACAAGGTGCCGGCAAGAGTGTACCATGGTCGGCCTAGGTGTGCATGCAAGATAGGCTAAGGTGCAAGTGATCATACAAGGTAGGCCAAGGTGAGATACGATGCTTGGCCTAGGTGTGAGGTCTAGGCAAGAGTGGGTCTCAGTGACCACACTTAGGCAAATGAAGTCTGGAAATCTGGGCTTCCTCTTGAAGAACATGAAGAACATGGATGCTAAAATCATAACTTCTTATTCAAAATTTGAGATTTCATGTTATGAGTTCAAAAACATGGACCTGGGTAGCCATACTTGAAGATTTCATGAAAACAAACACAAAAACATAGGACTTGTTACAAACTTTCGGATCAAAACAAGGCTTTTCTTAAAGAACACAAGAACATCATTTTCTCTTTCTAAAACAAAACTTTAAATCAATGCATGGCTCATGAATCATGCTAGATCATGGAATGTGATTAGATCAACATAAAGAACAACAAGAGTAGATCAAGAATCTGACCTCAAAACACGGATCAAACGGTTCAAACTCTAAGGATCAAGCTTGGAAATCTAGTTCTCTCTCAAGAACTCCTTCTCTTCTTCCTAGAGTTTCTCTCTCTTCAAGAGCAGAGATATGACAAAATGATATGGGTTCCCTCACTGCTAGCTGACTTAAACCACTCATAGGACACATGGCATCATCTGATTAGCTCTCCTCAAAAAGGTGCCAGAGTGAAAAGACAAGAGTATGACAAAGTGTGTAAGGTAGCATGGGCACTCTGACAAGGCAATGATCCCGAATCAAGACATAGGCTTCGGCAAGTAAGGTCTCAATGATCTCGGCTAGGAAGGATAACACCTGACCTAGGTGTGCCACACCTTGGCCTAGATGTGCCACACCTCGGCCTAGGTCATACCAGTCCAGGAACAAGATCACTAGGTGCATGGATCAAAGATCTAGGACGCCTAAATGATAACATCTCGGCCTAGGTGATGCACACCTCGGCCTAGATGAGGACATCTCGGCCAAAATGCCTAGGTGATGGTGGAGGCCAACCAAGGTGGTTCCAAGATGGTCCTAGGTGTTGGCGCACAATGGCCTAGGTGTAAGAGGTTCAAAGGTGTGACCTAGGCTTGAGATGACGTAGGCTTCAGATGACCTAGGCTTGAGACACCAAGCAAGGAACAAAGCATGCATGTAACACTTAGGCAAAACATATAAGCACAAAACAATACAGGGACCTTCACTTAGGCAAAACAAGTTAAAGTCTACAAATGCAAGCTTAACAAGGCAAAATCATGTAAATGCTCATGAACATGACTAAGACAAGAATGAGGGTTGTTATAATCACAATAACATATGTAATGTTTTAGTTTTTCAATGAGTGGTTAATATCTTTCTCTTTTTTTGTGGGCCTTTTAGTTTGGATTATTTAGTTTTTGGCTGATGACAAGCTGAATTGATTATTTATTTATTGGTAAAATATTTCAGTAGTATCCATTGAATTTTCTGAGTTGTTCATCTCAAGATAAAGCTTTTAGTAAATATGCATTTTTTTTTCCAACCCAATTCTACTTCAAATTAATTTGAGAACCAAGTTGGAGGTTGACTGAGGGCAATGAGGAAACTAGTCTCTGACTAATAAAATTTTATATATCAGGACATTGTATGAATACTTTTGATCTTTTTATGGTTTACTGGTTGGGCTAGTTTCATGAGAGTCCTTGTTTACTTTGTTTTTTAAATGACTTCTTCCTAATCAAGCATAAATGTGTCAGTCTGCAATCTTATGGTTTGGTCATGACTGTGTTTGGTTTTTTTATTTGGTTGTTGTCAGGGATTTGGCTAATAAACTTCAGAATGCACTTTTTGACTTCTTGAAGGCAAGCAAGGTAAACGATGACCTTTCTGTTTTTGCATGAATTTATGATGAACAAGGATCGAATTGAGAATATTCAATGGTTGAGAAAAATCAAAACTTTTCGTGGAGAAATAGGGGACTATATATATATATATAACATTTCATCTAATATACCAGGTGTTGTATTTTCAACTTTTGCATTGATTAAAGAAAGTTTTGCTCTAGAATATATGTTAAGCATTTTGCTCAAGCATGCATCTAATTTGGTGTGTCTGAGGTATAAATACTAAAAAGCATGTAAACAATGTCCTTTGGCATTGGTATTGACTCGAAATGAATTCCCTAGAGGCTAGAGCTAAATCATCTGGTGGGTCTAAATCTCTTTTTCCTGTTAATGAAATAAGATGCCAAGTTGGTGGTAGAATTTGCTAGGTATAACTGATTCAAGAGTTGGAACACCATTGATGCATGGTATAAGAAGCTTAAGGAATGTTAAATTCAGAGAAGTGATGATACTTGAACACTGGCATGATTTTATAGAAAAACTAATAGAAATCTTCTATAATTATGTTTCTTGTATTATTAGAGTCTTATTTTATTATTATTTTTTAGGATTTTTAAGGTTAGGGTTATGTTGGTAATTTTATATTTGCTGACATCGGTTGTATGGGTTGCCCATGGGTCGTCTTGTAGGTCCAGTTATTTAATTAGTCTTTGTTTTTGTTTCTTATTTAGTCTTAGATTAGTTCTAGAAGTCAAAGATATTATAATAGTTTCATTTTTTGGTCGTAGTTGGTTTTGGAATTCTTCTAATTCTATATAAAGCCATGTAATGCTTATAATTCAACAAAGTTGATATTTTATAAAAAAAAAATTTAAGAGCTTTGAAGCTTCTTTATGGAATGTGTGATGCAATCAAACCATAGGTGCGATGCCTAACAGATTTTCTAAGTGATTCCTAAACCTATCTTCTTCTCCTCTTTCTTTTTCTTTTTGTTTCAATTTACTATTCTCTGATTACTATTCACAGTCCTCTAAAAGTGTACTTTTTAACCTCAAAACTCCATCCAATCACCCTCAAATTAATCCTAATCCCTTGCCCTACATATTAGCCTTCAATTTAACCCTTGAAATCCTAAATTACTCATTGCTTAGGCCATCAAATGACTTTTGTTTTCAAAATCCAGCGTTGTCCCTACTTGTTTTGCATCAACCATATTGTACAATATACAAAAATCTATAAAATATGTGGATTACATTATGTTAGAAAGTTTATTTCAACATAGCAAATAGATAGCTTCAGACATACATCGAAAAGCAATCCATTAACAGTGACAACATTATGCTATTGTGCTAGATTACTTGGAAAACAATCAGAATCCCCAATGCTCGTAAAATCACATCAATATCTCCTCTACTGGCCAATTCAACAAACACAATTCCATTCTAATGAGGAACGGCCTTAGGGGACTTAACTGTACCGAGCTGTTCATTACAATTCTGCCAAGTCTCTTGCAATTGCAGTGCATGTCGGAGGTTACCCAACACATCATCCATTGATGGACGCTCAATCCCCTCATCACACATGCAATTTTCTACAATCTTGACATATTTTTTCAAACATTCTGGTGCTATTTTGTTGGTTAGATACGGATCAATGATCTGATCAATAGTATGCATTTTGATATTAGTTTTGAACCAACGAACTAAATTCATTTGTTCCTCGTCCCTTGAATAGATCATTGGCTTCCTACCACACAATAGTTCAAGTAAGATGACGCCGAATGAGTACACATCAGATTTTATAGTAAATTTTGCATTCCCATGGTATTCTGGATCCATATATCCCACAGTGTATGTACTTGATACAGTCTCGTGTAGTACTTTTGCATTCCAATTCTCATCCAACATAATATAGCTTGGATTCAAGTTCTGATGAATGATTGTTGGCCTTGTACCCGCATGGAGGTATTGTAGTCCTTGTGCAAAACCAATGCAAATCTCAAGTCACTTTTCCCAGTTTAGTGTATATGTGTTGGTTTCATTGAGGTGATTGTAGAGAGGCCCATGGACCATATACTCATACACAACGATCACTTCATTCTTATCGATGCAGTATCCAATTAAAGAAACAATGTGGGGGTGACGGAGATAGGAATGCACTTGGAGCTCAACCCTAAATTGGTCCAAGTTCCTCTCTCTTGATGTTCCTTCTTTCCATCTTTTAATTTCCACCACAATATTCCTTTGGTTGATATGGCCTCTATACACTTTGGTGTCAACAGACTGCCCAATCACCAAAAGCTCATGAAAATTATTTGTGACTACTCGAATCTCCTCCAGAGAGAAACAATGGAATGATTGAATGACACCATCCTCAACCAGATCCCTCCACAACTGCCTTGACACCCCATTCTAAGGACCCCAGTTCTTCCACTTCCTCCACCCAATATCAATACCTTTAGCCACTACATGTGCAGTAGTAAAAAACACATTGGTTATTATTCCCTTGTGTTGAGGTATATGGGTATTGCCTTGTGATGCCAATCTAAGCTTGAGGCTCCCCGCCACTTCAATCATTGTGGGCCTTCCATCTGGACGATTACGTAAACATTTGTTAGCAACTTTTGCAAAAACCTTTAGATAGCTTGGTGATATTTGTCCTCTTATAGAGGGATCAATGATTTGGTCAAGGGTTCCTTTTTTCATGCATCTTTTAGCCCATCGGGCTAGACCCATTTGGTCCTCCTCAACACTTGTATCCACCAGTGGCCTCGCACATAACACTTCAAATAGAACCACACCAAAGGCATACACATCTGATTTCTTGGTTAGTCTACGAGTCAAGAAATATGCTGGATCTAAATAACCAAATGTGCCTTTAACATCTGTACTAATGTGGGTTTGTGTATGGCTTGTGTTTACCATTTTCGACAACCAAAAATCTGAAATCTTAGCTACCCAATTCTCGTCCAATGGAATGTTTATGCTCTTCACGTCTCTATGTATGACAGCTTGCTCAGTATTCGTATGACGGTAGTCCAATCCATGGGCAGCACCAATACGAATCTTGAGCCTATCCTCCCAAGTAAGCCGATAAATTTCATTCCCATTCCCTTTCCTACTATTTTTGTAGAGATGATCAACAAGCATCCTATTGACCATGTATTCGTAAACAAGTATCATCTCCTCGCAATCATTAGAGTAGCCCATCAGAGTCACGAGATGTTTGTGCTGGAGATTGGAAAGCATCTTGATCTCAGTCCAAAACTCTGCTGCCCCTTGTTTGGACTCTGTATTCGATTGCTTAATGGCGACAGTGGTAGCTCCACTGTCGATGAACCCCTTAAACACCTTACCGAATCCGCCTTTCCCAATGACCAAAGCATCATCGAAGTTATTGGTTGCCAATTGAATCTCAACGAGTGAAAACCAACGGCACGATTTCTCAGATTGATACATGATGGAATATGTGCTTAGCACACAGGATTTGGACTGGCAATTAATCGATAGAATGAGACAATAAAGGAAGATAAGAGTGAAGGGATGAGAGAAGACATGGAGATCACAAAATGAAGAAATGAAAGACTCAAATTGGGTTCCTCCTCAGGTCAACAATGCCTGGCTGGGTTGCAATTCCAGAGTCAATAACCTTACTATTTCTCCGTTGACTTCCAAGACAAAAGGAGTGAAGAGGCAATGATTTGGGAGTATTTTTATACTCGTATTTGACCGGTGAAAACCACGAACACCTAATATGTCAAGAGTATCAAATAATTTTTCTGTCAAATTTCACAATGATCGAAGTTCAATAGACCATCCAATCAGAGCAATGAAAGGACTACTACCTTTTTATTTTTTTTTATTTTATTTTATTTAACATGGGCTTGGATCACCTACATGGGGCTGACCCAACCCAATCTTGGAAGTGGAATAGCCATTGAGGAAAAGATTTCAGGTGTAATGGATGGTTGAGACGCTTGGATGATAACTTTTCTTTTAATATTAAAAAAGAATATAAGTAATTTAGTGAACTATACCAAGCAGGGTCATAATTTTCCCAGAGCAATATAGATACAAATCCTTAACCTTCACTTACCTATCAATCAATATTCAACAGTTTAATAGGTATCTTAATTTAGCCTATAAATTCTAATACCAAATGATAGAAATCTTCTAGATAAAACTCACTCCTCCAAAGCAATTTGCAAGAAGTAAACAAGGCAATAATTTGGGAGTATTTTTATACTCATATTTAAGTAGAGGGAGATTGAGAGAGACCATTGGAGCTCTATGAGCACTTGTTTTGTTTGATAGTGAAAACTATTACTTGTGAGATTGTCAGTGGATGTAGGTTCAGCCGAACCGTGTAATTCTTTGGTGTCTTGTGTGATTGTCTTTTTCTTACTATTTTGATATTTATTTGTATTCGTGTCCTCAATTTACATAATCATCATCAACTTTGGTGTTGAGTTTTTTGGAAGCCCTCTGCACAATATATGGTTGCTTGACTACTGAATAATTAAATAGGTTTTTGCGGATTTGAAACTATGGATCCAACTAGGTACACCTCTCAGTTTACTCCTTTTAAACATAATTTAAGCACTTGAACATATTGACACTATGGAACCATTTAAGAAATTTTCTGGCATTTGAAAATTTCCTCAGTCTAGTGTTTAATTTTTGGGAAATGATATAGAGCTCTAAATCTAGAGCTCTAATTTGAGCTCTAATGCTGTGGCACAAAAAAAAAAAAAAAAGAAAAGAAGCTAGCACAAAACATCACGTCACATCACTGTTGGAACAATCTTCTGTGTAAATAAATAAAATGAAATTAAATCAAACAAAATAAATAAATAATGTACCGGATTTATTTTGTCGAACCAAATAAAAATTAAAAGACCAAGTCGAGTGTGTGACACTCTGTCCTTAAGACAGATTCGCCCCGCTACGGTGCTTACGGTTGAATGGCGTCTATCTCCCAGGATACAATGATCTTCACAAACTTGTAGTAGCACTCCACACAAATTTGTACGGCGAACTAGAACCTTGTGTTCTTATACTCTCTTAAAATTATTCTAAATCTAATATGAAGAATAATGCAAAAGTAGAAAATTCTGGACAGCAAAAGAGACAATCTCAGATTATTTTCCGGACACCAAAACACTGCTGGAATGTTGGTATTTATAGGCACACAAGTGTTGTCCCGAACAGGTGCAAAACATGTAGTGAATAGGTGCAAAACTATGTCAACAGATACTATTTTGAATATCAAACAGATCTGGACAGATTGCAGAAAAACTGCCCGTTGCACATGGAACAGTTTTTTTTTTTCCCTTCCAAACAAATTTGAAAAAGTAGCCGTTGGAGAACTATTATACAAACTGTTTGGAATATTCTTTATTAAACTATTAGAATAGTTTAATCAAATAAAGCCAATAGTGGAATAGATATATTAAAACCTGTTTGGAATATAAATAGTAATCTATTTGACAAACTTTAGGAAACCACTTAGGAATCCAAAAATTTGAATTTAGATTTAAATTAAATTCCCACAATAATTTCTATTGAAAAAAATTCAAATGAATTTTGTCTACAAAATTAATGTTATACCTGAAAAACGACGTCAACTTCCCATTCACTCATAAATGGTTTTGACGTTCCGTCTTCACTGTGTGACTTGCCACGCGGCAAGGAACACGTCACCTCTTCGGACCCACCCCAAAAGACATTTGGGGCCCACTCAATTTTGGGCTCAAAGTCGGCCCAAAATATGCCTATATTAACCATTTTTCCAACAATCCCCCACATGAATGGAATTTGACGGAGAGAAAATGCAACAACATGATCTAATTACAGAGAGTACAGAAATTGGAAATATTCTGCAAAGGATAGGTAGCTTTTGGCTTTGAACCTTCCCTTGTGAGACACTATCGGATTTACTAGCTAACCAGTGAACATGATGTCCTGAACTGTTCAGCCATTTGTGTAAACCAAGATAATAGAACTCACACAGTATATCCCCAGACATAGTTTAGTTCTCACTATTGTGTTCATTTTGGCCCTGAACAACCTGGTCTTTCATGAGTGTCCTAGAGAATTGTAGCCCTTCACAAATCTCATAGAACTGACCCAGTTCACACTCACATAGGTGATTCTTATGAAGAGTATCCTGCCATACTCCACTAGGTTTACCTAGATATAAGAATCATTAAAATTTTACTTAACCTCAAACGTTGCAGACATCACTATTTCATCAAAGAAATGGGTAGGAGTTAGACTCCCCAGTGATCCTTCTGAGTCATTCACAACTCGGTTGTCCCTTTGAACCTAGATCTTGGGATCTCCAGTCAACTAGGTTGGGTTGCCGTTGTGGTAACTCTTATTTAATAGGCTTTAGTCCCATTCCCCTCGATGAATTCTCAACTAACTCTCTTGCTAACCCTTTGGTTAGTGGATCCGCTATGTTGTCTTTAGACTTCACATAATCAATGGAAATAATTCCATTAGAGAGTAGTTGTCTTATGGTATTATGTCGACGACGAATATGTCGAGACTTACCGTTATACATATGACTCTGTGCTCTACCTATAGCTGATTGACTATCGCAATGTATGCATATAGCAGGCACCGGTTTTGGCCATATTGGAATATCTTCAAGGAAGTGGCGAAGCCATTCTGCTTCTTCCCCTGCTTTGTCTAAAACTATGAATTCTGATTCCATAGTAGATCTAGCAATACAAGTCTGTTTGGAAGATTTCCAAGATACAGCCGCCCCACCAAGAGTAAAGACATACCTACTGGTGGACTTCGAGTCTCTAGTATCCGATATCCAATTTGCATCACAGTATCCTTCAAGTACTGCTGGATATCTAGTATAATTAAGCCCAATGTTACGAGTAAATCGGAGATATCTAAGAACCCTTATAATTGCTTTCCAGTGTTCTACTCCCGGATTACTCGTATATCTACTTAATTTACTTACTGCATAAGCTATATCTGGGCGAGTGCAGTTCATCAATTACATTAAGCTTCTAATAATTTGGGCATACTCTAATTGAGAAATACTTTCCTGTACATTCTTAGAAAGATACAAATTAACATCTACAGGTGTTTTAGCAAGATGATCATCATCTTTGCTGAATTTGTCAAGTATTTTCTCAATGTAATGAGATTGTGACAAAGCATATCCTTCTGATGTTTTGGTAATTTTCATACCAAGAATTACATCAGCAATGCCCATGTCCTTCATGTCAAAATGTTTATTCAACATTTTCTTGGTAGTTTTAATCATGTCATTATTACTACCTATGATGAGCATATCATCTACATAAAGACATACAATGACATAACCTTTGTCTGTGTTTTTAATATAAACACATTTGTCACACTCATTAATTTTAAATCCATTTGACATCATTGCCTTGTCAAATTTCTCATGCCATTGCTTTGGCGCTTGTTTTAAACCATATAATGATTTAACCAATTTACACACTTTCTTTTCTTTCCCTGGAACAGAAAACCTTTCTGGTTGTTCCATGTAAATTTCTTCCTCTAACTCACCATTTAAGAAAGCGGTTTTAACATCCATTTGATGAATTTCTAGATTGTATAGAGATGCAATGGCAATTAGCATTCTAATGGATGTTATTCTAGTAACCGGTGAGTATGTGTCAAAGTAATCAAGACCTTCTTTTTGTCTAAAACCTTTGACCACAAGTCTTGCCTTGTATTTGTCAATTGATCCATCTGCTTTCATTTTCCTTTTGAAAATCCACTTGTACCCAAGAGGTTTACAACCTGGTGGCAAGTCCACTAATTCCCAAGTGTGATTTTGCAAGATGGATTCAACTTCACTGTTGACAGCTTCTTTCCATAAAGGAGCTTCAGGACTGGACATAGCCTCTTTAAAAGTTAAAGGCTCATTTTCTAACAAATATGTTAGAAAATCTGGACCAAAAGATTTTGAGGTTCTAGCACGTTTACTACACCTAGGTTCCTCTTCCTCATTTTGATCTACCTCTTGTTCTTGATCATGTTTTTGATCATAACTAGTAATAGCATCAAAAGATCTCTTATTATTACTAGTCTCTTGTCCAGTCTTATTTGGAAATATATGTTCAAAAAATGATGCATTCCGAGACTCAATAATAGTATTTACATGCATTTCGGAATGTTCTGATTTATTAATCAAAAACCGATATGCACTACTATTCTTGGCATAACCAATGAAAATGCAATCAATGGTCTTAGGACCTATCTTAGTCTTTTTAGGACTAGGAATAGCCACTTTAGCCAAACACCCCCACACTTTCAAGTATTTGTAGGATGGTACTCTTCCATGCCACAATTCATAAGGTGTTTGATTTATTTTCTTTCGGGGTACTTATTTAAAATATAATTAGCAGAAAGTATTGCTTCCCCCCACAAGTTCTGAGGTAATCCAGAACTGATTAACATGGCATTCATCATTTCTTTTAAAGTCCTATTTTTCCTTTCAGCAATTCCATTTTGCTGAGGTGAGTAAGGAGCGGTGGTTTGATGAATTATTCCATGTTCTTTACAAAATTCACCAAAAGGTGATTCATATTCACCACCTCTATCACTTCTAAGTTTCTTGATTTTCTTACCAAGTTGATTTTCAACTTCATTCTTATATTGAATGAAAGTATCCAAAGCTTCATCCTTGGTTCGAATTAAATAAACATAACTATATCTAGTATAGTCATCTATAAAAGTGATAAAATATTTTTTCCCACCTCTTGTTTGAATTGACTTAAAATCACAAATGTCACTATGAATTAATTCAAGTGATTCCGTACTTCTTTCAATTGAATGAAAAGGAGTTTTAGATAATTTTGCCTCAACACAAATTTCACATTTATGATTTGAATCAATGTCAAATTTAGGTAAACATTCCATATTAATTAATCTACGTAAAGATCCATAATTAACATGTCCTAGTCTACCATGCCATAAATTTGAAGACTCAAGCAAGTAAGAAGAAGATGTATTATTATTAATAACTGAGGGTACAACGGTCATTACATTTAACTTGAAAAGGCCATCAGACATGTAACCTTTTCCTACATACATCCCATTCTTAGTAAGTACAAATTTATCACTCTCAAATACTAGCCTAAACCCATTCTTACTCAACAGAGATCCGAAAACAAGATTCTTGCGAATATCCGGTACATGCAGCACATTGTTGAGAGTGAGTTCCTTTCCAGATGTCATCTTGAGTACAATCTTTCCTTGTCCTTCAACTTTGGAAGTTGAGGAGTTGCCCATAAAGAGTTGTTCACCATTGTCCACTGTAGAATAAGATGTGAACATCTTTTTGTCGGCACAAATGTGGCGAGTAGCACCAGTGTCCACCCACCATTCTTTAGGATTTCCGACAAGATTTGCCTCGGAAACAACTGCAGAAAGATTGATATCATCTACACCGTTGGAAATATTATCCACTTCGGTCATATGGGCTTGAGCAGGCTTCTTGCTTGTTCTTCTTTTGCTTTTGCCTTTGCTACGGCAATCTTTGGCCCGATGTCCCTCTTTGTCACAGATGTAACATTTGCCATTAAACTTGTACTTTTTATTATCCCTCCCTTTAGAGCCTTGTGATGAACTTTTTCCAGAAGACTTTCGTTTCTTGGTTTTTGAAGCATGTTCCACCACATTTGCCTTAGACTCCATAGAATGCTTACCAGCCCGCTTTTCAGAATTGCGGTTGTCCTCCTCAATCCTCAAACGCACAATTAATTATTCCATAGAAATTTCTTTGCGCTTGTGTTTGAGGTAGTTCTTGAATTCCTTCCAGCCTTTTAGTAATTTTTCAATTAAGGCTGCAACTTGGAAGGATTCACTGAGAGACATGCCTTTTGCGTGAATGTCATGCAGAATGAGTTGGAAATCTTGAGCTTGGCTGATCACAGTTTTTGAATCAACCATTACAAAATCCAGGAATCTGCCAACCACAAATTTCTTTGAGCCGGCATCTTCCGTTTTGTACTTTTTCTCCAACGATTCCCAAAGTTCCTTTGCTGTCTTGATAGGACTGTAGACGTTGTATAATGTGTTGTTCAGTCCATTCAAGATGTAGTTCCGGCAAAGGAAATCGGCATGTTTCCAGGCATCAACCGCAGCAACCACTTGCCGGTCGGTTTCATCCTCTTTCAGGATAGGAGCATCTTCACGGAGGAAACGAGCCAGGTTCAGAGTTGTAAGATAGAACAACATTTTCTGTTGCCATCTTTTAAAGTCAGTTCCTGAGAACTTCTCTGGCTTCTCTCCATGATTCATTGGTACTGTCACCACAGGAGAGGGGGTTGGTGCAATTGCAGCCACCACAGTAGTACTTGTTTGGGCATTAGTTTCAGTAGCCATCAATTCTAATTTATAAAACAAAATTATAATTAGAATTTACACTACACAAAAAATTAAACCAAATTCACAGAATTAAATTCTGTAAAAAATAAAAGAAACAAGAATGTAACTTTTATTTTCCAATTAATTTGGAAATAAAATAAAATTTTATTCAACCAAATTAATTCCACACAGGAAATTAAATTCTGTAAAATAAAAGAAATAAGAAAATAACTTTATTTTTCAATTAATTTGAAAATAAAATAAAATTTTATTTAACCAAATTAATTCCACACAGAAAATTAAATTCTGTAAAATAAAAGAAATAAGAAAATAACTTTTATTTTTCAATTAATTTGGAAATAAAATAAAATTTTATTTAAGCAAATTAATTCCACACAGAAAATTAAATTCTGTAAAACTTCAATAATTAAAATACTAAAACAGAATTTTAAGTAATGAAAACTCAAAAAATAATTTCTAAAACCCAAAATTAATTTCTAAAAAAATTTCACAAAAATATATTCTGAATTGTTAATGACACCAGTATCGTACTACTAGTTGTCAAAGAAAATAGACAGTATATTAATACTATCTGTCAAATAGCATATAATCACTATTTGTTTTTCCAACCAGAATATTATTTTGTAAATCCACAGAAAATAATTTTCTTAAAAGAAGAACGAGAAAAGGAAACAAACGAAAAATTCTGTAAACAGAATAATTTGGATCTGTCTTAAGATTGTTGGAACAATCTTCTGTGTAAATAAATAAAATGGAAATTAAATCAAACAAAATAAATAAATAATGTACCGGATTTATTTTGTCGAACCAAATAAAAATTAAAAGACCAAGTCGAGTGTGTGACACTCTGTCCTTAAGACAGATTCGCCCCGCTACGGTGCTTACGGTTGAATGGCGTCTATCTCCCAGGATACAATGATCTTCACAAACTTGTAGTAGCACTCCACACAAATTTGTACGGCGAACTAGAATCTTGTGTTCTTATACTCTCTTAAAATTATTCTAAATCTAATATGAAGAATAATGCAAAAGTAGAAAATTCTGGACAGCAAAAGAGACAATTTCAGATTATTTTCCGGACACCAAAACACTGCTGGAATGTTGGTATTTATAGGCACACAAGTGCTGTCCTGAACAAGTGCAAAACTATTTTGAATATCAAATAGATCTGGACAGATTGCAGAAAAACTGCCCGTTGCACATGGAACAGTTTTTTTTTTCCCTTCCAAACAAATTTGAAAAAGTAGCCGTTGGAGAACTATTATACAAACTGTTTGGAATATTCTTTATTAAACTATTAGAATAGTTTAATCAAATAAAGCCAATAGTGGAATAGATATATTAAAACCTGTTTGGAATATAAATAGTAATCTATTTGACAAACTTTAGGAAACCACTCAGGAACCCAAAATTTGAATTTAGAATTAAATTAAATTCCCACAATAATTTCTATTGAAAAAATTCAAAAGAATTTTGTCTACAAAATTAATGTTATACCTGAAAAACGACGTCAACTTCCCATTCACTCATAAATGGTTTTGACGTTCCGTCTTCACCGTGTGACTTGCCACGCGGCAAGGAACACGTCACCTCTTCGGACCCACCCCAAAAGACATTTGGGGCCCACTCAATTTTGGGCTCAAAGTCGGCCCAAAATATGCCTATATTAATCATTTTTCCAACAATCACAAGATAGACCCCACCTATTAGAGCTCTCAATCTTTTTTTTTTTCTTAATTTTTATATTTTGCAGCAAACGCGTGAGAGTAGGCAGCATCAACGTGGGGCAAGTTAGATGAGCTCCCCCTAGTCATATGGTAGAGCCTGTTTTTTTGTTTGGGAATTCTATAGGATAAGATCATAGAATTTTCATCTTAATATATTAACTAAAGAATACTTCTGTACATATATATATATATATATATATTTTTCTTCTTCATCAAAGATTTGAAATGAAATATAGAGCTCATCTCTGAAGGGACACTTTAGGTCCAGTAATTTATGAGATGTCATGGCATGGATAATGGCACGTTCCGAATTTTTATTACTCGAAAACATTACCAAAGCCTGTAATTTAGGTCCTTTTTTTTTTTTTTTTACACATATACAAATATCTATTACACTTGAGTAATAGAAATACAATAACACATGTTCTCTCTCTCAATGAATATTACAATGACAACCATACATGCCAATCTCCTACTGTGCTACAAACAAATAAATACAAATACAAAATCCACTTCCTTTACATCTACTATGAAGTTATACAAATGGACTCAAGAACTCCATAAATCTTCAATCAAATAATCCAAACTTTCTTCCTGTAAAAAGATAAAACAACAACGGGGTGAGCACTAATGCCCAGTAGGAATCTCATAGTTCTAAATCAATAACTAACACACAGATAGAAATGATCATGCATGCAGGGCGATACCATATAGTAGGGTGACATTTCATAATCTCAAAATATCATAAGTAATGTATCTTTTTCTCAAAAACTATTGAAATACTTTTAAGAAAAACCTTCAGCCATTAAAATCATCCCTTAACTTTAGAAAACCATAGATCCTTGTGAAACAACCATATTTAAGAAACAACATCATTTAAAGGTTATTAACCAATCCCCAAAATATTTCTCTTTTCCTTTCATTCTTCTTTTCTACTCTTCGTTTTCAATTTAAAACCCCATAACTTCAAGTTTAGGCTCCCTTTTGACTCGCCAACAATTCTCCTGTACTCAATTCACACCGTTAATTACACCCGCAAAGTTTCATTTCAAGATAACACAATATTAATAACCCCTTCAATCCAATCCTTTATTTAATTATAGAACAACGCTCACAATTTACTTTTATTAACACAACTACTTCATTAAGTTTACCATCATAGTCTATAATTTCCACGTTTCCTCTTTGAACCAAACTACACATCAATATGAAATTTCACAAATTCATCACAAGCAACAAATAACATCATCAACTCAACACACTTCTCAACACATAGCTCAACACAATCCACCTTTTGCCGACTTACTACGGCGGGATAGCGGGCACCCAATTCATTTTCGAAAACCAACCATTTTTGTAATTAATTTCCATGTTCTGAAGAGAATTCTCACAAAGTATATATAGTTATGCTTTTTCCTCAACACAAAAGTAAATGTAAATGCAATGCTATGCCAAGGGTAATCAATGAGGAAAAATATTCAGTTCAATACATTGTTTCAAAATCACCATGTTCTCAACATTATCATGTGATTTCATCAATTTCAAACTTCCAATATTAATTCAATAGGGGCGGTAAATACGACACTGGTAATCCCTAGGCTGGTGTCTGCAAGTAGGCTCAACAAGCACTACCAAATTGTCATTTTTACCGGTGCTAACCAGAAGGCTCGACACCTATCTGCGCGGTTTTCGGGTCTTTCACCCTGGACACTCAGGCCAACTTATCAAATTCATTTACACCTCCTATCCGGACTTACGAACGTATTTACCCCATACACATTTCCATATATCTCATACAAATCATTTTCTGTCATGAATGCAAATCTCTTCGATTTAGAACCACAATGCACAATAATAAATGAAATTATATGCAATGCAATAATTCCCATAACTCTTAACATTTCTTCATGTTCAAAATTTCTACAATAATGCCACATTCAAAATTTCCCATTTCTTTCCTTCATTATTCTTCACAAACCCACCATTAACCATCCATTCATACCACAATTTCCTCCATCTCAATATATATATAAATAGAAGATTACCATTCTTGCAAACACATTATGGAATTTATAATCAATCACTTCGATTTCAAGATAGAAAGGAATTGTAAGGACATCTTTCACATTTTTCCAAAAATCCCTGAATGTCTAGGGTTTTCACCAAAAACCAAACATTTCCCATCCCCATAAAGAAACCCCATTAAATCATTCTCTTGATTTTAATAACCAAGCAGACCCACAAGTATTTAGTAAAATGATTTGGGATTAAACCCATTTTTGAAAACTCCACATTTTAGGTCACAAAAATCAAAATCAACATAGTCAATACAATTCCACATAATCACCACAATTCAACATATCTTAACTCAACACCAATTATAATTCAAAGTGTACTCCTAAATTTTCATTTCATCATTTCATCCCAAGGCTCATGTTATCCATATCATTAACTAATCCTTTTTCCCAAGTTTCATTTCATATCATAGCATAATTTACAATATCCATAAATAAGGTTCAATCGCTAATTTTTAACATGATTTTCAATACCTCAATTTCATGATTCTACTTTTAATTTGGGCAAACTCATTGTTTATCATCATGAATCAACTTAGGGTTTTCAAGAAAAATCTAGAATTTCAAGAAAAAATTCAAACTTCTTAAACCTTTACTTTTTGTTCCAATCTTCCCATTTATTGTACACCCTAGGTCCATAATCCATAATCCATAATCTAAACCCAATAATAGAACCCCAACATTTCAAACCCTAACCCCAAAATTTCATGATTAACACTATATGCTCAAAATGTAGATTTTGTATTTATATACTCCAAAATACCACAAATCTATCTATTAATGTAAGCATTGAAGGAGAACTAGGACCCCTACCTCAAGAATCAAGCAAAGGAGCGAAGCTTTGATGAGAATCCGTCACAAATCCGAGCTTCAATCGGTTGAAAATGTTGATCTTCTCTTGTTCTCCATCCTTGATGCAAGATCCATGGTGGATTTGTTGATAAAAGTGGAGGAAATCAAGGTTTTTAGGGCTAGGTTTTCGGACCTAGAATGAGAGGAAAGAAGAGGGGAAAAGAAAATGCAAGAAATGATCTAAAAATCACGTTTTTTAAGCTGCTGAATCGCACAGTCCCGCACGTGCGCCGCTTTTCCCGCTCGTGCGGACCTGCTTCCAGCACAGATATGAAAACTTCAAACGGGTATAACTCTCTCATCCGGACTTCGTTTTAGGTCGTTCTTGTGTCCAAATTGAAGCCCCGGAAATAAGCTTTCCAATGGTTCTAGCCTCACATCCAAATTCAAAGTGTGGAAAAAGAAAAAGGCAAAAGAGTGACGTCTGATCGTAGGCGAATTGTTCGAATTAAAGTTTTTGGTCCAATCTTTCTCTACCATCATGTTACCACCTCAATCGATGCCCCAAAATAAAAAAAATAAGGAGGTTCCAAACATCACCCAAGGGTCCTCAATTATAATATTTAAAGTTCACTTGTCAACCCATCAATATCAAGAGTCCGACAACCATACAAGTTTTAAGGTGACGGGCACCACTATACATCAATCCAATGTGAATTCAAAATCCGAGTCATTATAGATAAAAGCATGATGTCTTACCTACCGATGAATAGATGACTTTTTGAAATAGTTCACTTGTTTAGACTTTTAATGGGTGTTTAATCCTACTTTTAGTTCAAAATTAAACATATAGTGTACGGACAAATTTTATTTTCACATTATGGTAAAACTTGGCTAGCAATCAAAATCGTTTATTTTATTTATAGAAGGATGGAGTGTCTTAAAAATGTGACTGCTAATAATGTTTTACCATAATTTGGAAATAAAATTTATCTGTACATTATTTGTTTAATTTTTAATGAAAAAACATAGAAGGATTAAAGTCTGGAGTTGTGATCCTCAGCTTCACTTGAAAGGAACTGTTGAGAAATTCTGTTTGAAATTGGATTTGTTATAAATAAATAAAAAAACCTATTTCATTTCTCTTTTCCGTTCACAAATCTAAAAGTTAAACATAATTGTGTGGAGTTGGTTGTTGACATGGTAGAGGAACAAGAAAGATCCTTGGTTTGACTAAAACATATTAAATATTTAAATGTTGAATTTATACCTAAAATGACTGCTTACTCATTGAATAACTCTCACACAAATTCTCCTTTTTAATAAAGAAAATATCAAATCAGTAGAATTTAAAAATAATAATAATTACAAATCAGTGAGAAACACTTTATAAATATTTATAATTATAATTATAATTTACTTTTCATGAATATGTTTTAATATTTTCCATTTTTCTTCTGAAAATGAAAGGTTTTAGATTTTAAAATTCAGCCACAAATGTGAATTTAAAAAAAAAATAAATTGAATTCAGATAATTGGACAAAATTATTTTTTTTTCACACCTTCTGTCTTTTTCTTTTTAATTTTTTTTGTTTGTCTGTTTATGAAATGATTGTTTCATGTCAATTATGTTAGGATTTTTGTCTTGAGAAACATGTCTATTAAACCTTTCTATTAATAATATGAGCCATATTAACCGTGTAAAGTCCGATCTGGAATTTTAAATTCCCTTCCTGTAAAAGTCCACGCACTGGACTATTAAGTCCATAAGGACTATCTCATTCAAGTAACTATCTGTTCTTTATCTGACTCATCAGTCCAGCGACAACGACGAAGAACAGCCCACGCCTCGTTGTTTGAACTCGCTCTTAGGGTGATTCAGCTTGCGAACTCTTACCTCGTTCCTCTTTTTCCACTTTTTTCTCTTCTGCTTCTCTATCTAACCAATCACAACATTGATTTTAGATCTAATCTAGCTCAAAACGGTTGTGTCGCAATGGTGGTTCTGGTACAAATGATCAACACGATGGCTATGGACTCAGATCTCAAGAACAAGGTCAAGTTCGATCTGGAATTGTTCCTCAAGTTGAAGCAATACATATGATGCCTCTATTCTTTACGTTGATGATTCTATGAGGGATTTTTTATGGTGGTGGTGACAGATAGAGAGAGAAATAGTGGTCTGAGAAAAGTAGTCAATAGTTCATGTTTCATGGTATAGAGAGAGAGAGAGAGAGAGAGAGAGAGAGAGAGAGAGAGTTGGGTTTTGAGAAAAAAGATTTTGACAGATAGGACCTCTTTCTCTCTCTCTCTCTCTCTTTATATATATATATCTATGTGTATATGAGAATTTGAATAGATAGAATAAAAAATTGAACAGATAGCAAAAACAAGCTTGGTGAATTTCAACATATAGGAAAAAATAGGCTTGGCGAATTTCAAATTTGAACAAATAGGTTCAAAAAATTGAACAAATAAAAAAAATTTTGAACAAATATTTGAAATAAAAATTTCATCAGATAGGTTGTAATATCCTTTTGACCAACAAATGTTCTTTTGACCAAGAAATATCCTTATGTCCCCAATAGAACCACCCTTGTCCTTAATGACTTATAAGGGTGGGAATATGGATTTATCACCAATTTTCTCTATTTTTAATAGAGTTCTTTTTAAATTTTTTTTTTTATTAAGCTCCTTAGATAACATTTTGTAGTAGCTAAGGACAAACAATTTTACAGTATTAGTGCAGGTCCCCTAACAAAACACGGAAGAAATTTTGGATCAAAATGCCCTCACAATTATATTAATAATTTACTAGGTTCGTTGTTACATCATAGTGAAATTTTGATGAGAGAAATTTCATATTTTCACACTAAAATTGTAAATTTAAGGACCAATTAAAAAATTAGGTTTCTAATTCTAAATTTAGGACTAATAAATTCAAATTGGGGACTTTAAAAAATGACTAATTTTATATTTATTTATTATTTTTTAAAAAAATAAAACACATTGAAATTTTACTTTCCAACATTTATGAAAATTCTATTTAAGAGAAAATACAAAATTAGGTCCTTGATTCCAAATTTAAGACTAAAAAGTTTAAATTTATAGCTCCAAAATAAAATTGTTAGTGAAATTTTACAAGACTTTGGTCAAAGAAATTTCACTGACTTTTAGTTTAAGTTAGAAAAACCTTACTCACTATAATAGTTTCATTAATTTTACTCAAATAAATTTCATTGAGTACCAGAAACGGTTACAAGAGAGTAGACTAAAAAAAATACCAAACAAATAACAACAATCAATTTCTGACAACTAATAACATTCAAATGAACAAATAGATAAATAAAATAAAATAGAGAATGAGAAATTTCATTAAATGTGATGATCGGTTTCATTATACGTCCCTTCACTATTGTTTTCATTGGGATTGTTGTGTCCGGAGGCCTCTTCTCAAATTCTTATCCTTGTTTATTTCGGGTTGGCTTTTCTTTCGTTTCGGAGGGTGCACGGCCGAGTCCGGGATGTCCGGGGGTGAACCAGGAAATTCTGGGTTACTAGGCCAGGGCCGCACGTGCGGGGGATGAGGCCCCACATGCGGGGAATGGGGAGTTGGAAGGTTGCACACTGCCTAATAAGAAGGTGCGGAGTAAGGGAGGAGGAGATGGCCGCACGTGCGGGGAGTAGGCTCCGCACATATGGGGGCACGTGCCGCACGTGCGGGGCGCGGGCAGTCCGAAAACCCTATTTTTTTTCCTCTTTTGGGCTGAATGTATATCACTTTCTAACATTTTCTTCTCACTCTAAAAATGTATCTTGCTCCTCTTCTCTCTAAAAACCTCCACCAAACACCCAAAGGCCTTGATTTCTTACAAATCCATGGGGTTTTGATCTATCATCTTTCACAAATCTTGGAGAGCAAAGCAAGAATCTCACTTTGTACGGTGGAGATCAACTTTCTACAACTTTTGATTTCTAGGGTTTCATCTCTTTTCTTCATCAAACATTGAGGTAGGGACTTCTTGAGTTATATATACATATTTTGCATTATTGATGTTGATTTAGAGGTTCTCTTGAAGCTATTATGTGGGTTTGATTTTATGGCTCAAAGTGTAGAGATTTTCAAAAATCTTAAATCCTTTTAAGACAGCATCTTGAGTGTTGAAATTGTTGTAGGTAAGAAAAGAATGTGTTCTTGAGGGCCCCTTTCAAGTGTTTGGGGTGTGTGTGTGTGTGTGTGTGTGTGTGTGTGTGTGTGTGTGTTGTTTGTGAAGAGGAAAACCTAAAATTTTGTGGGGGTTTCTTGAATAAGAGAAGATGAGAGTTTTATGGGTGATATTATAAATATATATATATATATACATAAACTCATGTGGGTGTGCCATGATAAGTAAAGAAAGTGGAGGTTATCCTTGTTTAATTGCAAATGCATATATATAGTGATGTTGGGCTTCTCTACACATTCAGTTGATTATTACAAGATTTTTATTTAACTTTGGCATGTTGTATAGACATTTCTAGCATCTATTGTTGCAAGTGTTGAGTTGAGATTTGAAATCATTTACTTGAGAAAAGAATAATGTGAAACGAAATTATGGAAATGTTTATGGGGTAAATACGTTGGTAAGTCCAGTTAGAAGGTGTAGATGAATTGATAAGTTGGCCTGAGTGTCCGGGGTGAAAGACCGAAAACATGCGCGGAGGAGGTACCACTTCCCTTCCAGTTAGCAACAGGTAAAGTGCGGTTATTGGTAGTGCTTGTTAAGCCTACTTGCAGACACCAACCTAGGGATTACCTGAGTCGTATTTACCGCTCCTATTGATTAAAATTGGAAGTTTCGAAATTGTTGGGATTGCAAATTATTTTTTAAACATGGTGATTTTCAAGAAGAGCATGAAATGAAGTTATCTTTATAATGGCATTGCATGGCATTTGCATTTACATTTAATATTGGAGATTTGCATAATTGGATATACTTTGTAAGGATTCTCTACTGGGCTTGATGCTCACCCCTATGGGTTTTGGTGCAGGAAATGACATGGTAAACCTCGCCAAATTAGGGCGTGGGAATATGTTTTGAGAGCACAAGGCTCTTTGTTGTGATTGTAAATTTTTGTAAGCCAATGGCTACTCATGTATGGGTCCGAGAGACCATTTTGTGTAACCAGGCTTATGAAGCCCTTGAGGGCCTTTATTCATTTTGGTTAGATGATTTTACAGGCTATAGATTCATGTACTAGTTTTCAATGAATGTATAATCGCATGTGAGATCACTTTGTATAAACATTTGAGTTATGTAATGGAACATGTTGAATATATATTTTCCGGCATCTCTTATGAGCCATGAATAATACTATATTGGAATGGTATGTTTAATGACCCAATTTTTTGTTTTTTAAATAGCCAGCGCATAATTTAATTGAGCAAATTTTCGAATTTGATTGCCGTGTAAATTCTGTGCGAAAACAGTTCGGTTTTGTATTTTTTAAAAATAGTTCCCAATCTTAGAAAATTATGAAATTTTTATATGTTGTTCCCATATGAGTCCAGCACGTTGGATAAAAATTTCAAAATTTAATGATGAGTATTTATTTTATGAAAATTCACGGACTGATTGGTATTCAGTTCAATTTATAGCAGAATTTAAAATTAAGTTTTGGGTGTTCGGACCATGATTTGAGATAAATTTGTTAGGGTCTATTTTGGTATATAATTGGACCATATTTGACTTATGGATGAGACCCATGACTTAGATTTAATTTAAATTGAGTTTGTTTAATGACTCACGTTTAATTATTTGGTCCTTTTAAAATATGATTGGTGATAACCACCTTGGGAGTTGTTATTATTTATTATATAAGATTATAATAAATATTTAATAGTTGATTTTATGGTGTGTACCATATACTGAAAAATTATATATTTTTGTAGTAAATAAATTGGGCGTATATTTCGTGATGAGCAAAATATTATATTTTGTGATATTTACAAGCAAACAAGATATATTTTGTAGTGAGAAAATATTATATCTTTTTATCATTAATAATGTTGAAATATACTTTTAATTGATATATATATATATATATATATATGTATAGATAGATAATTTTATTGATTTCAAAAGAAAAAAAATTTATTAAATTGAAACAAGGAGGCAGACCCACGTGGGTGCTGCTCTCCCATTTCTTTTTTCTTTTTTTATTTTCCTTCTTTCTTCTTCTTTACTTCTTTTATTCTTTTTTTTTTATTGCACAACTCACTCCCTCTCTCTTTTGGCTCTCGGCTCTCTCTCTCTCTGAATTTTCTTTTTGGTTACTTCTATTATATAAAATATTTGATCTACCAAAATCTATTAGGTTTTATACCATAGTTCTTAAGATCAAAGTGAAGAGCTTGGTGAGAGCAACGTTTTGACCGGTGGAGATTGAAATTCGACAAAATCGAAAATTTGGATTTTTGCTTGTTTCTCCTTCTAGCTTGAGGTAGGGATTTTTTCTATACTTCTTTATGCACTTTTACTTGATTATAGGGAGTTTAGAGTTGTATCTAATTTAATTAGAATTTTTGAAAAAAATTGTGATTTATTTGCTTAAAAGAGAAATTTTGAGAAAAATAAAAAATTGATGCCCAAATTGCGAAAGTGTAAACTTGGAATATGTTTGTAAGGTTATGAAAGAGTTATGTTTTAAATTTGAACAAAAACGGACTTCGATTCGATTGGTTTTGAAATTTTTACCGGTTTGTGACCAAAAGAGCATTTTTAAAGAAAACAAAGGAATTACGTTTAATTTTTGGGGCTTTCGATCAAAATAGGATGTCATAACTGAATAATGCTTGGAGAATGAGTTTGGAAAGAAAATGATGTTTTCTTGGGCATTAGCGGTATTATTTTGTTTAATGTATCTGTTGGAATAAAGCCGACACTGTTAGAAATGGACCTTAAGAGGTTACCGGACGTGATTGTGATATGAAAACTAGTGTAGTTGTTCATATTTAATGAGATATGGAATAGATTGTATTTATCGGAATTTTTGAAATTTAATTTTTTAAATATCTGTTTGGGCTATCGGTAGAGGATAGTCATGATTGTTGTAGAAATGCATGAGACTTAGGTAAATTGAATCACATTTCCTCATTTGTTGCATTGGACTACATTGCATTACATTCATTTCATTGGAAATGTATATGTTTTTGAGAAATGTTTGAAAATGTATCTGTTTGCAAAAAGATGAATACTTGGTGAATCTAGGTACGGGGTGTAGAACTGCGCGGTTAGGTGTCGAGCCTTCCAGTTTACTGGTAAAAATGACAGTGGTAGTGTATTAGGGCCTACTTGCAGACACTCACCTAGAGATTCACAGAGCCTGTATTCATGTAATAGATATGGTTTAAAATGGAAATGGTTTTATATCTGTTGTTGCATCTCAGTATTGCATGCTTTACAAAAAGAGAGATAAATTCTTTTATCATGAGCATGGCATGAGCATACTCCTCTTTAGTCTTGTTATGGTTCATATGTTGTGTATATCTCTACTGGGTTGTGGCTCACCTTATAAGGGAAACCATTTCAGGTACAGGTGCTATGCCTCCACCAAGGCATTGACTTGGGAGGACTCGGAGCTGAGGCTTCATTTTTGTTTTATTGTTATTTGTTGAATGTAAGCCCGGGGCTGTATTTGCGTTGAGTTGAAACTCCATTTTGTGTAACCAAGAATGTTCTTGGATAAATTTGTAAGCCTGTAAGGCACTCATTATCTGTTTGGCTTCCATTTCATACTTGTTGTAAAATGCATGCTTGGGATTGGAACTGGGGCATTGAGATGTGAACAGCATGTATTTGGTATTTGGGATTAAATGGAAATGGATGTATGGAATAGTTAGCTAGATATATATGTTTGTCTATCATGTGGGTTTGTTGTATAAATAGATATACCCTGCCCAATTTTCGGGGCGTTATAGTATGTATGTTTTTGGGGCGAGCAACATCTAGATTTGAACTAGTGAGATGCATCAAATAGAGAGATGGAATGGTCCTTGACAAATCCGTGATGATAATGATTGTTTCAAGTAAATAAAGCACATCCAACGCTAAACGATAGAGGATATTGAAAGATCGGTGGGGCAACAACAATTTTGAATGTAAATAATAGAAGCAATGACGGCAAATGCAATTGAGGTGGTGGTATATGTCATTAAGGCTGCACCAATAAACTTTGTAGAGACAACAGAGAGAGAGAGAGAAAGAGAGAGAGAGAGAGATGACAGAGAGAAACGATAAAGTGATGGAGCGTTCTAGGGTTTTAGGGCTATAAGATTAGTTTTGGCTATTTATGTTAAATTTTGTCTTTATCTTTCTAGGAATTGAAATCCTAAGAACTTTAACTAGCAAGTAAATTCTGTCAGCATTTGTGCCCTCAAAAATTTGCTGACTTTATTACCTGATTGAATAAATTGCTTGGCATTTTATTTTGCACTTTGTTTGTTATTATTTTGGGTAATGTTATATTTAATGTTACATATGATGTGAACATAAGGTCCCTTGGGTAACATTGTAGAAAAACATGCAAATGGTTAATGAACCAAAAGCTAGGAGTTATGATTTTTCGGTGCCTTGTAAACCCAATTAATGTTCTAAGCTATGGGTGTTGATTGGGCGTCGCACTACTATGGCCTACACCTGTTTTGCTGTTATATGATAGAATGATTAACTCCATCTTTGAGGTAGTGACCTTAGGCAAATATGTGGGTGTTATGCAATAAGTACATGCATTGAACATGATCGGTTTTGAGAACACCTATGGAATGATCACTATCAGTTTAAAAGGTAGTTTTATTACAATGCACTTATTTTCCTTTAACCTAAGAGTCTTGTATAAATTAATTAACTATTCATTTAACTTTGATATTGTCAATTGGTGACGCTGAACCAAAGGCTATATACGGACATGTTGGGTTATGTGAGTGGTAATTGATTTATATAGGTGCTTAACATGGAATCTACCATTCTCAAAGTGAGAAAGTATATTCAAGCAATTTTTCCTATAAACATTGGACCAAAAGAAAACCGGCCGGTAACTTTTTCATAAAAATATTTTTATACATGTATAATTACAAAAGTACTACTTTTGAAAAATGCTTGTGGGGTCCAATTAGAAGAAGGAAAAATTTAGAATTCGGTTACATGAGTTAGGGTTTTGATAGTGATAAATTTGTCCATACCTAGTAGCTCATGTGGAATATAATTTGGTGGAAGGAAGTTTGTGACTGATTGTAAGAAAGGGCCTCACTTGTAATTCCCTACTTTTAGGGGTTTAATTGTAACGTGTTGATGAACATTATTGCAATTAGTGGAAGTTCTATATTATGTATTTAAAAGATAATTAATGAAAAATTGTATAAGTTGTATCCTGCATATTTAAAATAAAAGATACATCGTTTATTTTATCTCCACAACTAAAAGATAAAGATCCCTAAGGATCCCACCTACATGCAAACTCTATCATGTGTTGTGTATATATATTAGATGTATTTGATACAAAAATTGGCCATCAGAATTTTTAAGGTCTGTAGAAAAAATATACACAAAAAATAAATTCAAGAGAGTGCAAGATGAATCACTTTGGAGGCGAGACACTTGGATCACTTGGTGAGGTATTAACAACAACACGCTTTGGATTAAGGTATTTCAAATTGTGTAATCAGGTAGTGTTTCTTTGAAAAATTATTTTCCAAATAAATTTTTTTTTCCACAAACTTTCAAATTCTTAATGTCTTCAAACTCTTACACAAATACATAGAGTAATATCCCTAATTTCTCCATTTTTAATGCATGTCAAGTGATTTATCAATCAAAGTAACACTCATTGATTTTTCTATCATGGAATCTATATACGATAGAATTTGTATTAATAATATTTGTGAGACAATCATCTTTCATCTTGTTCTTAAGTATAGGTGTATAGAAATATTAATATATGCCGATCAAATTCATTCTATGTGATGAAGAAGCATCTAAAATGAATTTGATGAATTATTTAGTACATTTCTATTAAATTTTTGTATGCTAATTATATTATTATTCTGTTATATAATTATTTTTGAGATCTTGATATATACTATATACTAAGATACTATAATCATCTCTATGGGTGATGTTAAATCTTAAGTGGCTGGTGATATAATCAGATTTGAAGGTATTGAATACTCCAACAAAGTGTTAAAATCCTATTTTGCATCCTTTTTTATCTTCAAATTTTGCATACGGCTTATAAATCTTCAAGCCATTATTTTTCATTTGTTTATTAAATGGGACCTTTTTGAGAGAGTTTTGTTGGAGTGATGAAAGATAATTTAAGTACAAAATAATAAATTTGACATTTTGGTGGGGGAAAGCCTACGTGTATATCGTATAACCAATGATCTCATGAGTCATAACTAAATAAGATCATAACTAAAGAAACAAATTAATTATAACTAAAGAAGAAAATGACATAATTTATGGGTGCATATGATAAGGAGAGTGTGTAGTAGATTTTCCCTTTTGGTAGGGGGTGCTTATTTTGGATATGCCAAATTTGAAAATGTCAAAATGCCACTTATACTGTAAAATAATTTAGCATCTCCAAATCTAAATGTATTGTTAAAACCATAATTCCTTGTAGCTCGAAAGTTGAAGTCACAATTTGGCTCAAAACCCACCTGGACAAACACTTCACCAAACTAAAGCCATCTCAGCAATCCCTATCACACATAATTTCCATTAAATTATAAATTGACCCCGAAAAACTTGAAAATTACAAAAACATAAATAGTTAATAAAAAATTGTAAAAATTATATTTTCATATAAACTTAGAATTAGTAATTATATGTGTTTAATTACAACACTTAGAGCTCAAATAAAATAAAAGATAGTTTAGATTATATTTCTAAATTAGAAAGTGAGTTAAATATATTAAATTATGTTTTGGCTATTGCCTCAAAACGATCAATAATAAATTATAGCCAAAGAATTGCCAGTATTAAAAATAAAATATCCTTAGAAAAAACCAGTGTAGAATATCAATGAAAGATTTTACATGTGTTAATATTAAATTAGATCCACAAATCTGCAATAGAAATTGGTATTAGAGCCCGGTTTCTCGGCCTTGCCAATAACTCTTGCATGAGTATTAAATATAGTGAAGAAGTAGAATTTGATAACTTAGATAATAGTACTTTTTTACGAATAATAATATAACAAAATAATACCTTAATTAGGCTATTAAAAGAAATTAACAAAAAACTTAGAACTAATCAATTAGAAATAATAAATGAAATTAGACATTTTGTACAAGATCCAAAAAAAAAAAAAAAAACAAGTAGCCATTTTTGAAGAAAAACAACAAGAATTAGATCTATATCCATATCCATATAAAGGAAATAATCCGGAGGAACCCCTTTGAATTAATTTCACCTACAAAACAAAAAGATAATGGAGTTAAGTAATTATAGCTTGAAACAGTTGGAAGAAATGATTGAAAAAGAAAATGATAATGAAATAAAATACAAAATGATATTACAAATAGCTGAACAATTAGATATGGTAGATCAAGAAATAATAGAAGAAATAAATAATGAGAGAATAGAATTAGAAGAAGATATCTATAAACAATTAGGATTAATCAGCTTGTGAGAAATGGAACACATTCCCCTTGAGGACTTAGAACAAATAATGGAAAAAGATAATGCATAAAAAGAAAAAGAAAACAATATTCTGGAAACCTTCAAAGATATAGAAAAAGAAAAAGATAATGCCTTAGAAGAAGAAACTAATAACATTAATGATATTGATATGGCAATAATAAAACAAGAAGGAAGTAGCTCATCTGCCCCACCTAATCCAAATTATCCAGATTTTAGAAATTTTACCAAACAACAACTGGAAAATGATACTAGTAATTATGAATATAGAAGAAGAACAGGACACTATAGTTATCTCAATAAAGGATCTTTTGCTAGGGGAACATCCAATTATGCAAACTTTACCACTATGAAGGAAGTATTCTTAAGGGAGGTACCATTAAAACCAATAACTAATATAGGGTATTTATTAGACATTGATTGTGCTACAAATACAAGTGAGGTAATAAAACAATGGAAGAGAGGCATGCACCATGTCTTAAACATCCATAACAGCAGTTGATGTGTGCAAATATTGAAGATAGCTTTACGAGTATAGTAGCAAGCTGATATGACAACTTGAGAGAAAATGACAAAGAAAAATTAACAGCATAAACTACCCCGGAAGGTATGTTAAACCTATTTGTAAAATATATTGAAGAAGAATTCGTAGGAAAAGAGTAGGATGCAGATAAAATAAAAAGAGAATGCGTAAAAAAATTACCACAGAAATATGTAATATGAAATATATAAAAAATTATATATGCGAATACTCTTACTACTATTATGAAATAGGTAGAAATAAAATTTATTTAACTATGTTTTTTCATAAATTACCATATCGTATAAGAAAAATATTAAAAATGGTTAAAGAATTAGGAGATGCCAAAAGCAACACCCTGGATCATAGAATTAAATATCTAAGAGAATGGGTAGAGCAGGAATGCATGAAAATGAAACAAAGAAGAAAAATGAAAAAAAAAATAATATTTACATTGCTGGCAAACATCTAATTCATGAGGATGTGAGCCTTCAAGAAGAAAAACATATAATAAGAAAAAGAAAAAGTTTTAATAAACAAAGAGGAGAAAAATATAAAAGAAAATATTGTAAAAAAAAAAAAAACCCCTATAGTTTCAACAAAGGAAGAAGATATTTTAGAAAAACAAATTATTGTCCAGAAGGAAAAAAGAATTGTAAATGTTGGGCATGTGAAGAAATAGGTCACTTTGCCAATCAATGCAAAAATAAGAAGAATAATAAAATAATAGAAGTCTTAGGAAGTTTGGATTATGTACAATTAGAGAAAGAATAAGGTTTAGAATTGGCTTTAGAAAATAATAAAGGTATAGCGATCCGTGATTGTGTGTTGTGGTTTATACCTTGTTTCCACCCTTTGTTTCCTTATATTTGAGCTTTGGGATGTGTTGAGCAAGTTTGGGACAGGTTGGTTGTGAGTTGGTGCAAGTAGTTGCCGCCCAGATTTTTGTCTCTTCGCTCGAGCGAGGCTTCTTGCGCTCGAGCGAGCCCTCGGTATTTGTCTTTTCGCTCGAGCAAGATTTCTTGCGCTCGAGCGAGTCTCGACTGGTGTGTCTCCTAGCTCGAGCGAGAATTCTTGCGCTCGAGCGTGCGTCTGCGTCTCTTTTAGACCTGAAGAGTGGCATTCTTCGCTCGAGCGAGCTTTGTATTCCTTCGCTCGAGCGAGCGTTCTTGCGCTCAAGCGTGCATCTGCGTTGGTGGGTTGTAGACCTAAAGTCTTGCTTTGTTCGCTCGAGCGAAGATTCTTGCGCTCGAGCGAGGTTCGTTCGTTGTGTCTGGTCGCTCGAGCGATGACTCCTTCGCTCGAGTGAGCTTCGCATATATCATATTTCAGCAGCGGGAATTTTATCCCTTTTTCATTACCTTCCTCCCCCAAAACCCTAGATCCGACTCTCTCTCACTCCCTCTCACCCCTTCTCTCTACAAATACTCCATTTCTAAGGTGTTTCTATCCTTTTTTCCTTTGCTAAAAAGCTAGAGTTTGGGGTGGGCTCTCTTTCAATCCAAAAAAATACAAGTTTGGAGCATCTTGGGGTTTTTCTCATCTTCTTCTTTGAGCTTCTGCTTTGAGGTAGGGAATTCTTGAGTTATATATATATGTTATGTATTGTTGTTGTTGATTTAAAAGTTCCTTGAAGGATTAATGTTGATTTTGATTTTTGTGATCTAAAATGTAGAGTTCCCAAAATGGGTTTAATCTCAAATCATTTTATTAAATTCCTAGTGGGCTTGTTTAGTCATTCAACTCAAGAGGATGATTTAATGGGGTTTCTTCATGGAGATGGGAAATGTTTGGTTTTTGGTGAAAACCCTAGAAATTTAGAGATTTTTGGGGAACATGGAAATGTTCATAAAACTCTTTTCTTTCTTTGAATAGAAGATGAATGGGTGTAAATTCCATAATGTGTTTTGCAAGAATGGTAATCTTTTAAATATATTGAGATAGAGAAATTGTTTTGAAAACTTCATGTGTAGTCCTTGATGAGACCATGTTGCTATGACTTGTGAAATGAGGAAATTGATGGTATATGGTTGACTTGAGAAGGAATGTTATGAACCATGGAAATTTTTGCATTGCATATCATTTCATTTATTATTGTGCATTGTGGTTCTAAATCGAAGAGATTTACATTCGTGAAAGAAATGGTATTGTAATGAGAACTATGGAAGTGTGTAAGGGGTAAATACGGTGGTAAGTCCAGTTAGGGTGTGTAGATGAATTTTGGTAAGTTTGCTTGAGTGTCCATGGTGAAAGACCAAAAAAACCGCACAGATAGGTGTCGAGCCTTCCGGTTAATACCGGTAAAAATGACAGTTTGGTAGTGCTCGTAGAGTCTACTTGCAGACACCAGCCTAGGGATTACCAGTGTCGTATATACTGCCTCTTTATCTAAAATTGAAAGTTTTGAAATGTGTTGAGATTGCAAGCTTTTATTGAGAAATGGAAATCTTTGAGAAGAACATGGAAATGAAATTTCTTTAAAAGAGCATTGCATGGCATTGGTATTACATTTACATTAGGAGTTACATAACTATATATACTTTGTGAGAATTCTCTATTGGGCTTTATGCTCACCTCTATGGGATTTGGTGCAGGTAAAGATGTGGTGATTCCGCCAAACTGAGGGCGTGGATATTTTGTGAAGAGTAAATAGCTCTTTTGTTTGTGTTGTAAACTTGCAAAGCCAAGGGCTAATGTGTATGGGTCCGAGAGACCATTTTGGTGTAACCAGGCTATTGCCTTGGAATTTGTAAGCCCTTAAGGGCATTTTGTTGCTTTGAGAATAGATGCTTCACATGCTATAGATTCATGTGTTTTCTTATCATTGAATGTATATCCGCATGTGGAACTTTTGTAAAGACTCATTTATTAATTATGCAAAGATGGAAGAATTGTTGTAATTGATGCGGGATTGCTAATTAGTGTGGGTAGTTCATGTTGAATTGTTTTGGGGCGTTACAACTTGGTATCAGAGCTACCGGGTTTGAATACTTGGGGCACGCGGGAACTGGTCTTAATAGACTTTTGCTTTTGTGATTATGTGACAGCATGTTTATGTGATTATGTGGGTATGGGATTAGACTTTTGGGATGTTATTTGCTCCTGTTAGGTTCCTTGAGGTCTTAATAGAAGGGTACCTGATCAATACTCATTTTACTAAGAATTCTTGGTTTCTCATGCGACGAATCTCATCACTAAAGGATAATTTGTATGTGTTTATGTGACTACGTGCTTATGTGGAGTGAATTAAATTGTTTATGTGGTAGGATACGTGTAATTGCTTTAGTTTAACATGCGAGGCGAGTTGCAAGCACATTTGGAATTATGTGCTAAGTTTGTTTCTTTTGCTTCTCAATTAGGATGTCTGAAAGGATCCGAACACGAGGTGGTAGGGGTGGAAGGCATGGTAGAGGACGCCGGGGTGTACACGAAGTACTGGTCCATGAAATACCGATGCAAGAAGAAGATGTAGGCCAAGCTAACATGGCCGAACAAGTGGGACAAGCGGAGGTGCCGGGGCAAGCCGGCCAAGCCGCAATGGGGGCTCTAGCCCGGGAGATGGCTGGGGCATTGAGGGAATCTATGAACATTTTGAGGGCGGAGACCCAAGCAAGGGAGAATGTTGCAGAGACTAGAGCTAGCTTTCTCACGAGAGAGTCTTTAAGGGCCAAGCCGGATGAATTCCATGGCGGCCCCGACCCAAAGAAAGCAGATGAGTGGTTAGAACAAACGGTAAAGACTTTTGAGATGCTCCATATAGAGGATGGCGAGTTGAGAGTGACCCTTGCCAGTTACTACCTGAAGGGATGATGTGGGCCAATGGTGGAAGTATGCCAAAGGTCGGATAGCACCGACATGGGAGGCTTTTGTAGAGGCTTTCCAAGACAAGTATCTTCCTCCCACGGCTAGGGAGAGGTTGAGGCAGGAGTTCAAGGACCTTAAGCAACTAAACATGTCCGTGGTCGAATTTGAAGTGGCCCTTTCTAGTTTGTCCCGGTTTGCACCGGAATTGGTAGCGACGGAGGAACGCCGTTGGTTTGAGTTCGAGCAAAGGCTGAGGACGAAGATTCTGTTCAAGGTTGCCGGGAATATGATCCAAGAGTATGATCGCCTTGTAGAGGCGGCTGCACATGTAGAGATTATTGTGGAGGCCGAGGAGGAGAGACTTCGGAATTCGAGGTCTAGAGGTCAAGGGTCTCAGGGGGACTTTAGGCCTAACAAGAAGGGCAGGAGCACTTTTTCATCTCAATCCCAGCCGCAGCAGTCTAGTTCCACTTTCCCCTTACCTAGTGCGGGTTCGGGGAAGAGTGCACCAAGTGGGTTTTCTTGCTTCAAATGTGGCCAACCAGGTCACAAGGCCTTTGCATGTCCACAGAAAGGAGGAGGACAGCAGATGTTGCCACCACCACCATCTAACCGATCTCAAAGTCAGTCTCAGAGTAGGAGCCAGGGGCCTACTTGCTTCCAGTGTGGTTCGTCGGGGCAAATGAAGAGAGCATGCCCGCAGTTGGGAGGCGCATCTGGCGCTTCAGGGTCTAGGCAGACACAGAGCCACCAGCAGGCTCACTCAGTGCAGGCTTCACGAGTTCATCAGGGAGCCACTTCGGCTCAGTCAGTACAGCAGGCCTACACTCTGAGAAAGGAGCAGGGGGTTGATCAGAGGCCATAGGGGCGCATGTATGCCGTCACCATGCCAGAGAAGTTGCCGAGATCCTTAGTTGTGAGAGGTATTTTTATTGTGTGTAATTCTCTGGCCAGTGTGTTGACAGATACGGGTGCGTCTCATTCATTCATATCTGCTGCATTCGCATCTGCATTGGGGTTAGAAGTGGCACAGCTAGTGTCTCCACTCAGAGTAGAGTCACCAGTTGGGGGTACATTTGACTTAGACCGGGGGTGTCGTGATTGTGAGATAGAGGTTGCCGGGCGTAGACTCCCGTTTGCTTTTGTGTTGCTAGACATGTCCAGTTTTGATGTCATTCTAGTATGGATTGGTTGACTTCATATCGGGCAGTGATTGATTGTTTTCGTCGGAGGGTCACAGTGTGTACCTCGAGTGGAGATTGTTTTTACTTTCTAGGGGACAAGAGTGATCGGGCCCTGTCGCCGGTATTTGATCCTAGTGGTAGAAATGAGCTTAGCGGTCTTCTAGCTACACTCTTGGATAGTGAGAGTGACGGGATTCGAGTTGAGTTGCCAAGGGTAGTGTGTGAATACCCGGAAGTGTTTCCCGAGGACCTTACTAGTTTGCCACCCCACTGGGAGGTTGAGTTCACCATCGACTTAGTGCCTGGAACGGCACCAATTTCCATGGCGCCGTATAGATTTGCACCTGCGGAGTTGCATGAGTTGAAGATTCAACTCCAAGAGCTTTTAGACAAGGGCTTCATTCACCCTAGTACGTCACCTTGGGGAGCGCCGGCTCTCTTTGCAAAGAAGAAGGATGGGTCGTCACGGTTGTGTATTGATTACCGCAAGTTGAACTGAGTTACTGTTAAGAACAAATACCCTTTGCCCAGAATAGATGACTTGTTTGACCAACTTAGAGGATCTTGTTACTTCTCCAAAATAGACTTGAGATTGGGGTACCATCAATTGAGAGTCCGGGAAGAGGACATCCAGAAAACGGCCTTTCGTACGCGTTATGGCCACTATGAGTTCCTAGTAATGCCCTTTGGTTTGACCAATGCACCGGCTTCTTTCATGGATTTGATGAATCGAATATTTAGAGAGTACTTGGATCGTTTTGTAGTCGTCTTCGTGGACGACATCCTAATCTATTTGACCTCCGAGGAGGAACACGAGGCTCACTTGAGGATAGTGCTTGACTTGCTTTGGGGGCATCAGTTGTATGCGAAATTTGAGAAGTGTGAGTTTTGGCTCACTGAGGTGAAGTTTTTGGGTCATGTAGTGTCAAGGGAAGGGGTAACTGTAGATTCTTCAAAAATAGATTCCGTGCAAGATTGGGAGCAGCCTAAAAATGTCTTTGAGATCCGGAGTTTCTTGGGATTGGCAGGGTACTATCGGCATTTTGTAAAAGACTTTTCTAGATTAGTCACGCCTTTGACTAGGTTGACTAGAAAAGGGGTTAAGTTTGTGTGGAATGAAGCTTGCGAGAAGTCCTTCCAAGAGCTTAAAACTAGATTGACCATGGCACCGATGTTGATCATTCCAGAGAGAGGTTTGGGGTATACCGTCTATTGTGATGCATCTCGAGATGGGCTCGGTTGTGTTTTGATGCAAGAATAGAAGGTCGTCGCCCATGGCTCACGGCAATTAAAAACTCATGAGAAGAATTATCCTACCCACAATTTAGAACTAGCCGCAGTAGTGTTTGCCTTGAAAATTTGGAGGCATTACTTATATGGTGAGAAGTTTGAAGTTTTCTCCGATCATAAGAGCTTGAAATATTTGTTTTCCCAAAGGATTTGAATTTGCGTCAACGGAGGTGGATGGAGTTTTTAGAAGACTATGATTTTGAGTTACACTATCATCCGAGAAAGGCCAATGTAGTGGCCGATGCCTTAAGTCGAAAAACTGTGAGTAGCTTAGTGAGTGTGGCCATTCGGGAGTGGGGTATGCTGGGTGAAGTCGGCTAGTTTGAATTGCAATTGGGTGAATCTGAAGAAGGTGTAACATTGTTTAGTTTGAGTGCTTAACCTGTTTGATTGGCAAAGTTATAGAAGCACAACAAGGGAATCGCGAAGTGGAGTTAATTCGGGAGAGAATCTCCAATGGAAAGGAGGAGAAGGGTTTGAACATCCACTGGGACCAGAGTGTATGTTACTTAGACCGTTTGTTTGTGCCTGAATCTTGTAGGGAGGAAGTTCTTCGGGAGTTCCATCATTCACGCCTTACAGTACATCCGGGAGGCACCAAAATGTATCGAGACCTTAGCCGTCAGTTTTGGTGGAGGGGTATGAAGCGGGATGTCGCATCCTTCGTGTTGAAGTGCCTTACTTGTCAGTAAGTCAAGGCCGAGCACCAAAGACCTGCGGGTTTGTTACAACCCTTACCTATAGCCGAGTGGAAGTGGGAACACGTAACCATGGACTTCGTAGTTGGGCTTCCTAGAACGCACCGGGGCAATGATGCCATTTGGGTAATTGTTGACCGATTGACTAAGTCCACACACTTCATTCCTATGCGTACTACCGACTCAGTTGAGCACTTGGCAGAATTGTATGTTAGAGAAATAGTTCAGCTTCATGGGGTTCCAGTAACCATCGTGTCGGATAGGGATCCTTGCTTTACCGCCCGGTTGTGGCAAAGCCTTCAAGAGGCATTGGGAACCAAATTAACTTTTAGCACCGCTTATCACCCTCAAACCGATGGGCAATCGGAGCGCACCATTCAAATTTTGGAGGATATGCTTAGAGCTTGTATCCTAGATTTCAAGGGGTCTTGGGAGAAGCACTTACCATTGATTGAATTTGCCTACAACAACAGTTATCAAGCTAGTATAGAGATGGCACCGTTTGAGGCCTTGTATGGCCACCCTTGTAGATCACCGGTTTGTTGGGCCGAGGTGGGAGATGCACCGTTGTTGGGTCCGAAGATTGTTAGGGAGACAACTGAGAAAGTTGCTCTCATTCAGAAAAGATTAGCCACGGCTCAAACCCGACAGAAGAGTTACGCTGATAAGAGGAGACGACCCTTATCCTTTGAAGTAGGTGATCATGTGTTCCTTAAAATCTCACCTAGGCGGGGTTTGATGCGGTTTGGCAAAAGTGGGAAGTTGTCTCCGAGGTTCATCGGGCCTTTCGAGATATTGGAAAGGATTGGGGAGGTGGCATATCGGTTAGCCTTACCGCCACAACTTTCAGGGGTTCATAACGTATTCCATGTGTCAATGCTTAGGAAGTACGAACCCGACCCTTCTCATGTGTTGGATTGGGTTGAATTGGAGGTAGATGAGGATGCCTCCTACGAAGAGCGACCGGTTCAAATCTTGGATACTCGGGAGCAAGTGCTACGAGGCAAAACCATACCCTTAGTGAAAGTATTGTGGAGACACCATGGAATCGAGGAAGCGACTTGGGAAAGGGAAGCGGAGGTCCGCTCCAAGTATCCAGATTTATTTGAACGTGCTTGATTGTTTTATTTTGAGTGTAATGTCCCCTAGTGATGAGGGGAGAGTGTGAAATTGTTGATCACCAGTTGTTGAATGTATTGTTAAATTGAGCATAATTTTATGGAAGAATGATACTTTGTTGTAAATGTTTTATCTCATATCTCTAATTTGAACGAATGTTGTTTGGATGAAATGATGATGGAAAGAAGGGTAAAAGTTGGTTGGGTGTTGATGTTATAACTTGAAAATGTTGTTAGAATGATTATAGTTGTAAAAGCACATTTGTTTGTTGGTTTGTCTAAATTTTGGGGACGAAATTCTTTAAGGGGGGAGGGTTATAGCGATCCATGATTGTGTGTTATGGTTTATACCTTGTTTCCACCCTTTGTTTCCTTATATTTGAGCTTTGGGATGTGCTGAGCAAGTTTGGGACAGGTTGGTTGTGAGTTGGTGCAAGTAGTTGCTGCCCAGATTTTTGTCTCTTTGCTCGAGAGAGGCTTCTTGTGCTCGAGCGAGCCCTCGGTATTTGTCTCTTCGCTCGAGCGAGATTTCTTGCGCTCGAGCGAGTCTCGATTGGTGTGTCTCCTAGCTCGAGCGAGAATTCTTGCGCTCGAGCGTGCGTCTGCGTCTCTTTTAGACCTGAAGAGTGGCATTCTTTGCTCAAGCGAGATTTCTCACGCTCGAGCGAGCTTTGTATTCCTTCGCTCGAGCGAGCATTCTTGCGCTCAAGCGTGCGTCTGCGTTGGTGGGTTGTAGACCTAAAGTCTTGCTTTGTTCGCTCGAGCGAGGTTCGTTCGTTGTGTCTGGTCGCTCGAGCGACGACTCTTTCGCTCGAGCAAGCTCACATATATCAGATTTCAGCAGCGGGAATTTTATCCCTTTTTCATTACCTTCCTCCCCCAAAACCCTAGATCCGACTCTCTCTCACTCCCTCTCACCCCTTCTCTCTACAAATACTTCATTTCTAAGGTGTTTCTATCCTTTTTTCCTTTGCTAAAAAGCTAGAGTTTGGGGTGGGCTCTCTTTCGATCCAAAAAAATACAAGTTTGGAGCATCTTGGGGTTTTTCTCATCTTCTTCTTTGAGCTTCTGCTTTGAGGTAGGGAATTCTTGAGTTATATATATATGTTATGTATTGTTGTTGTTGATTTAAAAGTTCCTTGAAGGATTAATGTTGATTTTGATTTTTGTGATCTAAAATGTAGAGTTCCCAAAATGGGTTTAATCTCAAATCATTTTATTAAATTCCTAGTGGGCTTGTTTAGTCATTCAACTCAAGAGGATGATTTAATGGGGTTTCTTTATGGAGATGGGAAATGTTTGGTTTTTGGTGAAAACCCTAGAAATTTAGAAATTTTTGGGGAACATGGAAATGTTCATAAAACTCTTTTCTTTCTTTAAATAGAAGATGAATGGGTGTAAATTCCATGTGTTTTGCAAGAATGGTAATCTTTTAAATATATTGAGATAGAGAAATTGTTTTGAAAACTTCATGTGTAGTCCTTGATGAGACCATGTTGCTATGACTTGTGAAATGAGGAAATTAATGGTATATGGTTGACTTGAGAAGGAATGTTATGAACCATGGAAATTTTTGCATTGCATATCATTTCATTTATTATTGTGCATTGTGGTTCTAAATCGAAGAGATTTACATTCGTGAAAGAAATGGTATTGTAATGAGAACTATGGAAGTGTGTAAGGGGTAAATACGGTGGTAAGTCCAGTTAGGGGGTATAGATGAATTTTGGTAAGTTTGCTTGAGTGTCCATGGTGAAAGACCAAAAAAACCGCGCGGATAGGTGTCGAGCCTTCCGGTTAATACCGGTAAAAATGACAGTTTGGTAGTGCTCGTAGAGTCTACTTGCAGACACCAGCCTAGGGATTACCAGTGTCGTATTTACCACCCCTTTTTCTAAAATTGAAAGTTTTGAAATGTGTTGAGATTGCAAGCTTTTATTGAGAAATGGAAATCTTTGAGAAGAACATGGAAATGAAATTTCTTTAAAAGAGCATTGCATGGCATTGGCATTACATTTACATTGGGAGTTGCATAACTATATATACTTTGTGAGAATTCTCTATTGGGCTTTATGCTCACCTCTATGGGATTTGGTGCAGGTAAAGATGTGGTGATTCCGCCAAACTGAGGGCGTGGATATTTTGTGAAGAGTAAATAGCTCTTTTGTTTGTGTTGTAAACTTGCAAAGCCAAGGGCTAATGTGTATGGGTCCGAGAGACCATTTTGGTGCAACTAGGCTATTGCCTTGAAATTTGTAAGCCCTTAAGGGCATTTTGTTGCTTTGAGAATAGATGCTTCACATGTTATAGATTCATGTGTTTTCTTATCATTGAATGTATATCCGCATGTGGAATTTTTGTAAAGACTCATTTATTAATTACGCAAAGATGGAAGAATTGTTGTAATTGATGCGGGATTGCTAATTAGTGTGGGTAGTTCATGTTGAATTATTTCGGGGCGTTACAAAAGGAATAATAGAATTAATTGAAAAAGAAATAAAAATAAAAGATAAAGATTATAATGATACTAAGGAAGAGCTAAATTTTATGATGATAGAAGAAATAAGTATAGAAAATTTAAGAGGAGATCAATTTGTCATAGAAAATTCTCAAGAAAACTAAATAGAAAAAGATTGGATATTACCAATAATACGAAAAGACAAAATATATCAAAAATCAATATTCAAATTAAAAAGTAAATGTATATGTGAAAGAATAGAAGAAGATATTGAAATTAAGGATTGTGAATATGATGTAGGAGAAATAAATTTAATAAATTATGAAAATATATTAAAAAATAGTAAAGATAATAAGTATAAATATATGCATATAGGAAGTGTACAAATACAAATTACGTCGTTGTTTGATAAAGGATAAGATATAGATATATATACATTTTTGTGTGATATTATACAATGAAGTTTTGGAAGGTTCATAATCAGTGGAATAAAAAGTAATCTATGTGGGGGATCATTAAGTTTTAATTGTAAAGCAAGATATTATATTAGCTTAAAAGATGGATTCATAATATAGCGATTCCGTTTTTGACCCAACCCTTGTTGTATCCCGGACTCAGGGTTGATGGTTTCGTATTGTTGTTTATATCTTGTTTTCCTTGTATCTCCTTAAGTTTGACTTTTGGATTGTTGTGGTAGCTTTTGAGACAGGTTGGTTGCTTAGTTCTCAAACTCTTGTTACCTAGATTTTTGGTCCTCCGCTCGAGCGGCACTTCTTGCGCTTGAGCGGGCTTTGTGAATTCTCAGTACTTTTGCAAGTCTACAAAACTACTGGAAGGATGTATTCTACGCTCGAGTGGCATTTCCTATGCTCGAGCGGCACTTTATTGTGCTCGAGCATTGGTCTATTGTCTGTAAAACTACTGGATGAATGTATTCTATGCTCGAGCATTACTTCTTGCGCTCGAGCGGTAATGCCCTTTGGTTTTGTGTCTTGGCGCTCAAGCGTCACTTATTACGCTCGAGCGGAATAACTTATTGTGTCTAGCGCTCGAGCGTCACTTCTGGCGCTCGAGCGTCACTTCTTGCGCTCGAGCGTCACTGTGCACATATCAGCTCGCAAAAATGACTTTTTACGCATTTTTCAGATCTATTTCTCTCAAAACCCTAAAGTTGAGACCCTCTTTTTCTAAAACTTACCTTTTCTCTACTTTTTCACCTAGATCTAGTGATCTCTCCACCCTTGTGCCTTTGTTAAAAAGGTAGAGCACGTCGTGGGCTCTCTTTTCATCCGAACAAAAGTGGGTTTTGGTGTCTTTGAAGTCTCCCCTTTGTTTTGCTCGTCTTCTCACCTTGAGGTAGGGACTTTCTACACTCTTCTATGAGTTTTATGTAACGCCCTCAAAAGTACACACTAAATATAACCCGAAAGCATACATAAATGACAGCAAAATCAGAGTATAATATTCTTTCATTTCACAACATTAATAGTACAAAAGAGTTTAATGTAAATAGATGCTTTTCAGGCTTACACATTTCCAAGTCTTGACTTGGTTACAACAAAAGAGAGACTAGCTCATACAAATAAAGCCATCTGCTATACAAAATATACAATCAAAACAAAGAAGCTTGTGCTCCCGAAGTCCCTCCAAGCTATTGTCTTGGTGGAGGCAAGCCATCAATACCTGAAAATGTTTTTTCCAAATAGGGTGAGCCACAGCCCAGTAGGAATAATCTAACACAATATATGAGATTTAACAAAGATATAAGTGCAATGTACATATACAATGCCCAGGATAAAATATTTACACTTCTATACATATTTATAAAGACATCAAGTCCATATTCCATTTCAATTCATTTCAATTCATTTCAATACATGAGCTAATTTCATCCTTTCTCAATAACCCACATGACAACTCAATGGTTCAACAATTTCACAATTAACACACAAACACTTCAAACTGCCATTTTACGGATATTTTGTCTGCGGGATTGGCACCCATATATAATTACAATTTGTCATTTCACGAATATTTCGTCCGTGGGATCGGCACCCATGTATAATTTCAGGACTTTCACCCAGGACACTTCGGTCAACTTAATTATAATGGAGTCCATCCCCTTTCTCCTCCCAAACAATCATACATATACAATGTAATTAAACACATAATCATACATGGAGTACATCTCATTTCTCCTCCCAAACAATGGAGTACATATACAATGTATATACAACGTGATCATATTGAATGATAATCAACCGTGGATTAGTTTTAGTTCACCTAATCCTCATGTAATTTCTACAATAATCAAAGCTATCCTCCACCAATAGCCCAATACAGATATTTTTAAACAGATATATATTCTCAAAACAGATAGCTTATTCAAAGTTCCATAGGTGTGAGATAATACATATCCAATCCCACTATTTATATCAATAATCATCCTATTTCACATTTTCAATGTCAATTTCAATTACTTATACAAAATAACAATTTGTTTCAATTAGGGAAAAAAAACCCCTTTTTCCAAATATCAACCCAAGTATCAAATTCAACCATTTTGACACAACATGATCTCATTTCAAATCTCATACTCATTTATTTCACATTCATGAAAAACCCCTCTGTCCATTTTGTACCCAAACCCTAGGTTTGTTTAAAATGCCCCCAAAACCCACCATTGTCACACAACCACAAATATCTAAGTTAAAAACCATAACAAGTGTAGAAAATCCCTACCTCAACTAGAGAAAACAAGCCAAGAGAGAGAGAGAGAGAGAGAAAAAAAAAAACCTCAAAGATGCCGAAATCCAACTCTAATCGGATCAAAGTGAAGATCTTGAGAAGCTCAACTTTTTATCAAAGGAAATAGAGTGGATAGATCACTAGATCTAGGTGGAAAAGTAGAGAGAATGTGAGTTTTATAGAGAGAGGCTCTCAACTTTAGGGTTTAGGATGAAAAGATATGAAAAAGTGATGTAAAAAGTCATTTTCGCGATCTGATATACGCGCAGTCCGCTCGAGCAGAGAAGTAGCGTCAGACACAAAATATTGTTCCACTCGAGCGCAATAAAAGGTCCCGCTTGAGCGCATAATACACACCTCCAGAAATTTTGCAGACAACAGACAAACCGCTCGAGCTCAAGAAAAGCCGCTCAAGCGCTCACCTGCTTGAGCGCAGGAAACGTCGCTTGAGCGTGAAGAACACCCTTCCAGTATTTTTGCAGACGTGCAAAGTACTGAGAGTTTTCAAATCCCCCTCGAGTACAAGAAAAGACGCTCGAGTGGAGGACCAAAATTTACATAGCCCGCTCAAGCACAAGAATGGCCGCTTGAGCGAAGAAGCAAAAATCTAAGCAACAAGGTTTGGAAAGACAAGTAGCCAACTTGTTCCAAATGCACAACTACAACTCAGTAACCAAAATAGAGGAGACACAAGGGAAATAAGATGTGAATAACCATACAAAACCCTACAAACCTGAGTCCGGAATACAACAAGTAACAGGTCAAGACTGGAGTTGCTATATTTTAACTTGGTTATTTGTTGATGGGTAAGAAATGTTGAGACTTGTTGTGATTTTGGACAAACCTAGGGTTTGAGTTAAAATAAAAAAAGGGGTTTTTCGAATTAACGTGATGGAAATGGTTATGGAAGTAGATATGAGCTTATGTTGTGTTAAAATGGTTGATTTTGGTGTTTGGCATAAGATTGGGGAAATGAGGGTTTTGCCCTAAAATTCTTGAATAATTATTTTGTATAAATAATAAAATTGGTGTAGGGAATATGAAATTGGATGGATTTTTATATAAATGGTAGAATTAGATATGCATTATCTCGTACCTATGGAAATTTGGATGATTTATCTATTGCAAAGATTGTATATCTGTTTTGGGCTATCGGTGGAGGATAGCCATGATTGTTGTAGAAATTGCATGTGGATTAGGCGAATTGAAACTAATCTCTTAGCCGTTATCATTGAATATGATTATGATGTGTATACATTGTATATGTATGATGCTTGGAAGGAGAAAGGAGATGCACTCCATGTTTGAGAGAAGAAAGGGGATGGACTTCATTAAACTAAAAAGTTGGCATGTGTGTCCAGGGTGAAAGTCCCAAAATCGCATGTATACATGGGTTCCGATTCCTACAGACGAAATTTTCGTAAAATGGCAAGTGAATGTATTTGTATGATAATTGCATTGGTTGGAGATTTATGAGGTGTATCCTCTATTTGATTGGTTAAATGAAATGGGTATACCTGATAAACTGGAATAAAATGAATTGTGATGTAAGTTGAGTATAACATGGTGTTGGAAAAGGTTGTAAACGACCTGTCATTTGTGGATTGAACATGTGCATCATACTTATATCTTTTTAATATTCATATATTGCATTAGATTGTTTCTACTAGGCTTTGGCTCACCCTACTTAGGAAACCATTTTCAGGTGCTAGTGACATGCCTCCTCCGAGGACTTAGTTTGGGAGGACCAGAGAGTTTAAGGCTCTATTTTGTTGTTTTGTATTTAGTAGTTGTAAAAGCCTAGGGATTTATTTATATTGAGCTTCTAACTCATTCTGTTGTAACCAAGCATCGTATTGGAAAGTTGTAAGCCCATAGAGCATTGATTTCGTTGATCATTTAGTTCGGTGCCACATGCTATAGATTCAGGGTGGAGCTTATGAATGTGTGATGCATGTGCCCCTTTTTGTAAATTGACTCTGATTAATGAAAGCCTAATACTCTATTTATGTCATTTTGTATTAGTCTTTACTGTTGAATTATTGTATTATTTTTGAGGCGTTACACATAAATAGATTTTTAACTTTAAAAATAAAAACTGTAGGAATCGAAATGCAAGAAACCACTTATCCATTAAGGATATTTTGGAAAATAATATATAAGTTAAATAATACCATAGATCCTAAAACGCAACATAAAATTATAGAAGCAGATAAATTTGAAGTACTAATGGAATACCAATAGATAGAATTACACCTAAAAGAATAAATCCTAATGAGATCAAGTTAGATAATCGATGGATAACAAGTTTCAATAACCCTAAAAATATTACAAAAAGAAAAATATAATTAAAATCAATAATACTTAAAATATTTAAATAGAAACTCGTAGCACAATAGAAAATAATGATGAAATGGATAATGTAACTATATCATCGGGAAGACATTCTATAGATAATTCTAGTATACAATTTAGTAGAAGTTCAGCTAGTAAAAGAATAATAGGATATAGAACTATGAGTGTGCCAGTATATGAAGATGAGGAAAATCTTATGGCTTTGACAAAAGACGATGAAGAAGAGGTGCAAAAAGAATACAACACGTTTATAAAAAGATACAGCAAAAAGAGTGAGGAAAATAAATGTCTAGTATACATATACCCATAAAAATATGCATAGAAGGATTTGGACAGTGGATGCACTATGTATTTTGGGAAAAGGAACTCTTTCCCGAGTATATATGGAAAAAGCAAAATTCACCATTAATAGTTCAAACAGCTAATAATAGTACAATGAGCCATAATGATGCTATAGAAAACTTAGTTATAGAAGTAAATTTCGTCGCCTTTATTGTAATGCCCCGAAAATTGGGCAGAGTATATCTATTTATACAACAAACCCACCTGATAGACAAATACATATATCTAGCTAACTATTCCATACATCCATTCCATTTAATCCCAAATACCAAATACATGTTGTTCGCATCTCAATGCCCTAGTTCCAATCCCAAGCATGCATTTTACAACAAGAATGAAATTGAAGCCAAACAGATAATGAGTGCCCTATAGGCTTACAAATTTATCCAAGAACATTCTTGGTTACACAAAATGGAGTTTCAACTCAACGCAAATACAACCCTGGGCTTACATTCAACAAATAACAATAAAACAAAAATGAAGCCTCAGCTCTGAGTCCTCCCAAGTTAATGCCTTGGCGGAGACATAGCACCTGTTCCTGAAATGGTTTCCCTTATAGGGTAAACCACATCCCGGTAGAGATACACTACACAACATATGAACCATGACAAGACAAAAGAGGAGTATATTCATGCCATGCTCATGATAAAACAATTTATCTCTCTTTTTATAAAGCATGCAATGCTGAGATATAACAACAGATATAAAACCATTTCCATTTTAAACCATATCTGTTACATGAATACATGCTCTATGAATCTCTAGATAAGTGTCTGCAAGTAGGCCCTAATGTATTACTACTGTCATTTTTACCAGTAAACTGGAAGGCTCGACATCTAACCGCATGGTTCCACACCCTCTACCTAGATTCACCAAGTATTCATCTTTTTGCAAATAGATACATTTCTAAACATTTCTCAAAAACAGATACATTTCCAATGAAATGAATGTAATGCAATGTCCAATGCAACAAATGAGGAATATGGTTCAATTTACCTAAGTCTCATGCATTTCTACAACAATCATGGCTATCCTCTACCGATAGCCCAAAACAGATATTTCTAAACAGATATTTAAACAATTAAATTCTAAAAATTCTGATAAATACAATCTATTCCACATCTCATCAAATATGAACAACTACACTAGTTTTCATATCACAATCACGTCCGGTAACATCTCAAGGTCCATTTCTAACCGTGTCGGTTTTATTCCAACAGATACATTAAGCAAAATAATACCGTTAATGCCCAAGAAAACATCATTTTCTTTCCAAACTCATTCTCCAAGCATTATTCAACTATAACATCCTATTTTGATCAAAAGCCCCAAAAGTTAAACATAATTCCTTTGTTTTCTTTAAAAATACTCTTTTGGTTGCAAATCGGTAAAAATTTCAAAACGGATCGAGCCAAAGTCCGTTTTTGTTCAAATTTAAAACATAGCTCTTTCATAACCTTACAAACATATTCCACGTTTACACTTTCGCAATTTGGGCATCAACTCTTTATTTTTTCTCAAAATTTCTCTTTTAAGCAAATAAATCACAAATTTTTCAAAAATTCTAATTAAATTATATACAACTCTAAACTCCATATAATCAAGTAAAAGTGCATAAAGAAGTGTAGGAAAAATCCCTACCTCAAGCTAGAAGAGGAAACAAGCAAAAATCTAAATTTTCGATTTTGTTGAATTTCGATCTCCACGGGTCAAAATGTTGCTCTCGCCAAGCTCTTCATTTTGGCCTCAAGAACTAGGATCTAAAACTTAATCAATTTTGGTGGATCAAAGGTTTTACATGATGAATGTCAAAAATAAATAAATAAATAAATAAAATAATCTGTGAGGGAAAGAGAACTGAGCGAGAGAGAGAGAGAGAGAGAGAGAGAGAGACAATGTATGATGATTTGAGCCCCCGCCTCTCCTCTGTGAGAGAGTCCAGAGATATGTTTTTAAAAAAAACTCTACTTGTTTTGTTTTTCTCATCCTTTCTGATGGACAGGAATTAAAAAAAAAAAAAAACCGCCCCCATGTGTGTGTCTTTCCTTTCTTTTTCAGATAAAGGCTCCCTCTTTTTTTCATTCCTCACGAGAGAGGGCCCACCATCAGCTTTGAACCCTTTATATATATATATATATATATCATATAGAGACAGATATATTAAATAATATATTCCACCACACCACCAGCTATCTTCTTTCCATTCTCTTTCTCTAAAACAAATCTTTTGTCCACCGCCCACTTACACCTCTCTCAGATTGTCTCTCTAAACAACAACATATATATTTACCACCCACTCATCCTCCAAAATAATAATAATAATAACAATAATACATGGTTACAAACTAGTCATGATTCAATCAATTAGGTCCAAAATAAATGGAGTATAATAATTTAAATAAATCTCCAACTAAAATTAAAGTATAAATAAATTTTAAAGACTTAAGGTGGTCCCACCATTCACATAATTAAATATGAACCAAAATGATTAAGTATGGGCTAATCAAATAAATCCCAAAAAATTAAATTTATATCTCATTTATTACTCAAGACCCAAGAATTACTATAACTAAAAAAATAAATAAATAAAATAATTTTGCCAAGTGGGGCTTACGAAGTCGAAATCAAGAAGTAATTTAATTTATTTTTCATCAATTTAAATAGAATGGTTCACGACACCACAACAATAATAATAAGGGCAAAATTCAATTTGATTCAACTTGTTACATTTATCATTCTCAAACTTTGAGCAACCGATCAACCATCACATGATGTAATCATCGGAAATAACTTTCAAAGATTATATAGTCCTTGTACTCAAACGTTCCACTCTATTATTTTTACAAATAATAACAAACCAGTAGAAGTCTTAAAACTAAAAACAGCTATTACACATCACAACATTGACTTTGTACGCAACAAGCGTGGTAATGAGGTAATCTCTCCAACCGGGCGCGAAACTACACTAAGTATTAAATAAATTAGTATTCAGGAAAATTCAAAAAGAGCAACAAGAAAGATGCAAAAATTTATATAGTCAATATCCGTTAAAATTTTGGCATAAAGATAAAAGTATAGCTAAATTAGACCTAATCAACCCTAATAAAATAATTAGAGTAAAACAAATGGTATATACTTATAATGATAGAGAGGAATTTAGAAAAGAGATAAAAGATCTCAAATGAAAAGGATTATAATTAGAGATAGTAAAAATCCATATAGTACTCCAACATTTATAGTTAGAAATCATACTAAGATTAAAAGAGGAAAAGCTAGAATGGTAATAAATTACAAAAAAATTAAATAATAATACTAAAAGAGATGATTATTTTATTTCAAATAAGCAAGTCCTTTTTAACAGAATACAGGGTGCCTCCTAATTCTCCAAAATGGATTGTAAAAGTGGATACTGGCAAATAAAAATGGATAAAGAAAGGATTATACTAACAGCCTTTAGTGCACCACAAGAACATTATGAATGGCTTGTAATGCCATTTGGGTTAAAAAATGCACCTCAAATATTTCAAAGAAGAATGGATAACATCTTTAAAGAATTGAATAATAGTTGTCTTGTATATATAGATGATATTTAATTTTTTTTTTTCTAGATCCATAGAACAACATAGAATAGATATCAAAATAATAACAGAAAAATGTGAAGAACCTGGAATAGTGTTAGGTGAAAAGAAATGCGTGTATGCACAAAAGCAAATAGAATTTTTAGGATTTGATATCAAGATAGGATCAAAAATAAATAAATAAATAAAAGACATCAAGATAGGATCAAAAATAAAGTCATGTTCTCAAAAATAAATAAATAAATAAATTTCCTGATAAAATCACGGATAGAAAACAATTAGAAAGATTTTTAGGATATTTAACTTATGCCTCAAATTTTATAAAAGACTTAGCCAAAATAAGAAAACATTTACAAAAGAAACTAAAAAACACTACAAGAAAAAGCAAAATTGGCGACTAAAATTCGAATTTTTGTCGCTGAAAGTAGCAGAATTGGCGACTAAAATGGAATTAGTAGCCAAAAGTGAAGACTTTTGGCGACTAAAACAGTTTAGCAGCCAAATGTATAGTTATTGGCGACTAAAAATCAGTTCAGTCGCCGATTATATGGGTTTTAGCGACTAAAAAAACTTTAGTCGCCAAAAGTGAAGGTTTTTGGCGACTAAAAACATTTAGTAGCCAAAAGTATAGGTTTTGGCGACTAAAAAATAGTTTGGTCGCCGATTATACGTGTTTTATCGACAAAAAAAAATTTCGTAGCCAAAAGTGAAGCTTTTTGGCTACTAAAAAAAATTTAGTAGCTAAAAGTCAACAATTGGCGACTAAAATTCAGTTTAGTCGCCCAAAGCGGAGGGTTTTGGCGACTAAAATTCAGTTTAGTCACCAAAACTGGAGGTTTTAGGTGGGAATTAATTCTTTTAGCGACTAAAAAATAATTAGTAGCCAAAAAGTATAGAATTGGCGACTAAAAAATATAATGTGTGATTAAAAAATATATATCTAATCACACTTATTTAAAAAGTGTGATTAAAAAGTAGTAGTGTATATATAACCACACTTTAATTAGAATGTATGATTAAAATATATATATATATATATATATAATCACACTTAATTGAAAAGTGACATAAAAAATGAATATTATCACACTCAATCAAATTAAGTGTGATTAAAATATCAATCTAATTTTTTTTTATCACACTTCCAATAAAAGTGAGATTTTTTTTTTTGTCAAAATGTGATCTTTAACTATTTTTGTAGTAGTGTACAAAAAAATATAAAGTTTAATATATTTTCATATTTTTATGTATTTATTAAATTTTCATATATATATATGAATAATGTTTGATTTATCAAATTTTATTCCTTTTGAATTGTCAGAATGAATATCTTAGGCAATTTGGACAGAGCAAAATTTAATAGATGTAGTGACACTGTATATATATACAGAGAAAGAAAGAGAAGAAAAATGCTAGGAGCATACCCTTATAAGCTCACAACTTACTCCAAATATATTTATGTGGTAGAGATTAAATTGATAAAATATGAATCTATAAGTAAAATAAATTTAGACAATCATTTTTTTTTTGGGGATAAATTATAGATTGATAGGAACCCCTTTGGGGGTGTTGTTGGAGAGAGACTGTTCGTATAGATATTTTTTTTGAGAGTTTGGTTTTTTAGGTTCTCAATTTGAGAAAGTGTTTTAGTTTGATAGGTTTATTTTTATCTTAATTTTAATAATTTAAATCGTTTATTTTTTAGAAGAATATTTATGTAAAAAATCAAAATGATTGAATATCGGTAACTATATATTTGAATGATATTTGTTTAAAAAAAAATAAAAGATAAATATAATTTTAAGAATACCTATTATTTTTTGTAATATAAATTTGATTAAACATATAGCTATTGATATCCAATCATCTTAATTTTTTTTACATGAATATTTTACTCAACGAGTCTTAAAAAATGAATATCTTGAATCATCAAAATAGGTACGTTCTGTCAAATGAATATGACAAACTTGAAAGAAACCAAACTTATTTTTATTATACAAATACACCAATAATTTCTAAGTTATGAATTTTGTTGCACTTTAATTTTTTAATTTTAGAATTTAATCAATTAAATGTTAGTAATTTTTTAGTAGAGTTACGACAATTTATAACTTAAAAATTAAGCTAACTGTGGTAATATTACCTATTTTTTTATTCAAACATTTTCTAATAAAAAAATGTATAACATTATTACAAAAAATTATTATAAATGAGTAATTTCATTTATGTTGTAACTTTACCAGAAAAAAAATAAGTAACATTTACCATAAAATATATAATATATATCACAAAAATGTATTTTGAGAGTTGTTAGGAATTGACCATTCCTAACCAAGATCGGTGAGACACAAAATAACAAACAAGGAAGAAAAAACGAATCAAACAAATCACACACACAATAACATAAGGATTTACGTGGTTCACTTTACAATAGGCCCCCCAAACCCCCAATTGGACCCAGTGTTTGAGTGAACAGTAGGGTTGAATAAACAGTACTTATCAAGGTCCACCGACCCAACAATCTCCCACTTGGAACCTGATAACACAAGCTTTTCATCATCTTCATCACATAGAGAAATGCCGCAACAACTTGATCTTCCTTCATCAATCTTGAAGGCCAACTGAAGTTGCACACAACTTTAGTTTGTCAATGGTGACTGTCTTGGTCAACATATTTGTTGGATTCTTACTGCCTTGGATCTTCTCAAGTGACAAGACTCCATCATCTACAAGTGAACGAATGAAATGATATCGCAGCTGAATGCGTTTCGTCTTAGAATGAAAAGCCGGATTCTTTACAAAATGAATAGCACTCTGACTGTCACTATGCAAAATACTGATCTCTTGCGTCTTACCAAACTCTGCTAGGAAATTCTGTAACCAAGTCATCTCTTTCCCAGCTTCAGTAATAGCAATACACTCAGCCTCTATTATAGAAAGGGCCACAATCTTCTGTAACTGTGAAATCCAACTCACTGTTGTACCATCCAATGTGTAAACATAACCAGTAGTACTCTTTTTGTTATCCATATCACCAGCGAAGTCTGTATTAACATAACCATGTAACCCAATGCTGGTTTGTCTGAAATAGAGTGCCATTCTGTAGTACCACTCAAGTATCTAAGGATCCACTTCACTGCTTCCTAATGCTGCTTGCCTGGATTACTCATGTACCTACTAACCACTCCTATTGCATGTGCAATGTCTAGTCTAGTACAAACCATAGCATACATTATGCTACCGATAGCTGAAGCATATGGAACACGTTCCATGTAAGCCTACTCTTCTTCAGTCTTCGGAGACTGCGCTTTGGTAAGTCTGAAGTGACTAACCAATGGAGTGCTCACTAGTTCTGTATCATCCATGCTAAATCTCTTGAGAACTTTCTTGACATACTCTGTCACGACCCAACCCCAGGGGCTTAGGGTTGGAATCGCAACTTTATAACTTTTTCTATTTGTAGCAAATTAAACTGCGTAAGCGGTAATAAAAATAATTAAACAGGAAATTACTCCATTTTACTATTTTAATAAGAGAAAATACATTTATAGGACTTTCATTATTTTATTATTCAGTGACCGGCTCCGAGTAGAACAAAAGGGAGCAAAAACATAAATAAATAAATAAAAAAAGGTTCAACATCAATCCATGTGCGGGTTCCATTTCGTGAGGTTATGGGTTTCCCCTACATCTCGTCACCTGAAAGGGTAACAACTATAAGCACACAACAGAGTGAGAGATATTATGCCAAGAGTATAGGGAATACAAAATAACTATAGATAATTAATTAAGCCAAAACATTTACATAACTCAATTTGGTAAATAAATCATTTAAGTGGCAGAAACTGAAATACAGAAATTATGTAAACAAATAACCATAACCACGGTACAGAATAGAACAGAACAGAGGTCACAGAAGTGACAATCAGAATAGAGGTCAATGGATCCATGACAAACAGAGAACCACAAAGTGGCCAAACAGAGGCCAATGGCTATTTAAGTCCCCCAAGGCGTGGGACTCCCGTGGTGGTACTTACAAAATATAATTGTTTATAAGGTCATAGTTAAATATTCTTTAAAATTTAAACAAACATATCATGGATTTCATTTAAATAAATAGAGTTTAGAAATTAATCCACGTAACTGAAATATTTCTAAAACATAACTTGAATTAATATAACTTATAAAATATAACTTGTATAAAATAAATTATGGTAAGTCAAAACATACGTAAAATATATTATGGTAACTCAAGGTATAATATAACTCACCTTAAGATTGAGTCTTACTAATTCCTTTATATTTTTGTTAGTTTTCGGCTCCTCCATTTTCTACTGATCTCCTTTCTCTCCTTTTTTTTTTTCTCTGTTCACTTTACAGTACCTCCCCCTATTTATACACGTACTTCAAGTGCTGACTCATCCTTATCTAATGGCCTACATGATGAATCATTCCCCTCTCCAAGCCGAGATGTATAGATGGCCTCATTTTATTTCTTTAGCAATATTTGTAAATATTTGCAAATCTATTCATTTGATGCTTAATATATTTGCAAATCTATTCATTAATTGAGGATCAAATACGTGGAAATTATTTATTATATTTGTTTTATTTTACTTTTATTTATTTATTTATTATCTTTGACTTTAATTTGGCCCAATTAGTATTATAATTCCACATTTGTGTTAATTTGGCCCCAAATAATAATCCCTAATTAATCCCATATTTGATAACTCAATGCCAAATTAGATTCTGTATTTATTATTATTTATTTAATAATATATTATCACATACACTCACAATTATATATAACTATAAATATTTATGTGGCATTTAATTAAACGTTCAGGGTGTCACATACTCAGCCTATGACAACTTCAAAGTACCATTGGCCTTGTCCCAATGAATCCTCATACCAAGGATTTTGTTTGCAACTCCAAGATCCTTCATCTCAAATTGGTTGGACAAAAGTTTCTTAATCTTTTTATTTTTTCAATACTAGATCCTGCGATAAGCATATCATCAACATATAAGAGCAAAATAATATAACTTTTATCAAAACTCTTGAAATAACAACAATGATCTACTTAACATCTTGTAAAACCGCTGCTACACATAAACCCATCAAACTTAGTTTTTGTCGCTACAGACTTCATTTTTGGCGACTAAAAGTTTTTTAGTCGCCAATACCTTCCCCGACCGTGTTTTCGCGACAAAACCGGCGACTAAAAAATTTCGTCGGGGAAACTAAGAAGACGACTTTTGGCGACTAAAAATGGACTTTTGGCGACTAAAAATTTAGTCGCCAAAGGTGCTTTTTCCTGTAGTGAAAGGACGAAAGTTGGATTTAAAACTTAGCTGACTCCACTTTAGTAAAATTCTTAAAAGAAAAATGTAAAGATTTACCTACTCTAACTCTTTCTAACAAAAATGATGAGCTAGTACTAGAAACTAATGCAAGTAACAATCACTAGACCACAGTGTTAAAAATAAAAGAAAATAATTGACTATGTAATTGTAATGGAAGTTTTAATCAAGCAGAATGTAATTATCCTACCATGGAAAGAGAATTATTAGCCATAATAAAAGGAATAGAAATTTTTTTAATATTTTTGGCACCAAAACCGCTTTTAATAAGAACTTATTGCAAAAGGCTTACTAGGCTTCGTAAATAAGAATTTATTTAACATGCAAGTGCAAATGTGGCTTTTATGATGGTAACTCTAGTTTAAACAATTTACCTTTGATATGGAACATATTAATGGTAATAAAAATAGTTTAGCGGATACTCTAACTTGAGAACTTGCAAATGGCATCCATATCCACAAGACTTACACCACCAGAGAAGGAAACACTCCTGGCAGAGACTAGATATAGCGATCCCGGTTGTCCCTTTACTGTTCAGTTGTATTCCGGACTCGGTTCCGTGAAGTTGATAGTCGTAATTGTCTTGTTGTCGTCCTTTAAATCGATTCGTTTGAGTTTTAGGATGTGTTGGGCTTGGTTGATTCAGGTTGGTAGAGTTTTGGCTCCCATTGTTGTTACCCAGTTTTTGGATGGTTCGCTCGAGCGGGTCTTCCTGCGCTCGAGCGGGGTTTACACCCTTCCAGTATTTCGTGTCCCTGCAAAACTTCTGCAGGTGTGTTTTCTACGCTCGAACGGGTTTTCTGCGCTCGAGCGGTCTTGTTGGAGCTCGAGCGAGTGGTACATTTTTGGTGTAAGTTCTGGGAAGGGGAAATCTACGCTCGAGCGGACTGGTTTTCGCGCTCGAGCAGATGTACTTTAGTCCTGTGTCTTGGCGCTCGAGCGGGACTTATTGCGCTCGAGCAGACCTAGTTTTTTTTTTCTTAACGCTCGAGCGTTGTGTTCTCCGCTCGAGCGGGAATGTCGTATAACAGAGGGCAGTTGGGCATTTTTGAATCATTTTTTACACTTCCTCTCTCTCTCTTACTTTCCCAAAAACGTTTTTGAGAGCCTCTCTCTCTAGAAACTCCCTTCTCTCTAGGGTTTGATCTAGTTAGAGTGCTTTCCTTTCCTTCGGCCTTTGTAAAAGTTGTGTTGATCGTCGAGGGCTACACTTTGATCCAAAAATTTCGGGATTTCGAGCATCTTCATTTTCGTCATTTCCTTCGTTGGGTTTCATCTTTTGAGGTAGGGATTCCTACTCACTATTATGGGTTTTGACCTAGATTTTTGGGCATTTTGTTAAATGGTTGATTTTGGGAAGTTAGGGTTTGAAAACGTTAAAAGAGGGTTTTGTCATTTTGATTCTAAAATGGGTATATTGGGTTTCAAAATGATGATATTGTTGTTGGTTGTTAATATTTGAACCATTGGGTTGATATTGGAAAATGGGGTAGACAACCCTAAATTGTTGTATAAATTAATTGGTATAATTAATTTGGGAAAATTGTGGTTATATGGAATTGAGTTGGAAATAATGAAATTGGCTCATTATATGGTAGAATGGTGGAGTTGGATTTATTAATCGCTCACTTTTGAAAACATTGATATTTTATATGTTGGAGCTTTTATTATCTGTTTAGAAATAATTGCTTGAGCTACCGGTGGAGGATAGTTTTGATTGTTGTAGACAATGCATGATGATTAGGCAAACTAAAACTAATCAATTGGATGTGTCATAGAGTATGACAGTTGATAGAATACATTAACGTTATGTATTGATTGATTGTGTATATGACCTGTGTGTATATACGTTGAGTGTGCGGGAGGAGATAGGGGATGTACTCTACGGTTTAGGGGAAGATAGGGGATGGACCTCTAAACTGGATGTTGTTTGGGAGGAGATAGGGGACGGACTCCGCTGATACAGCTCATATGCTTGTCAGTCAATGTGTTGATATTGCTCATATGTTTATCTATGGAAGTGTTGATATAGCTCATATGCTTATCTGTTGAAGTGTGGATACAGCTTGTATGCTTATCTGTTGAAATGTTGAAATAGCTTATATGCTCATCTATCGAAGTACTGATATAGCTAATATGCTTATCTAATGTAAAAAGGGGAAACGTTTAATATGAGTTACTGTCTCATATAAGTTGTTGGCCAGGTTCTGAGCCATTGTTGCAAAGTGTGAATTTGGTAAGAAATGGAAAATGAAATGAAACATGGATATAGTGGTCATGTAATGGAACTGGGTTATGAATTGATTTATGTGATTTAAACATTTATCAATTGCTAATGTCTTAGTTACTGCTCATACTGTGTTTAGCATATCTCTACTGGGCGTTGGCTCACCCTATATGGGACATTATTTTCAGGTACAGGTAGCATGCCACCTCCAAAGACATAGCTTGGATGAGTTTGGGAGTTGAAGACTCTCTTGATTATTTTGTTTGTATTACATGTATATCAAGCCAAGGGCTTATTTTGTATAGAGTTAGTACTCTTCTTTTGTGTAACCAAGTGTTAACTTGGAAAGCTGTAAGCCTGTAGGGCATTTGTTTTTGTTGTTAACATGTAATACTGTTGTAAGAACTACTCTGATGAAAGGAAAGGTGTTGATTTCTTTATATCATGGCATGTCTAAACAATGGGTTTTGTGTATTATTTGAGGGCGTTACACTCGAGAAGTGCTGGACTTGGTGACATAAGACAACCCTGAAATTATCAGAAAAATGCAGGCAGTAGGGAAGAGTTGTTCTGTAAACGAGCTCATTAGGACAACCCATTTAGTAGCCAAAAATTTTTTACGTTTAGAAGTATTATATTTGTTTCTTCAACTCTCCTATGGCATCCAAGATAAAAGAAGATGTATGTTTATTAAGTTATTTCTGATAAGGTTTGAAGAATGTGTCATCTATTTAGAAACTCAATGGTGCTACTTCAACGAACAAACAACCTTGTACCGTTATAGAATGTTAAAAGCTTCATTCGATCCAAACAAGGTCATTAGCCCAAAATAACCTTTTGGTTCAAATGTGGAAATTGGGAATAATCAATACATTCGACGTTCCACCTCACCCATAGAGTATTATGTTTTTTCAGGTCACCAAATTCCAACAATTCATGTTCTGGATAATTTATGAAGTCTATAAACAATATCTAAGCATGGCACCTATCACATTTACAATTGCCCAAATGGAGGTAAAGGATGAACGTCTAAATGCAGATAAAAGTCAAAGACAATAAAGACATGATCCCTTACAAATGTGATCGGTTCAAAGATCGGGACAAACCTTTTATATTAGATCCAACAAAAGCAACGGTAAGAGGATTTTTCATAATATCTCACGAAACTATAGAATTAGCAAGAGTTGGGTTTAAATTATTTCATTATGAAAGGACTACATTTGCAATAACACCATCCTTTGCAGAAAAAATAATTGTTCCGGGATTGCCTTATGAATTAGTATATGATTATTTGGAACAAGTAGATTTAAGAACATATTTATCTGAAAGAGAATGTAAATTTTTGGAAAAATATCCGATGGAACAAGATCTAGAAGGATGGGATCAGATGTTTGAAGAATATGATGAAAACTATTATCTTAATGATATCATGGGTGATGAGGGGGATTGGAATCTTGACAATGCAATGGATTTACAAAACTATGGACAGTTTAGCAAAACCATGGGCTGAAGATTACACTTCCATGTGACTACTCCACCAGGTGTCTCTTGTCCAAAAATAAATCAGCTTGTGGCCACTTGCTTGTTTGTCTTTTGTTTGTCTTCTAATAATAATAAAATATATTATGCAAAATATTTTATGTTTATAGATTAGGTTGAAGTCCAGACTTTGAAGTCCACAAGGTGCCTATATAAAGGCCTTGAGGGAAAGCAAAAGGGGATACAAATTACTTAGAGTATTCTCGAAACTAAAAAAGAAGTTTGGTTCTCAAGCTTTCTTAAAGCAAACAATACTCTAGCAATCCAATAGTCTACAAACACCCATTTCCTTATAAATTTTTGTTTAATAAATAAAAAAGTTTTTCATTTCCAAAAAAAGGGTATTACTACTGTATGTTGATCTTAGGTCTCTTGTATAACAAAATAAACAGTTTCTGAAGTTACGGCCTGAGGTAGGAAATGAAACAGATCTGTGCTGAGCTTGATCTAAGGAAGGAAAGGTTGAGGTTAGCCAGCTCTGTAAACTGGAAGCTTGCCAATGCTAGAGTCTTATGCCGACTATGTTTAGGTAACAGTCAAAATCTTTAGATACTGTTCTTATTTTGGAAACATAAACATCTTAAAATTATAAATAAGTTTTTCCTTTTTATGAGTTTATATCACCATTTCTATATTCAAGATCTGTTGCTAGATTGTAATCAAGTACTAATATTAATCGCAAACTGCCACAAACGTTGTAATTTTTTACAAAATCTACTAAATGCTTGTGTTGCTAAAGATATAGAATTTACAAGAAAAGGAATTGGTAAAATATCTAAAGAAATCGTATATTATCAACAACAACTAGGATTAGTATTATAAAAAATTAAAAATTAAAAAAATTAATATTAAATTCCACATCACTCACTACAGGAAATTTGTTTTTTAGCGGCGTTTGTAAAACGCCGTGAAAATCCTGAAAAACGCCGTAATATCTTATGGCGGCGTTTAAATTTTTCGTCGCTGATAGGGCCGCTACAATAGCTTTCCGACGTTTTAAAAATGTCGCTAAAAATATTAAACGGCGTTTTTTAAAACGCCGTAAAATATTTGACGCCGGTCTCCCCTTCCGTCCCAAATTAACGTGTGACGTCACAATGACGTCATTTAGTGGCGTTTCTCAAAAAAAGCCACTTTTTTTTAAATAATTTTATTTGTTTGTCCTGCTATGTATCATTAAGTGGCATTTTTTAAAAAACGCCACTTTTTTTCTTTTTTTTTTTTTGAATATATATTGGTTGCTGATGCAAGAACATGAAATAAAATATCATTTTTTGTTTTCTCTATGCTGCTATTGTTGTAAACTGTATTCATAATTTGTGATCTCATGTTTTATGTTTGCTCTATGCAACCAAACTGTTAGATTTATAAACAACTAGGACCCCCAATTTTCCATTTCTTTGCATTTTTTCTGGTCATCTGTAGTGACCAACCAGTTCAGAAAGTTGGGCTACAATCCAACCAGTGAAATTTGTGCTTCAGTTATGTATTAAGCTAGTGATCATGTGCCTGTTGGCACTTAATTAAATTATCAATACAAACATCTAATAGGCAAACATCAAGAAAACAAGCCAAATCCACTGTCCAATCCATGAGTGAATAACAATACAGGGTTTCACTATCAAAAGAGGAATTATAATATCATAAACTAATTCTTGAAATAAACCATAATATATAGTAGGATCAAAATACAACAAAAATCAGGTGACATAACGAATGAATTAGGTCATGCGGTTCACCAATGGGTTTTAAGCACAAACTAGGTAGAATACGATTATATGACACACCCACAACGTTCTCTACAACTCAAATTCTATGCATAACTGGCACATGAGCACAATTCCACAAGGGTCATGATGTTGGGAAATTGGTTATAAATTTCAAATTTTGAAGCAAACTACATACCATGGCTGAAACAGTTGCTTGCAATTTGGAGTTCAGAGAGGCTAAAATTCTTCCACCGAGGCATGACATAGCGCAAATCAGCATCGAAAAGGGGATTTGTCGCAGTGCTGATGTCTTCTCTTATGCTACTGCTAATTCTCCTTGAGAGCTTCATGATGCTGAGAGGATGCAAGGTGGGTAATGGTATTTTTGATCTGCTTTTCAGTAGTTGGACCAAACCACGCCATAGCGATACAAGCTTTGAGTTTCCTTGAACTTTAAATTCGGATGTGCTCGGGTTGGAAGAGACTGTTTCAAATTCTGCGGTCCTTAAGTAGTCCTCAAGAACCACAATAGGGCGGTACAAACTTTCCTTCCCCACCATTCCATAAAATCACAATGCTGTCAAGAAAGAAACAGTTTGCAGCATGATCAGGGCTATGCATTGTGTAGAGAAAAACTGGAAATATATGAAAAAGATTGAAATTTTTACCTTTAGAAGAAACAGATACAGAGAACAGAGGATTCAATTTCATCGTCATAGCATGAAGTTTAGCCTAATTCAATTGGGGAAAAAATGATATGCAAGCTGTTAATGGCCCATCATAAGGAAATTCAAGATCAGAAAGTTTAGGGAGGCCAAGATAATGAGAAACAAACACTAACACACGTGAAAACACAACGATAAATGGACAGCAGAAGAAAGCAATTCAAGATGTTCGTGTTAAGTCCCAAAATACATTAGGAATATTACAATACACCAAAGAAGAGAACAGGCAATAATTGAGAAACTAAACAATTAGAGAAAGTCTCAACATGAAGGCACTTATAGAAGGAAAGAAAATAATACACAAATGGAAACCAAACATATACAAAACAAGGATTATGAACTAAAATCATGCAAGTGGGAAAGAAAATTGAAACAGAGCAACAAAAGGGGACATATTTTTGAATCTGGTTTGATATCGAAACGAGAATGTAAAACCAATTGAACCCAAAAACAGCACAAGAAACCATTGCAGAGTTAGAAGCAGAAGAAACCCAGAATGGAAGAGTCATGCAAAATGATGATGCATACCCATCAACTGAAACTCAACAATAAGTGAAAATAAATCCGAACAAGGGGTTCCTGAGAAAAGAACAAGAAGAATGGAGATGTCTGCTGGCTTAACCGTGAAAGAGAATCTGAAGATTGTCAGAACTGAAAAGCAAAGGCCACTGCACTTGCTGCGCTTCAACGATCGCACCGCACCGTACTCAACATTCTGTTATTCCTTGAGTCTAAACTATCATTACAAAATCAATCAAAATCAAATCAAATAAGGTGATTGATATTTTAGATTGCCTCTCTGCGTGCAAGCTCTCTAATCAAAAATTTTATTTTATCTTCTTAGTACGTGATCATGTATTCCCAAAAAATTCAAAAATAGTTGCAAACTAAAATTTTTAAAAAATGTCACCAATTTAAAAATATAAAAATAAAATAAATAGTTGAATATATGTAATTAAACGAACGATCATGATGGTGTTTCGTGATCCACCAAATCAATTCTGGTATAATCCAAATTGAGAAGTTGTAACAGATACGTGTTGCACCCACTTAGCTCGCAAAATTTGACATTTTGTTTAGAGGGCGGGTCTCAAGGTCAAAGCATAAAAGTAAAAAACTAACAACTACTACAATAAACATAAGATTTGCTGATATCTGAAACAAAAAAAAAATATCATAAGCGTCAAACAAAAGTCCGTAGGAGAAATATCATTTGCTGATTTGGAAAAAGATTTAAAAGGAGAAATAGAAAAGATAGGTAAAATGTGAATAAAATATATCTATGTGAAATCAATACAAACATCAAATTTGGTCATATGTACAAAAAGAAGAAAAAAACAAGTAGGCAAGTCAATATCCAAACATGTAGTAGTTATTCCTAAGTCATCGGGTATAGGCAGTAATTGACAGGAAAAGTTCAGTCCCAAGTTTTAGTTCTCATCACAAACCTTTTAATTCCATCAGTCAAAGCAGGAAGAGTAGAAAATAAACAAGCATGTTCCACATTTCCTTGTATGCTAATTCCATTTCCAAATGTTTCCTTCCATCTGCCATATCCACTGTCCAATCCAGCCCAATCACAACCCCAGTTCCTTTCATCTGCTCAAGAAAGCCACCATTCCCATTAATGTAGAGAACAAGTGGAGTTCCAAGACAATGTCTTTACTAGACTCACAATCTGCAATTCCAACAATCCCATAAGGTGATTGAGAAGGAAAAAGAATAAAATGATAAAAACAAGAAGTACAGGGCAGCATATTATTGAAATAGAAAATAATAAGTTTGTGTGCGTAGATTACAGAATCTAGGCAACAATTTTAAATCACTGAGAAAAAACAAAATCCATTTAATGTCCATGGACTTGCCACCTTCTAAATCTCTCCTTTTAATTTCCTAACCCTCACAAATTAGCATTTTCTAATGCATTTCTTAATAACATTAAGTACACAACAAGAATAACTTACATTGCAGCTTGATTTGGAATCACAGTCGGCAGCAGAAAGAGTTACAGCGGTTGCATCTATCAAAGCAATTCCTGATCAAACGCAGCAAAATGGTAAGTTCTCTCTTTTCAACCCTCACTGAAAAGATGTGCAACAAGAATAACTTACATTTGAGGTTTGGTAGCACAGAGACAAGTCTAGAGAATGTCACTGGGGCAATGATAGAGAAACTGTCCCAGGTGCAGCGCACGCAGGACAGGTTGTTGGGCTTTCTATGTGAAAAACAGGAAAGGTAGGGTAGGGATAAGTATGTGTGGGTCCCATAATACCCAACTCATTATCATCCCAAATGTTGAATATATTTATTAGTTCTGGCACCAATGATTAAGGAAAAAGGAGAAAATTCAAATCTTTTGCCTTTTCTCTAATATATGGTACTATTGCTTCTTATCTAAAATCTTTCGCCCAAGGGTCATTATATGTATAAAAAAACAGAACTATTCCTTATGAACTTTCACACTCCATGGTGCCTACAAAATTCAAAAGAACCTCTAGCAAGGGTCAGCTCTCTCAAACTCTTTAAGTTTATTATGATCATGGAAAAATACTCTTCATACGGTATAAAGATCTCTTAAAGTCCCCAATGCTATTTGGTGGGATGGCATAGTATATGGTGTGGTAGATAGATATAATAGTTTGAGAAATATGCTGGTTTTGGGCTGAGGATATGAATGGATGCTCACATGGACTTGCTATTTTGTTTATTTGTTTCACTTACCATTAATTGTAATGGTGTCTCACCATTCACAACCATTAAATTGCTGGTAAATGCATATTTGATAGAGGCTCGACAATTTACATATTTTTATGTGAAAATTTTCATTTCCTCTCTTGTTATTGATGAAAACATCAAGGGTTGTTGATTCCTAACTACATGTGTTCGTTTTTGAGTGCTTCAGGAAATGGCATCTAATATATTGGTTTTGTTTTTAGGTTGGATGACTTGGACTCTAGATTATCTTCTCCTTCTGCTTCAGTCAGAATGAACAAATGTGGATTTGGCATCGAAGATTTAACACGCAAAAGGCATCGAGACTGAGAAAAGGATCTGAGGGACTTAAGTCCATTGGTTGATAGATACGAGTACTAATTGAAATACACTATTAATGAGACTTACCAAACATAAAAAAAAATTACAGCAGCTCCATAACCAGGGCTGATACACCTCCTCCTCCATTTCAAACACCGCCAACTCCATATTTGCCATTCTTTGGCTTCAGTACCTAAAACATTACACTTCGAATTAATGCAAAGCCACAGGGAAAACCCTTCATCCCAAGAATTAATAGTCACACAGCAAGAATAGCTATGCAGCATATATTTACATAACATAAAACACTAATACCGTAGAAATATACCCCCAAAAGCGTGACCAAGATACGGGCACCACTGCAACCGAGAGGATGGCCCAAAGATACAGCTCCACCATGTACATTTACTTTTTCCTACAATCAACATTAAAAAGGTGATTAACAAAACAGGATATGGCCAACCCTCGTGCCCACGAAATTCTGAAGGCAAAGGGTAGTAATAACGAAAGAAGAGCTACACAAAACAAATTCTGAGCAAAAAGTTCAAACAAGATCATTGACCAAAGATTAATAAACTCACTGGATTAAGTCCCAGAAGTTTCATATTTGAAAAGGAGACAACCTGCACAGACCACATGATAAATGAGATTTTAATTAACTCATATTTGACAAATTAGTTGCTAGGTCCATATTATCAATTAGGCATGAAAGCTCACTGCAAAGGCTTCATTAATTTCATAATAATCAACTTGAGAAGCCTCCAAGCTAGCATTTGAAATAGCTTTTGGTATTGCAAGGGCTGGAGCAGTTGTAAATAGTTCTGGTGCCTGCATGGCATATCTCATATCAGCCCTGAGAACATAAAACCCAAAAGATGATAGAAATGAAAATGAGCAACATATTTTTCTTTTTTATGTTCACAGAAGCCTCTAGCATTTATTTAGTCTGCTATATATTGGATAAGTACCTGGGCAGCATCAGCATATCCTGTGATCTTTCCAATCACATGCAACCCAAGCTAAAGTGTCGTCTCTCCACTCACTAAGACTAAACAAGCAGCACCATCACTGTCAACGTAAAAAATTTTACTTTTAGTAAAGTGTTGTTGTTCAGTTTTTTATAAGACTTGCACAAGAAAATGAATACCACGGTACCACTTCAATGTAACTAAGAAACAGAGCAACTATATCCATCCCAAAAAAGTGCAACCAATTATATTATCAACTTTAACTATTAGTAGGAAAATCAGATAATAAATTGATGGAGAACAGCACCCTATGACTCCAAATATGATCATATACAAGAGTAAGGTTCTTCTAAAATCAATGAGATGCTTTGGAAGGAAATACAGTGAAATAAGTACTATAAGTGAAAAGAAGCCCGTTATACATTGTTCAATAAGGCAAATTGAAAATAAAAAATAACTAACGATTGGAAGGAAATACAGTGAAATAAGCACTATAAGTGAAAAGAAGCCCCTTATACATGGTTTAATCAGGCAAATTGAAAATAAAAAATAATTAAGGATCAAAATGTGGAAGAACAAGCAATAAACCTTATGCTAGAAGCATTGTCAGCAGTGACAGAACCTCCAGTCTCCTTGAAACTCGGTCGGAGCTTCCTCAACTTTCCAGCATCAAACTGGCAACACAGAAAAGCAACAATTGGTAACATTATCAACAACCAGGTATTGAGGCAAATAGAACTAACTGATTCCACATAAATTTTCTTTTTATTTATGTACTTATTTTATTGGGGAAGAGGGGAGGGGGCATTACTACATGTAAACATATTGATAAAATAATTCACCTTTCCAAGACCCTCATCCTTATCAACAATTGTTGATGGTTTTCCTCTTCCTCCAAAAACTTCAACCTGCACATCACCAAATTATGGTTTACATACTAATTTACAACAAAATTTCATTGGCTTCACTCGAAACTTAGAACTAGTTATCTGACCGGAACTATTTCCCATGCAAAGGCACCAGAATCTTGAGCTGCAATACCACGCTCAAAGCTCTGAACGGCATAATCATCCTGCACAAGTCATCCAGATATAAGTAATGCAACTTTTATGCAAGAAAAATAACAAAATTCATGCAAGATGATTCTTGTGAGGGGAATGAAAGAGAGTGATTAATTACAAATGGAGAATTTCATCATTATAAATTTGAGTTACTAGAAAATAGACCAAATGAGCAAGAAATGTTACATCAACATCTCAATAGGTAGGTTTGTAACCAACCTGCTCTTCTCTTGTTACTTTATGTTGCTCTGCACATAATTCAGCACAAATTCCCATTCCATAATCGTTATAAACATCCCACAATCCATCTTTCAACATACAATCAACAAGAGAATCATGTCCAAGTCGAGATCCCTTCCTGCAATTAAATAAAAATTTCAGCACAAATTGCAACATAGGAGGTTCTTCATTAATATGACTAACTAGGATATTGAAGCAATAAAGACAATAATAGCAGATCAGGAAGTCCAATATTCCAATATCATCCTAGTGTATTTAATAACGAATTAGCTAAAAGGAATCAATAAGAGAAGCAATACTTTGAAAACTATTTAAAAAGTATGGAGGTTGAGAATTTGATATGATTTCAAAGATGTTCAAATCAGCAAGAATGAAAGTTTACAATCTGCAGAAATACATAGCACATTTGAAGGACAATGAAAATGGGAATTAGAGTCAACATTTGAAGGAGAACTCGAGCATAAAGGTTAATCACTAATCTGAGGCACAACGAATGGCCATAGACTAAACAGTGGACCCATACAAAGCAAGAGAAACAACACGTTTAACAAAATTATCAAGTTTAAATGTATGGAGCCATCTTCATAAAATCATTGACCAGAGATATGTGTTATAAAACGAATCAAAGCAATCGACCTCAACTCATGTTTATCCATCAGAGATATGTGTTATAGAGATGCAAGATATGAGTATGAATGTATACACTCTTCAACCAAAAAAAAAAAAAACAAAACAAAACAAAAAGAAAAAGAAATGGCTAAACGAATTGAAACTCACAAAATGGAGAACCAAACTTCAAAATCTGCAATCCAAGTGGTGGCCTTCAAATCATCGCCAGATCTGAAATCGAGCCAGAGAGAGAGAGAGAGTTTTCGAAATCGAGACAGAGAGCGTGTTTGAAATCGAGCGAGAGAGTAGACTGAGAACAAATCTGAAGGAGTAGACTGAGAACTTTAATCACTCAGATTCAAATCTCCAAATCTTCAAATCTTCGACAATCAACAGCAAATCGAAAATCTGGAGCGAGAAATAGAGAGAAGTCGCAAATCGCAAATCGCAAATCGCAAATCGCAAAGCAAGTTTGCTCAGAATGAATTTGAGTACTACAGCACTATCGCAAATCGCAAATAAATTTTGCTCAGAATGAATTCGAGCTCGATAGATAGAGAGAGAGAGAGAGAGAGAGAGAGAGAGAGAGAGAGGGGGAGAAATCGCAGCTTTAGGGCTTTAGGATGTGGGTAACGGTGTTAGCCAATTAACACGAGGAGAAGATGTTTAAAAGAAATCTAATACAGCGTTTTAAAAACATTGTTTTAATTGAAAAATAGCGGCGTTTTTATAAACGTTGCAAACAAAACGTTGCTGTAGCCCCTTTTTCCTGTAGTGACTGCCACATCATTTGGGTCAAGTTGAGTCACTAAAAATTGGGACTACCTAGCATCACTCAAGAATCTAATATAATTATGCCAAAATTATAAGATTTGTTATATTTTCTCTAAATCTCAAGAAAGGTTAATGTAATTTATTATTTTTCTTACTATTTTAAACATATTACATCTTATAAGTTGAAACTAATTTTGATGGATATTTGGTTGTATGGTTAAATTATATAAATTTTAAAATGACCTTTTTATTATCAAATTAGGTTTTAATAATTGTTTATTTGTACAACCGTCTTCAATTAAAAAACACGAAATGAAATCAAATAAAATGAAAAAACTTTGAGGACTACACTGATGGAATCGATAAGTTATGAATAAAGAAAAGAAAAAAAAAATGGTGGTATTTGAAGGGATAAAGTAGAATTAACACTTGTGACTTTGATTTTGCCTATGAAAAAATATTTGAGAACCATAAAACATCATCTATAAATGTATTTCAATGACACAGGACTATAATGTACCACATTCATGTAAATAAATTAAAAAATGATATTTAGGGCCAAGTAGCTCGGCCCTAGATTCTTTTAGGGCATGTTTCATTGAGTGGATTAGAGCATGAGATTGTAATTATTAATCTGTGGGTCCAATTATCCTATGTTTGCTTTAACATTTTGGTTTAGGATTATTAATCCAACGGATAATTAATCCAACAAATTTGTAGGATTATTAGTAATGGGGTAGGGGTGGGATTATTAATCCAATGGATATTAATCCAATTGGATAGTGAAATACTACACTAATTTAATAGGATTATTAATACTTCACTATTAGTCTTGTGAATCAAACATGACCTTAATGTTTTAATTCATTTAATACTTAGCTCACTTTTCATTAATTATCTATTAGTCATATAGATAGAAAATAATATTGTCATTTATTTTACAATGAAATGCATATTATTCATCATTTATCCTTGTGTTTTCACACAATTTGTATTATTTTCAATTCTTTTAGTCATATTAAAAGAAAGATCAATGTAGTTATGCCAAAACTATAGGACTTGCAATGTATTCATTAGCATATGAATTGAAAATGAATATTTTAATTGTATCATGTAAGTTATTTAAATTTTAAAATGACTTTTTGGCCATTAAATTAAATTTTAATGCTTAATGATTTGTCTAATTATATCAAATGAACTGAAATAAAATAAAAAAAAAAAGTTTAGAAACAATTAAATAAAAAATAATAGTTTAAGAATAAAAATAAAATAAAATTTACCGTATAAACAAAAAATTAAACCAAGTACAGAGTGAATGACATTTTGTGTGAGTGTGTAGCAATGGTAGCTTATAGTTAGGGGTGATAAACGAACCAAATAGTTTCGAACTCGACTCATGTTCAACTTGTTAAAAGCTCTTTTGAGCTTTGATCTGTTAAATAAACAAGCTAAACGTGAACATATTTTAGAACTCGTTAAAGTTTTCAAATCAAGTTTGAACAATTAATTGCTTGTTCGACTCGATTAAATAAGCTGAAAATTATATAAAATATTAAATTACTCGAACTCGGATTGATAAAAACTCGTTTGAAATCTGTTCAAAAGTTTAACGAATCAGGTTTGAACAAATTTTGAAACTCATTAGTTATCAAACCAAACTTGAACAGTTAAATATTTGACTCGTTTAGTTCATTTATCACTCGTATTTATAGTCACTTCTTTTTTGGATTTGTTTTTGCTTTTAGTGGTTTTTTTTTTTAAATTATGTCAATTTTTTTCTTTTATATTTTTATTCCGTTTTGTGTAGATGCAAAAGTAAAACAAAATTAAAAACTGAAAAAAAAAAAAAGAAAAAAAAGCCAAAATAAGTATAAAAAAAAAGTCCAATACGCAAGCAATTTTTTTTTTTTTTTTTGGTAAACTGGAATTATTTTTTTATTTTTTTAGAACGGATTATGCAAGCTTTTTGGGCAAACACATCTCTCTAGCAAATCCAAATGAATGACATTCCAGTAACAACTTTCTCGCCATCCAAACAAACCCACAACCAATTTTCCCGCTCAAACCCGGATCTATCCACTGAGACTCCCCAATCAAACATCCTCAGGGTTCTCCCAATACATCACTTCCCACCAGGAAATCTCCCTCCTCCATGATGTTCTTGAGGATCTTTATTTATTTATTTATTCAGTTTTTGAGTTTCTAAATACACATATTAATGTCGATTCTTATGTACCCTATTCGCTGAGAAAATGAGGGAATTGGAAAAGAAGCGAAGTATTTTTAGGAATTTTGATTTATTGAAATAAAAATTAGCCAACCCAGTTGAGTAAAAAACCAAATCTAAGGAGAAATTGAAGAAACGAAGAGGAAATTTGAACATTTTTATGTACTAATTAAACGAAAAACTCATCTCCATCTACCCAAATAGTCTTCACTAGGTTCAATTACATGGAGTTTTAGTCTTCTTGAATTTTCACTAGGCTCAATTAACTAGAGGTTATAGTTTTCTTGGGTCTTAGGTAAATGACAAATATTGGTTCCACATTCTTATGTCTTTTCTCAGCAACCAAACAGAACATTATCAATTAGTCTTTAGTCCTTGAAATCCCTAACCAATCACTTCAATTGAAATCTAATTATTTGCGTATTTATGTATTACATTTTGTGTTAAAATTCTCTGGCCTATTACGGAATTTAATGTATTCAATGAGGAAGATTGACCTTGCAAACGGTTGATTAAGAGGCAAATTTGCAGCAAACAAAACTATAAAAATCGAGGCTTTACGTGGGACCTCATGTGACCTCATTTCAATGATCTAGCATTATTATCTCAATAACATATGTAAATGTTTTAGTTTTTCAATGAGTTGTTAATATCTTTCTCTCTTTTTCTGTAGATCTTTTAGTTTGAATTATAGAGTTTTTGGCTGATGATTAGCTGAATTGATTATTTATTTCTTGTTAAAATATTTTAGCATCTCATTGAATTTTCTTCTTGTTCTTCTCAATATAAAGCTTTCAATAAGTATGCATATATATTTTCTTTCCAACCCAATTCTACTTCAAATTAATTTGAGAAACCAATTTGGGGCTGATTGAGGGCAATGAGGAAGCTAGTCTCTGAATACTAAAATTTATAGATTTTAGGACATCGTACGAACACTTTTGATCCTTTCCTGCTTTATTGATTGGGCCAGTTTCATCAGAGAGAGTCCTTATTTATTTCATTTTCTCATGATTTCTTCCTAACCAAGCATAAATGTGTGTTAGTCTGCAATCTTGTGGTTTGTTCATGACCGTGTTTGGTTTTTTTATTTCGTTGCTTTCAGGGATTTGGACAATAAGCTTCAAATGCACTTTTTGAGTTCTTGAAGGCTAGGAGGGTAAATGATGACCTTTCTGTTTTCTTGCATGAATTTATGATGAACAATGATAGAATTGAGATTATTCAATGGTTCATATAAATTTGATGGCTTTGTTTTCTGAAAAAGTTTCGTGGTACTCTTTTTTGTTAGGCATAAATAATTTTGGAAAATTCAAAAACTTCTTTCCATCTACTGTACTAGGTGCTGTATTTCCAACTTTTGCATCGATTACAAAAAGTTTTGCTCTAGAATTTGTGTTGTGCTCTCTGCTCATGCATGCTTCTAGTTTAGTATGTTTGAGTTGTAAATACTAAAAAAACATTTGAGAATGAAGACCCAAACAAACTCTTAGAAGAGTTTTTGGAGCACCTCCAGCATATTATGACTCATGTTAGTGAATTGTGTAGCTGTGCCCAAGTCTGGAGCCATGAACTCCTCACCTCAGTTCCATGAATTAACAATCTCCCTCCAAATTCCACATCCACATGGTTGTGTCAAAATAAAAACATTTACTCATGAGAGTAAACAATGTCTTTTGGCATTGCTATTGACATGAAATGAATTCTAGAGAGCCTGGAGCTAGATCATCTGGTGGGTCTAAATTTTTTTTTCTAGGGAACGAAATAAGAGGAGGAACACCATATTGTACAAGTCACATAAATCTATAAAATCTGTGGATTGCATTACATTAGAAAGTTTTTTAACACAGCAAATGGATAGCAATCCATTAACAGGGGCAGCATTAGGTTGTTTCATGTAACTATCAATTTTTACAGAAGCATCGGTTGGACTTATGTTTGCAAATCGTAAAGACCACAGAGTTGTACTACCGTGTTAGATTATCCGAAAAATAATCTGAATCCCCTCTCATAAAACTCATCTTATCAATATCTATAGCGACCCCGGTCTTTTCCCATTTGGTTGTTGTACCCGGACTTATGTTCCGTAGATTCAGTTGTTATTATATTGTTGTTGTTGTCCTTTAATTCCTTATTTTTGAGTTATAGGATATGTTGGGGCAGGTTTTGTTACAGGTTGGTTGGGTTCGGAAACCAAGTGTTGCTGTCCAGATTTTGGGTTGGTCGCTCGAGCGAGGGTTTGGTCGCTCGAGCGAGGGTTGTTTTTGTGTCTGGTGGCTCGAGCCAGGGTTTCTTCGCTCGAGCGAGCGATTGCGTCTAGTATAGACCTGAGAGCAGTGTTTCTTCGCTCGAGCGAGCTTTCCTTCGCTCGAGCGAGCGAGGTGTATGTTTTCGAGTCCTTCGCTCGAGCGAGCAGTCCTTCGCTCGAGCGTGCTTCTGGGTTGCAGACCTGAAGCTTCGAGTTCTTGGCTCGAGCGAGCTTTTCTTCGCTCGAGCGAGGGTTTTCTGTGTCTGGTCGCTCGAGCGACCAAGTCTTCGCTCGAGCGAGCCTGTCAGGTTTAAATACGCAGCAGCGGTTTTTAAAATGTTTTTTTCACATCTTTTTGATCCAAAAACCCTAGTTCCGAGTTCTCTCTCTCTCTACACACCTTCTCTCTTAGGTTTGATCTATTTAGAGTGCGTTTCTACCCTAGTTGCTTTATTAAAAAGGTAGTGTGAGTCAAGGGCTCCGTTTTAATCTGAACATTACGCGGTTTGGAGCACTTTGGATTTTGGGTGGTCATCTCCATCTTCTCCTTTTGGGTTAATTTCTTCGAGGTAGGGATTTCCTACTCCATCTTATGAGTATTGTTCTAAGTTTTGGTACTTTAATATGTTGGGGGGTATTTTGGTAATTTTGGGAAAAACCTAGTTGTTTTAATAAATTGATTGGCCTAATTCATTTGAGGAAAATTGGGAATATTAGTTAAATTCATGGAATTGGGGATTTATAAGTTGAAAAGGTGTAGTTAATTAATTTAATTACTCGCCTATTTAAATGTTGAGAATATTATTGTTGATACATTTATTTCCTGTTTAGAAATAACTGTTTTGGGCTATCGGTGGAGGATAGTCATGATTGTTGTAGACATTGCATGTGGATTAGGGATAACTGAAACTAATCACATTAGTTAAGTCATTAATTTTGACTGTTGAATTAATACAGACATTATGTGTATTGATTGTGAGTTGTATATGTTATGTGTTTACATACATGTATTGGTTGAGCATTGCATATGCATATTGTGTGGGAGGAGATAGGGGATGTACTCCACGGTTTAGGGGAAGATAGGGGATGGACCTCTAAACCGGATTTTGTTTGGGAGGAGATAGGGGATGGACTCCATTAGCATCACTTTTATGTGTGCTTATTTATATTGAAGTGTTTTTATTGATACAGCACTAAAATGTGTATCAATCTGGAAGTATGAAGTGTTTTGACATGAGCCTGAGTCTCATTTGTGTTGTTGATTTTGGAAGTAATGTGAATATGCTATATAGTTCACAGTTGTAAGTTTGGCCAGGTTCTGAGCCATATTGATAATAATGGAAATTGATAAGTGTCATAGACATTAGTGTCTTAAGACTGTATATTGATATAATTGATTACATGGTTAACCATCTATTGAATGCTATTGCTTTATTCAATGCTTATATTTGGTTTAGTATATTTCTACTGGGCTGTGGCTCACCCTATATGGGAACATCATTTTCAGGTTCAGGTGATAAGCTACCTCCAAGGACTTAGTTTGGAAGGACTTGGATTTGAAGACTAGTTTAGTTATTTGTTTTTTTTTGATATTACATGTAATCACAAGCCGAGGGCTTAATTTGTAGTTGAGTTAGAACTCATATTTTTGTGTCCAAGTGTTGGCTTGGAAAGATGTAAGCCCGTAGGGCATTTAATTTGATGTTACATGTAATGCTTTTCTTTAGTAATACTCTGATGAATGAATTAATGAATTGTTTTCTTTAAAGATTGCATGTCAATGATATATATATAATGAGATTATTTTGAGGGCGTGACAACTTGGTATCAGAGCGTACCGAGTTTGAATACTTTGGGTACGTGGGAAGTGATTAGTATCACAATGGGTTCGTCTCGTTTGATAGAGACTTAGTGTAATGTTATATGTTTATTTGATAACATGTTTATGTGATTATGTGGGTATGGAACGTAGTTTCTAGGATGTTGATTGGACCCTTGAGTTTCTAGTAGTCTTGTTGGAAAGGCACTTGATCACTGCTGCTTCCAACCGGAACTATAGTAACGCTTTGGGACTATCATTATCCGGGAATGAAATTCGTAGGTGCTTATGTGATTATGTGCTTACGTGGAATGAATTATTGTTGTCCAATGCATTAGGACGCGAGTGTTTAGCTTCGGCACATTATTAATGTGCTAACGTCTTTGTTTCCTTTATAGGATGTCAGGACGAGGACGCGGTAGGCGTGGTAGGCCGGGTAGGCAGGAAGTGCCAGTACCGGAGGAGATTCCGGTAGTACAGGAGATTCCAGCAGTGCAGGAGGGAGTTGGTCAGGCCAATGTGGTCGAGCCTGTAGGCCAGCAGGCTATGGGCGCTTTAGCCCGAGAGATAGTAGGGGCATTCAGGGAGTCAGTAGGCATTCTCAGAGCTGAGAATCAGGCTCAGGTTGTTGTTGCGGATGCAGGACCTTCCTTTCTGAAGAGGGAGTTTTTCCGGTCTAATCCGGATGAATTTGTGGGTGACCCTAAAGAGCCGCTTAAGGCAGATGAGTGGCTCGAACAGACAACGAAGACGTTTGAGATGCTTGGCATCGAAGACGAGGGGTTGAAAGTGACCTTGGCATCGTTCCAGCTGAAGGGGGATGCGGGTCAGTGGTGGAAGTTCACCAAGGGTCGTATCGGAGGTACGTAGGAGGCCTTTGTGAATGCTTTCCAGGAGAGGTTCTTATCCCCAGCAGTCAGGGAGAAGCTGAGAGACCAGTTCTGTCAGCTTAAGCAGTCGAGTTCTTCAGTGGCCGAGTTTGAGGCTGCATTCACTAGTTTGTCCAGGTTTGCACCTGAGTTGGTGGCGTCTGAGGAACGCCGTTGTATTGAGTTTGAGAAGAATTTGAGGCGTGGCCTCAAGCTGAGAGTTGGGGGAACTATGATTCGGGATTATGGGCGTATGGTTGATGCTGCAGCCCATATGGAGATCATGATGCAAGAGGAGGAGGAAGGGCAGAAAGGCTCCAAGAGGAGTCAGGATGGCTAGAGTGATGGTAGGAGACAGAAGGGTTTTAACCCTCAGCAGTCTCAGGGTAGCTTTTCTAGATCGACTTTTCCTGTGCCGAGTGCTAGTTCGGGGAAAGGCAGCCAGGGAGACATTACCTGTTTCAAGTGTGGCCAGCTGGGCCACAAGTCTCCAGTTTGTCCTCAGAGGGGAGGAGTACAGAGAGCAGCATCATCTTCGGCTCGATCTCAGAGCCAGAGTCAGGGTAGAGGCCAGCCGCTCTCTTGTTTTCAGTGCGGTCAGGCAGGGCACATGAAGAGGTATTGCCCGCAGTTGGGTGGCACATCTGGTGCATCTGGTTTGAGGCAGACTCAGGGTCAGCAGCCAGCTCAGTCAGGTCAGGCCTCGAGGGCCAATCAGGGGGCTTCATCGTCCCAGTCTGTGCAGCAGTCTTACGCTCCTAGGGGTGAGCAGGTTGATCAGAGACCATCTGGGCGCGTGTATGCTGTTACCGCGCAGGATCTTGTACCGGCTCCATCGGTTGTGAGAGGTACCTTCTTGTTTTGCAACTCGGTTGCTAATGTTTTGATTGATACGGGTGCATCTCATTCCTTTGTGTCTGCTGCATTTGCATCTGTTTTGGAGTTGGAGTTAGCACAGTTAGCATCTCCTATTTGTGTAGTGTCACCTCTTGGGGGTGAATTGATCTTGAAACAAGGTGTTAGGGGTTGTGATATAGAGGTCGATGATCATAGAATCCCATTTTCTTTTGTAGTTATGGCTATGAAGGGCTTTGATGTTATTTTGGGTATGGACTGGTTATCGTCATACCGGGCAGTTATTGATTGCTACCGCCAGAGGGTCACTTGTTGTACCGTGGGCGGAGAGTGTTTTCATTTTCTGGGGGACCGGGTTGGTAGTGTTTTGCCACCGGGGTATGGTTCGCGAGGGCGGAGTGAGCTTAGTGGTCTACTTGCTAGCTTTGAGAGTGGTGAGTGTGATGAGACCCAGATTAAGTTGCCGAGGGTGGTTTGTGAGTACTCGGACGTCTTTCCCGAGGATCTTGTTGGTTTGCCACCGCATCGAGAGATTGAGTTCTCTATTGACCTAGTGCCCGGCACGGCGCCAATTTCTATGGCACCTTATCGTTTTGCCCCAGCCGAGTTAGTTGAGTTGAAGATTCAGCTCCAGGAGTTGCTAGATAAGGGCTATATCGTCCTAGTGTTTCGCCGTGGGGAGCACCGGCCCTCTTTGTTAAAAAGAAAGGTGGTGCTTTGAGACTGTGTATAGATTACCGGAAATTGAATCGGGCTACGGTTAAGAATAAGTACCCTATGCCTCGTATAGATGATTTGTTCGATCAGTTGAAGGGTTCCCGTTGTTTCTCTAAGATAGATTTGAGATCGGGTTACCACCAGTTGAGAGTCAGGGAGGAGATATTCCGAAGACGGCATTCCGTACGCGGTATGGCCACTATGAGTTTTTGGTGATGCCATTTGGGCTCACCAATGCACCGGCAGTGTTTATGGATTTGATGAACCGGATATTCCGGGAATTCTTAGATCGTTTTGTAGTCGTCTTCGTGGACGACATTCTGATTTATTCACCTTCAGAGGAGGAGCACGAGGAACACTTAAGAGTGGTGCTTGAGTTACTTAGAGCCCATAAGCTTTATGCTAAGTTTGGGAAGTGTGAGTTCTGGCTAGAAGAGGTCAAGTTCTTAGGCCATGTGGTTTCTGGGGAAGGGGTGTCTGTTGATACATCCAAGACTGAGGCAGTGCAAGATTGGGCACAGCCTAAGAGTGTGTTTGAGATCCGCAGTTTTCTGGGATTAGTTGGGTATTATCGCCGGTTTGTGAAGGATTTCTCCAGGTTAGCTTCACCATTGACTAGATTGACTCGGAAGGGAGTCAAATTTTTATGAAGTGAGACTTGTGAAAAGTCGTTTCAGGAGTTGAAGGTTAGATTGACCACCACTCCGGTTTTGATTATTCCGGAGAGAGGGTTGGGTTATACAGTTTATTGTGATGCCTCACGAGAGGGTTTGGGTTGTGTGTTGATGCAAGAGGGGAAAGTGGTTGCCTATGGCTCACGTCAATTGAAAATTCACGAGAAGAATTACCCTACGCATGATTTAGAGTTAGCAGCTGTGATATTTGCCTTGAAGATTTGGAGGCATTATCTTTACGGTGAGAGGTTCGAGGTATTCTCGGATCATAAGAGTCTGAAATATCTGTTCACACAGAAAGACTTGAACTTGAGGCAGAGGAGGTGGATGGAGTTCATTGGGGATTATGACTTTGAGTTGCATTATCATCCGGGGAAGGCCAATGTGGTGGCCGATGCCCTTAGCAGGAAATCTGTTGGTGACATAGCTAGTATAGCCATCCGGGAGTGGGAGATGTTGGGTGCACTTGGAGAGTTTGATTTGCTTCTGGGCGAATCCGTTGAGGCTGCGGCCTTGTTTTCTGTTGTTGCGCAGCCTACACTTGTGACTCGAGTGTTAGAGGCTCAGAGGGGTGACCTTGAGGTAGAATCCCTTCGAGAGAAGATCTCCAGTGGGAAGGTTGAGAAGGGTTTGACGGTGTATCCCGACCTGAGTGTGAGATACCGAGACCGTCTGTTTGTGCCGGAGTCTTGCCGAGAGGAGGTACTCCGAGAGTTTCATCATTCGCGCCTTGCGGTGCATCCGGGAGGCACTAAGATGTATCGGGATTTGGGTCGCCAGTTTTGGTGGCGGGGTATGAAGAGAGATGTGGCAGCTTTCGTGTCTAAGTGCCTTACTTGTCAGCAAGTGAAGGCCGAACATCAGAGGCCAGCGGGTTTGTTGCAACCCTTGCCTATTGCCGAGTGGAAGTGGGAGCATGTCACTATGGACTTCGTTGTGGGTCTTCCGAGGACTCAGCGGGGTAGTGATGCTATTTGGGTGGTTGTAGACCGGTTGACTAAGTCGGCGCACTTCATTCCTATGCGCGTGAGAGATTCGGTAGATCATCTTGCCGACTTGTACATTCGGGACATAGTGAGGTTGCACGGGGTCCCAGTGACGATCGTCTCAGATAGAGATCCTCGTTTTACTGCTAGGTTGTGGCAGAGTTTGCAGAGTGCCTTAGGCACTAAGTTGACCTTTAGCACGGCTTATCATCCTCAGACTGACGGGCAGTCCGAGCGTACTATTCAGATCCTTGAGGATATGCTTCGGGGTTGTGTTCTTGATTTTAGTGGGTCGTGGGAGAGGCACTTGCCATTAGTGGAGTTTGCCTACAACAACAGTTTCCAGTCTAGTATGGTATGGCACCGTTTGAGGCCTTGTATGGCCGACCGTGTAGATCTCCAGTTTGTTGGGCCGAGGTGGGTGATGCACCTCTGTTGGGTCCGGAGTTGGTGAGGGAAACGACGGAGAAAGTTGAGCTTATCCGTAAGAGGCTTGTTACAGCCCAGAGTCGTCAGAAATCTTATGCCGACCGTAGGAGGAGACCTTTGGTGTTTGAGGTGGGTGATCATGTCTTTCTGAAGATATCACCTAGACGGGGATTGATGAGGTTTGGGAAGAGCGGGAAGTTGTCCCCTCGGTTCATTGGTCCTTTTGAGATCCTTGAGAGGATTGGCGAGGCTGCTTATCGTTTAGCTTTGCCACCGCAGTTGTCCGGAGTACATGACGTGTTTCATGTGAGTATGCTTCGGAAGTATGAGCCGGATCCATCACATGTGTTGGATTGGACTGATTTAGTGGTTGACGAGGATGTCTCGTATGAGGAGAGACCGGTTCGGGTTTGGATAGGCGGGATCAAGTTTTGCGAGGCAAAACCATCCCTTTGGTAAAGGTTCTGTGGAAACATCACGGGGTGGAAGAAGCCACTTGGGAACGTGAATTGGAAGTCCGCGAGAAATATCCGGACATGTTTATTGATTTGTAATCTTGTATTTAGATTTTGTAATATTGTTGAACTTAAGAATTTTATATATGTCTTAAGTTGGAAAACATTGAGAATGTTTTGGTTTAATGGAAATATTTTGGAACTTGCCTCATAATGGAAGTTTAGTATAACATTGAATATGTTGAATATATTGTTGAATAGAGTTCTATCATGAAATTGAATATGATATTGAAAACTGTTGAAATTGAAAGGAAAAATGCATAATACTGATGCAGGTTGTAATATATGTTGTTTTATATACATATTGTGAGATGCCTCTTGATAAGAGATGAAATGACCGGTATTGGGTCAAGTTGTTCACTGTTATAATTTATTGTTTGAATTTGAGAAAAACTTGTTTTCAAAAACTTGTGCTTAATTTCGGGGACGAAATTCTTTTAAGGGGGGGAGGTTATAGCGACCCCGGTCTTTTCCCATTTGGTTGTTGTACCCGGACTTATGTTCCGTAGATTCAGTTGTTATTATATTGTTGTTGTTGTCCTTTAATTCCTTATTTTTGAGTTATAGGATATGTTGGGCAGGTTTTGTTACAGGTTGGTTGGGTTCGGAAACCAAGTGTTACTGTCCAGATTTTGGGTTGGTCGCTCGAGCGAGGGTTTGGTCGCTCGAGCGAGGGTTGTTTTTGTGTCTGGTGGCTCGAGCCAGGGTTTCTTCGCTCGAGTGAGCGATTGCGTCTAGTATAGACCTGAGAGCAGTGTTTCTTCGCTCGAGCGAGCTTTCCTTCGCTCGAGCGAGCGAGGTGTATGTTTTCGAGTCCTTCGCTCGAGCATGCTTTTGGGTTGCAGACCTGAAGCTTCGAGTTCTTGGCTCGAGCGAGCTTTTCTTCGCTCGAGCGAGGGTTTTCTGTGTCTGGTCGCTCGAGCGACCAAGTCTTCGCTCGAGCGAGCCTGTCAGTTTAAATAGGCAGCAGCGGTTTTTAAAACGTTTTTTTTCACATCTTTTTATCCAAAAACCCTAGTTCCGAGTTCTCTCTCCCTCTACACACCTTCTCTCTTAGGTTTGATCTATTTAGAGTGTGTTTCTACCCTAGTTGCTTTATTAAAAAGGTAGTGTGAGTCGAGGGCTCCGTTTTAATCTGAACATTACGCGGTTTGGAGCACTTTGGATTTTGGGTGGTCATCTCCATCTTCTCCTTTTGGGTTAATTTCTTCGAGGTAGGGATTTCCTACTCCATCTTATGAGTATTGTTCTAAGTTTTGGTACTTTAATATGTTGGGGGTATTGTGGTAATTTTGGGAAAAACCTAGTTGTTTTAATAAATTGATTGGCCTAATTCATTTGAGGAAAATTGGGAATATTAGTTGAATTCATGGAATTGGGGATTTATAAGTTGAAAAGGTGTAGTTAATTAATTTAATTACTCGCCTATTTAAATGTTGAGAATATTATTGTTGATACATTTATTTCCTGTTTAGAAATAACTGTTTTGGGCTATCGGTGGAGGATAGTCATGATTGTTGTAGACATTGCATGTGGATTAGGGATAACTGAAACTAATCACATTAGTTAAGTCATTAACTTTGACTGTTGAATTAATACAGACATTATGTGTATTGATTGTGAGTTGTATATGTTATGTGTTTACATACATGTATTGGTTGAGCATTGCATATGCATATTGTGTGGGAGGAGATAGGGGATGTACTCCACGGTTTAGGGGAAGATAGGGGATGGACCTCTAAACCGGATTTTGTTTGGGAGGAGATAGGGGATGGACTCCATTAGCATCACTTTTATGTGTGCTTATTTATATTGAAGTGTTTTATTGATACAGCACTAAAATGTGTATCAATCTGGAAGTATGAAGTGTTTTGACATGAGCCTGAGTCTCATTTGTGTTGTTGATTTTGGAAGTAATGTGAATATGCTATATAGTTCACAGTTGTAAGTTTGGCCAGGTTCTGAGCCATATTGATAATAATGGAAATTGATAAGTGTCATAGACATTAGTGTCTTAAGACTGTATATTGATATAATTGATTAACATGGTTAACCATCTATTGAATGCTATTACTTTATTCAATGCTTATATTTGGTTTAGTATATTTCTACTGGGCTGTGGCTCACCCTATATGGGAACATCATTTTCAGGTTCAGGTGATAAGCTACCTCCAAGGACTTAGTTTGGAAGGACTTGGATTTGAAGACTAGTTTAGTTATTTGTTTTGTTTTGATATTACATGTAATCACAAGCCGAGGGCTTAATTTGTAGTTGAGTTAGAACTCATATTTTTGTGTCCAAGTGTTGGCTTGGAAAGATGTAAGCCCGTAGGGCATTTAATTTGATGTTACATGTAATGCTTTTCTTTAGTAATACTCTGATGAATGAATTAATGAATTGTTTTCTTTAAAGATTGCATGTCAATGATATATATATAATGAGATTATTTTGAGGGCATGACAATATCTCCTCTATTGGCTAATTCAACTAACACAATGCCATTTGAACGAGGAACGGCCTCAGGAAACTTACCTGTACTGAACTGGTCATTACTATTCTGTCAAGTCTCTTGCAGTTGCAATGCATACCGGAGGTTATCCAACACATCATCCATCGACGGATGCTCAATCCCCTCATCACACACGCAATTTTCTGCATTCTTGACATATTGTTTCAAACATTCTGGTGCTATTTTGTCAGTTAGATACGGATCAATGATCTGATCTATGGTACCCATTTCGATATTAGTTTTGAACCAACGAACTAAATTCACTTGATCCTCGTCCCTAGAATAGATCATTGGCTTCCTACCACATAATAGCTCAAGTAAGATGACGCCGAATGAGTACACATCGGATTTTATAGTAAATTTTGCATTGCAAAGGTATTCTGGATCCATATATCCCACTGTGCATGTACTTGATTTAATGTTGGGCACCACTTTGGCATTCCAATTCTCGTCCAACATAATATTGGTTGGCTTCAGGTTGCAATGAATGATTGTTTGCCTTGTACCTGCATGGAGGTATTGCAGTCCTCGTGCAATGCCAATGCAAATCTGAAGTCGCTTTTCCCACTTAAGCGGATGATCATTGGTTACATATAAGTGACGATGGAGAGACCCATGGACGAAATGCTCGTACACAAGGATTAACTCTTGCTTGTCATTGCAGTATCCAATTAAAGAAACAATGTGAAGGTGATAGAGATGGGAGTGCACCTGGATCTCAGCCCTAAATTGGTCCAAGTTCCTTTGTCTTGATGTTCCTTCTTTCCACCTTTTAATTGCCACATCAAGATTCCCGTGGCTGATATGGCCTGTATACACTTCGATGTCGCCACCGAACCTGATCGCCAGAGGCTCATGAAAATTATTTGTGGCTGCTCGAATCTCTGCAAGAGTGAAACGATGGTATAATTGGATGACAGCATCTGCAATTGGATCCTTCCGCAGCTACCATGACACGCCATTCTTAGGACCGTTGTTCTTCCACTTCCTCCACCCAAGATCAATACCTTTAGCCACGCTACATGTGCACTACTCAAAAACATATTGCTTATTATTCCCTTTTGTCCGGATATACGAATATTGCCCTGTGATGCCAATCCATGCTTGAGGCTCCCCACAACTTCACTCATTGTAGGCCTTCCTTTTGGATAATTATGTAAACATTTGTTAGCAACGTCTGCAAACACCTTTAGACAATTTGGTGATATTTGTCCTCTTATAGAGGGATCAATGATCTGGTCAAGGGTTGATGCATTTTTGATGCATTTTTGAACCCATAGGGCTAGACCCATTTGGTCCTCCTCAACACTTGAATCCACTGGTGGCCTCGCACATAACACTTCAAATAGGACCACACCAAAGGCATACACATCTGATTTCTTGGTTAGTCTACGAGTCAAGAAATACGTTGGATCTAAATAACCAAATGTGCCTTGAACATCTGTACTGACGTGGCTTCGTGTATGGCTTGTGTTTACCATTTTGGACAACCCAAAATCTGAAATCTTAGCTACCCAATTCTCATCCAACAGAATGTTTGTTGTCTTCACGTCCCTGTGTATGACACCTTGCTCAGTATCTGTATGAAGGTTGTCCAATCCATGGGCAGCTCCAATACAAATTTTGAGTCTCTTCTCCCAAGTAAGATGATAAGTATCATTCCCGTTTCCTTTCCTACTACTTTTGTAGAGATGATCGACGAGTGTCCCATTGGCCATGTATTCATAAACAAGTATCATCTCCTCGCAATCATCAGAGTAGCCAATCAGAGTCACAAGATGTGTGTGCCGGAGCTTGGAAAGCGTCTTGATCTCACTCCAAAACTCTGCTGCCCCTTGTTTGGACTCTGCATTCGATCGCTTAATGGTGACAGTGGTAGCTCCACCGTCGATGAACCCTTTATACACCTTACCGAATCCGCCTTTCCCAATGACCAAAGCATCATCAAAGTTGTTGGTCGCCAATTGAATCTCAACAAGTGAAAACCAACGGCACAAGTGAAAAGCTGACATATTTCTCAGCTTTGGAGCCCTACACAACTGTCGATGTGGTTGTTAGCACACAAGATTTGGAATGGCAATCAATCGTTGTAATGAGACGATGAAGGAAGATAAGAGTGGAGGGATGAGAGAAGACATGAAGATCACAAAAATAAAGAAATGCAAGACTCAAATTGGCTCCCTCCTCAGGTCAACAATGGTGGGTTGTGCTCCAAGTCCAGAGTCCATATACCTGTAATTTTTAATGGATGTTATTTCTTAGTGGGAGTAGGTAGAATCAAAACGGGGCAAGTCAGATGAGCTCCCCCTAGTCAGATGGCAGATCCTGTTTTTTTATTTGGGAATTCTATAGGATAAGATCATAAAATTTTCTTCTTAAGATGCTTACTAAAAATACTTACTTTTGTTTTTTATGTCGAAATCAGTGGTTTTATGTGGAAATCAGTGGCCAAAAAGTCCATTCCCTTCTACTAAAACTAATGAATATTTCACTCTTCAAAAGAAGAGTAACTAAGAGCAGGAAAGAACTGCTATGGCCTATGAAATACAACTCAATTGCTTCATTTTTATGATTCTTTTGATTGTCATAGGATATTTTGAATTCTAATACTTCTTGGTTACAAGGAATAACAATTTGAATTAGTTCAGTTTAGGGATGGTGATTATTTACCTATGAAGCATGGGTACATTGAAAAACATGCCGTACCCGTACCGGGTACTTACTGACGTATGGTACCTCGTATGGTACTTCTGCATACGTACCAAGTACACGAAATACGTATCCAAATTTTTTCTTCTTAATTTTTGGCGTACCCAGACATACCTAGCATATACCTAAGCTGTACCATATCTCAGTTGAAACAATATTTTCTTTTACTACGGAGATAAAACTCCTTTCACTAGACTTCTTTTTTATTTTTAGTTTTATGCTTAACATGATTTTAAAATTAAACTATTGTTTGTAAGTTATTTAATATATTGACATTTAATTTTGGTTTATACATTTACATTTGGCATTAAATGTTAATTATAGGTTGGATCTTAACAAGTAAAACCAGTTAATTAATTTTTGTATTATTCTAAATTAAAAATAAATATTTTTTTTATAAGCGTACCAAGGCGTACCCGTATCTTACTTTTTTTGGATTTTACCGTATTGATGTACCCGTATCATACCAGTACCAGTACTCATACCCGTACTCGCGCTTCATAGTTATTTACAAAGAACAAAGTTGATGTAGTTGAATCTAACCTGATTGGAATGTGGAGGTGCAACACAAGCTGATTAGATTATAGGGGTCGGAATACAGCGAATCATAGTATAATAATATTGTCCGGCTCCCAGAGGGTAGGAGCTCCTAAAAATTTTACAAATTTTTCTTATTGATAGATATGACCTGGAATAGTGAAATTTTGATATTTGAAACTAGATCTATTAGAATAATGTGATGATGACAACCCGATTGTCACGTGTGAGTTAAAAAGAAAAGTTGGTAAAATTTACTTAGATTGGGTAGGCATTACTCGTGTTTAAATCATTCATAAACTCCAAATTAACTTGTGCTAAGAAAAAGCCTGGACCATGACATCCACTTACACTCAAACTTTGACAGTCATGGCTCATGAGCGTGGATGCCCATCAAAAGCCAGAAGTAAATGATTTGTTACAGCTGTTGTTAGGATCAAGTTTCATTCCCTATATGAGAACTTTCTCAGAATATTTAGAACTAATTGTTCATCGAATATTAGTCAGCAGGGTTCTTTCAAGCTCCTAAATCTAGTCGTACTTTTAAAGCTTTGTTGCATCACCTGGTTTAGGTATGGAAGAATTCTACTTCTATATTGTGTGGAGTCTATTCGTATACTATGAGCATGTTTGTTTTGAGGGATAAGAGGATGGGATTAGACTATTAGTCCCACCGGACTAATAGTCCATTGTTTGTTTGAAAAATTTTACTCCGGACTAATAGTCCCCCTGGACTATTAGTCCCACAAATGTTGGACTATCTTATCCCATGGGGGGGTGTGGGATAGAAACCATGGGATTGGTATCCCATGGGATTATTTTGTGAAATATCCATTTTACCCTCCATGCTATTACTTAGTAAACAATTAGAAAAGGGTAAAATAGTCTTTCAAACATTTATAAATTATTTTTTTAGTGTTGTTAATTTAAAACTATATATTAAATTAAAAATTTAAATTATAAATTATGGCCTTATAAATTAAATTTTTTTTAGTGTTGTTAAAAAATTAAATTTACATATTAAATATATTTTTTTAGTATTGTTAATTTAAAATTATATATTAAATAAAAAATATAAATTATAAATTAAATTTATTTAAAAATAATAAATTATAAATTATGGCCTTATAAATTAAATTTTTTTAGTGTTGTTGAAAATTTAATTTATATATTAAATAAAATTATTTTTTTATTGTCGTTATTTAAAATTATATATTAAATAAAAATAAAAATTATAAATTATAAATTTAATTTAATTGAAAATAATAAATTAAAAATTGTGGCCTTATAAATTAAATTTTTTTAGTGTTGTTAAATTATAAATTATAGATTATAAGGGTAAAATAGTCTTTTGAATATTTATCATTATCCAGTCCGTCTAACCAAACATTGGATTTACTAAAAATAGTCCAATCCAGACATCTAATCCCATGACTAAACAAACATATGATACAAATCCAATCCAATCAAATAGTCCCAGGACAATATATCCCAGGACTAACAGTCTGATAGATTACAATCCCCCCTTATCCAGTCTGTTCAAACAAACACACCCTATAGTTAAAGAAAAACAACTCAATACGTGGCAATTCGGAGTCCACTGACAAAATGATAATCATTCAGGGCACCCTTAAAAAAATATTCAATAAGAAATTAAGAAAAATGTGTTGTGATGGAGAATGAGGTACTTCCGGATTAGATTTGAACGTTACAACAAAATCTTCCTAGATTTAGTGATCGTGTTTAATTAACTAATGAGACAAATATAGTGATTGCGTTTAGATTGCGTCTAACCATGAAAGAAACAAATATATCATGCATTAGTTAATCAAGAAATAATGAACAAGGACAAAGTAATGGCCTTTCCTCAGGTCAACAATGGTTGGCTGTGCTCCAAGTCCACAGTCAATAACCTTACTATTGCTCCATTGAATTTCCAAGACAAAAGTGAAGATTCAATTTGACAAAATTGAAGATTCAATAAACGAGGCATGCCTAATGAAACAAAACAATTTGACAAAGTCAAGATTCAGCAGCCAACACATTTTGGGCAATAATTTGGGAGTATTTTTATACTCATACTTGAGCAGAGTGATATTGAGAGATACGCCATTGTACCTCTATGAGAACTAGTTTTGTTTGATAGTGAAAATTATGTTCAACGTGACAAAAATGTATTCTGATTAAGGGGTTGTCGAAATTTGATCAACGTGATTTTTTACTGATATAAAGTATTTGATGAGATCTATACATTAAACGATTCGAATCATTAAAATGTGACATGTTGTAAACCTAATAGTACGCTTTAGTTTACTATGTAAATTAGAGAGAAGCCTCTCTCTTAACTTTATATTTTGCAAGAAACGTGTGAGGGTAAGCAGCATCAACGTGGGGCAAGCTATCCTGTCTTTTTGTTTGGGAATTCTATAGGATAAGATCATAGAATTTTCATCTTAATGTATTAACTAGCCATTAGTTTTATTAAATTTAACTTGTGAAGAAATTTTCAATTTTTTTCCATAAATTTAAGGGTAAATTATGAATATACTCCTAGAAATTTGCTTAAAATACGAATTACCCCATGTGGTTTGAAAAATTACAAATATCTCCCTATTAGAATTTTTTATTTAACAGAATTAATTAAAAAAGTGAAATTTTTAACTGTTCACCTATACAATAATAAAATTATTTGAATTATTAATTGAAATAAAATCTTAACATTATTAAAAACTAGGGTAAATTACATTTACTTCCCCTGAGGTTTCTGACAAATACAAGGACCTCCCCTGTGGTTTGAATAATTACAGTAACCTCCCCTGCTTTATCTGACAATATCAAGATTCCCCCATTTTTTAACTGTCGTTCACACTACTAACAGAAATTGATGATGTCATCAAAGATAAATAATGAAATACCCATAATGCCCTCAAGTGTCTTGAAACACTCTATGAGTTGGGTTACATGAGATTGAATCTACCCTTTTTTTTTATTCTTTTTTTTATTTTTATTCCTCTTATGCTTCCTTTCTTTTTACTTTTTTGACCAAGACAACACAATCATGCTTCCTTCATTTTAACGTTTGACCAACAAGCACAATCACCGACCAACTCTCTTCTTCATCTCTTCTTACCCTTCTCAAAGGCAACCAAATCAAAACCTGTAGTAGTCCATTTGGCTTCATAAGCAATCAGATTAAACACACAAATAATGTTAGAATGTTAATTACAGAAACACAATATTCAGATAAAATTATTTCATCTGGATTTTTATTTGATTTGAGATTTATTTCTTTGCTCTGGATTTAAGCTTTAATGAGATTTTTTGTATTGAATCTTTGTTTCAGGTTTCAGTCAAGTCTTTGGAAGATTTGGATAGTGATATAGATTTGTGATTATTTTTTAATTGGAATTTGGGTTTATTTTTTTGGTGTGATTTGGTTTTCAATTAGAAAGGATGAGAGTCGGCAACAAATGAGATAAGGAAAAACTAAAACAGGGGGAGCAGATGAATTTTGATTGGAGAGCATGAAAGAAAGAAGAAAAGAAATGGTCATCCATGGGGAAAAAAAGGAAATAGAAGAAAGAGTAAGATGGTAGGAGAACAAGGTGAATTTTTTTTTTCCCCCATTTTGTTTCCATCTCCATCTTCTGGTTCAACTTCTACCACTCACTGCCCCAATGTCTCACTCTTCCTTCCATCTCTTTTTTTTGCCCTCAAACCCTTCACACACACCACTGCCTCCCTCTATCTCCCCCCTCTGCCGACAAACCTTTTTGTTTCAACCTCGATCTCCACTTTCTCTGTTCTTAACCTCTAACAAGCAACATCGAAATCAAGACAAACACCACTATATCTACAGCCATAGTGATCAAGAACTCCATGGACACCGGTGCCACCTCCCTTAAAGACTAATCACCATGAACTCCTACAACGACGAACATTAAGACGATGAGATCTGGTGGTGTACGATGATCGGCAAGACCAGCAAGATCAAGATCGACACTACTGAGAATCTACCTTCGGCATCTCTCTCTCTCTGTCTCACTTTGGCATTGTTGTCTCATTCTGTGCTCCTCATGGGTTTGGTGTCTCAATTTTCTACTTGTTGAGATATAGTAGCGTATACGGTTGGGGCAATGGAGATTTGTGGCGGTTGGAGGTTATGAAGTTAGAGGTTGGTGGCAATGGAGAGTCGAAGGAGGTAGAGGGAGAAGGTAGAAATTGGGTGTAGTGGAGGAGAAATGCAGAGGTAAAGGAGATGAAGATGGATAATTATCAAATAGAATGAGGTGTATGATAAGGCTGTATGAGGAAGTGAACAAAGGGTCTTTTGTCTTTTTGCACTCAAATGAAGGGGTAATATGGTCATTTTGTATAGGCAACTAACGTTGTTTGTACAAAATTGACAGAATGGGGGAATCTTGACATTGTCAGGTAAAGCAGGGGAGGTTACTATAATTATTCAAACCACAGGGGAGGTCCCTGTATTTGTCAAAAACCTCAGGGGAGGTAAATGTAATTTACCCTAAAAACTATTAATTAACTTGATGATTTCTAAATAAAAAGACTTATTTGTTATGAAATTAGAAACTTTATGAGGCATAATGTAATTTCTAGAATTATAAGGGTAATTTGTAATTAAGTAAACATTAGGAGGTGTGTTTGTAATTTAAATTTAATATTTTTAATTAATAATAAATTTTTTTGACATAACATGTTAACACGATATGAACCAAACACGGATCGAAAATGACACGGCACGATAAGACGAATTAATAAACGCGTCGAAGTATTGAGATAATTCTAACATGAATCCGAGATGACACAACACAAATATAATCGAACATGACACGATGCTTACCCTTACATATAGTGCCTTAGATTTGTTCCGATTAATGGAGAAAGTGAGACCCATAATTTTGTGTTGAGTAATTGAAAATCAACAAAAAGTATAATGTAGCTTTATTGGTGAAAATCACGAACACATGCATATCAAGAGTATGGAATAATTTTTCTGTCAAATTTCACAATGATCGAAGTTCAATAGACCATCCAATCAAAGCAATGAAAGGACTACTACCAAACCAGTACTTTCTTCTCTCATGGCTGTCGCATGTAATACCTAGACTTTCACTTTAATTATTTTGGCTGGCTTTCTAGACTAGCTATTCCACTACCACAATTTATTTATTTATTTATTTATTTTTATTTTTATTTTTTTTTCTAAAGATGGGCTTCGACCACCTTCATGGGGCTGACCCAACCCAATCTTGGAAATGGAATAGCTGTTGAGGAAAAGATTTCAGGTGTAATGGATGGTTGGGACGCTTGGATGATTACTTTTCTTTTAATATTAAAAGAAATATAAGTAATTTAGTAAATTGCACCAAATAGGGTCATAATTTTCTCAGGGCAATATTAGATACAAATTCTTAAGCTTCACTTACCTATCAATCAGTATTCAACAGTTTAATAGGCATCTTAATTCAGCCTATAAATTCTAATACCAAATGATAGAAATCTTATGGATAAAACTCACTCTTCAAAAGCAATTTGCAAGAAGTAAACATGGCAATAATTTGGGAGTATTTTCATACTCATATTTGAGTAGAGTGAGATTGAGAGATACACCATTGTAGCTCTATGAGCACTTGTTTTGTTTGATAGTGAAAACTGTTACTTGTGAGATTACCCATGGATGTAAGCTGAGCCGAATCACGTAATTCTTTAATGTTTTGTGTGATTGTCTTTTTCTCACTATTTTAATATTTATTTGTATTCTTGTCCTCAATTTACATAATGATCATCAACTTTGGTGTTGTTGAGTTTTTTGAAAGCTCTCCGCACAACTTATGATTTCTTGACTACGGAATAATTAAATAGGTTTTTGCGAATTTGAAACCATGGATCCAACAAGTACACCTCTTAGTTTACTCCTTTTAAACATAATTTAAGCGCTTGAACTGATTGAGACTATGGAACCATTTAAGAAATTTTCCGGCATTTGAAAATTTTCTCGATCTAGTATTTAATTTTATATTTGAGGAAATATCATTTTGCCTCCCAAACTATCACGTGTTTTTCAATTTGACTCCCATACTTCGATTTATTTCAATTTAGTACATGAACTTTCAACAAATTGATCAATTTAACCCATGTTGTCACATTCCATCTACAATTGAACAGAATCTGCTAACGTGACACTAAAGTTCATTTGGGATTTCACTTTACCCCTCAAACTATATCTTAAAAATCAATTTGCCCCCCAAATATAAAAAATTAAATTTAAATATTTAATAAATAATTTTTTATCTCAATAATGAAAAAATTAAATTTTAAATAATATATACTTTGCAAAAAAATAATAAAAAAATACAAAAATTCTCATTTTGAATTATGTTGAGACTATGAAGCGTGGATAATTTGACAAACATGTTGTACCCGTACTGGGTATTTACCGACGTATGATATTTCTGCATACATAGGGTACACAAAATATGTGCTCAAAATTTTCTTTCATAATTTTTGGCCTACCCAGACATATCTAATATATATCCAAGCCGTGCCATACTTCAGTCGAAAATAATATTTTTCTTCTACTACAAAGATAAAATTCTTTTTACTAAACTTCTTTTTCATTTTTAGTTTTGTGCTTAGCATGGTTTTAAAATTAAGTTATGGTTTATAAGTTATTTAATATAATAATATTTAATTTTATCTTATACCTATGCTTTTGGCATTAAATGTCAATTGTATGTTGCATTTAACAAATTAAACCATTTAATCAGTTTTTGTATTATTTCAAATTAAAAATAAATATTTTTTTACAAACGTATTAAACCATACCCGTACTCGTACCCTACATTTTTAAGATTTTACCATGTCGATGTACTCATATTGTACCAATCCCAGTACTCATACCCACACTTGTGCTTCATAGGTCTCAAATTATCTCGATTTGATCCTAGAGAAACTTATTGAGTTGAAAATTTCTTGACTACTCTATGTGTGTGTGCTTGAGCAATTGTAACTAGTTTATTACCCAAATTAATTTCAATAGAATTGATCGACTAATAGTAATTTCAAAATTGAGTGGGAAATTTTTTTTCCAAATTCAGTAAGTAACCAGTATAGGTACGACATGTTTGTCGAAGTATCTATGCTTCATAGTCTCAAGAAAATTTTAAATGAAGACTTTTATATTTTTTTTATTAATTTTTTGCAAGGTATATATTATTTAAAATTTAATTTTTTCATTATTGAGATAAAAAAAATATTTATTAAATATTTAAATTTAATTTTTTTATATTTAGGGGATAAATTGATTTTTAAGGTATAGTTTGGAGGTAAAATGACTCTAAATGAACTTTGGTGCCACGTTAGTACATTTTGTCCAATTGTAGACGGAATGTGACGAGATGGGTCAAATTGATTAATTTGTTGAAAGTTTAGGTATTAAATTGAAACAAATTGAAGTACGGGGGTCAAATTAAAAAACGCGTGATAGTTTAGGGGGCAAAATGATATTTCCTCATTATATTTTGCAGCAAACATGTGAGAGTAGGCAGCGTCAACGTGGGGCAACTCAGATGAGCTTCCCTAGTTAGATGGTAGATCCTATTTTTTTTGTTTGGGAAATCTATAGGATAAGATCATAGAATTTTCATCTTAATATATATTAGCTAAAGAATACTTCTGTACATATATATACTAGTGGTTGGGCACTGCGTTGCACGTAACACGTGATTTTTTATCAATTGTTAACACTGTAATTATGTGTATATCTTAAATTGGTATGTGATATGTATACAAAGTATGAAGACTTGTATGAGTAAACTGATTTGTATCCAAAATATAAATAAATAAGAAATAAATACAAACTCGGTTGAAGAATTTCAATGATAAATGAGAATAAATGAGAAATTTTATAAACATAAAATGTGTGCATGAGGTACATTATTTTTCCTGAACTTCATAACAGATAGAACAATTCTTGCTTTAACTCGTCTAACTTTGCTTGGAGAACATGTTGCCATAGATCTTTTGTAATTTTTGTTTCACCATCTTCTTATTTTTCTTCTTATTCACCATTATAACTCATTGTAATAAAAATATTTTGATGAGTAAGAATTTGAGGCGATATCATATTGTTATGAATTTCAAAATCCATTTTTCCTCAATCATGTGATTTTTCTGTGAGAGGAAAAAAATACAATTATTGTCGTGATGGAGTCGTTTTGCAAAGTTTTGGTTTGTTATTGAAAGTGTTTGTCAAAGACACTTGTTCATATGACATGTATGTGTATATATATATTGAGTGCTTGTTTGGAATAACCTATATAGAGACCCCGGTCTTTTCCCATTTGGTTGTTGTATCCGGACTTAGGTTCCGGGGATCCTGTCATTATTTAATTGTTGTTGTCATCCTCTAAATTCCTTATTCTTGAGTTATTGGATGTATTGGGCAGGTTTGTTACAGGTGGGTTGGGTTTAGAAACCAAGTGTTGCTGTCCAGATTTCTGGACCGTCGCTCGAGCGAGGAGTTGGTCGCTCGAGCGAGCTTTTGTTTTTGGTCCTTCGCTCGAGCCAGGGTTTCTTCGCTTGAGCAAGCGATTGCGTCTAGTATAGACCTAAGAGCTGTGTTTGTTGGCTCGAACGAGCTTTCCTTCGCTCGAGCGAGTTTCGAGTTCTTCGCTCGAGCGAGCATTCTGTCGCTCGAGCGTGCTTCTGGGTTGCAGACCTGAAGCATTGCATTCTTGGCTCGAGCGAGACTTTCTTCGCTCGAGCGAGTCATTCTTGTGTCTGGTCGCTCGAGCGACCAATCCTTCGCTCGAGCGAGCCTGTCGGGTTTAAATAGGCAGCAGCGGTTTTTAAAACACTTTTTCACCCTCTTTTGATTCCAGAACCCTAGGTACGACTTCTCTCTCCCTCCACTCACCTTCTCTCTTAGGATTTCATCTCTTTTTAGGGTGTTTCTACCCTAGGTATTTATTAAAAAGTAGAGTGAGTCGAGAGCTTCGTTTTAATCTGAGGGTTGGCGGTTTGGAGCACTTTGGATTTTGGGTCGTCATCTCCATCTTCTCCATTCGAGTTATTTACTTCGAGGTAGGGATTTCCTACTCCATATTATAGGTTTTGTTCTAAGTTTTAGTATTTTGATATGTTGGGGGTTGTTTGGTAATTTTAGGAAAAACCCTAGTTGTTGAAATAAATTAATTTGTATAATTAATTTAGGAAAAATGTTAAATTGAGTTTAATTCATGGAATTGGGAAATTTAGTGATTTAATGGTGTAGTTGGTTAGTTTAATTACTCACCTATGAAAATGTTAAATTTACATTTGTTGATACATTTATTTCCTGTTTAGAAATAACTGTTTTGGGCTATCGGTGGAGGATAGTCGTGATTGTTGTAGACATTGCATGTGGATTAGGAAAACTGAAACTAATCACATTGGTTAAGTCATTGATTTTGACTGTTGAATTAATACAGAAATTACGTGTATTGATTGTGTGTTGCATATGCATATTGTTTGGGAGGAGATAGGGGATGTACTCCACGGTTTAGGGGAAGATAGGGGATGGACCTCTAAACCGGATTTTGTTTGGGAGGAGATAGGGGATGGACTCCATTAGTCACTTATATGTGTGCTTATTGATTATAGAAGTGTGTTTTTCATGTTATTGATACAGCACTAAAATGTGTATCAATCGGGAAGTATGGAAGTGTTTTGATATGAGCCTTAGTCTCATTTGTTTTGTTGATATTGGAAGAAATGTTAATGTGATATTTAGTTCACTGTTATAGTTTGGCCAGGTTCTGAGCCATATTGATATAAATGAAAAGTTGAATAAACAATGGAAAGTGAAAAGTGTCATAGACATTAAGGTCATGAAACTGTATGTTGGTGAAATGAATAGTTGTGTTAACTATCTATTGAATGCTATTACTTTATTCAATGCTTATATTTGGTTTAGTATATTTCTACTGGGCTGTGGCTCACCCTATACGGGAACATCATTTTCAGGTCCAGGTGATATGCTACCTCCAAGGACTTAGCTTGGAAGGATTTGGACTTTGAAGAATTGTCTTTAGTTAGTTGTTTTTATTTGAGATTACATGTAAACATTCAAGCCAAGGGCTTAATTTGTAATTGAGTCAGTACTCATTCTTTTGTGTCCAAGTGTTGGCTTGGAAAGATGTAAGCCCTTAGGGCATTGACTTTTGACGTTACATGTGATGTCTTTCAATAAAAGTACTCTGATAGATAATTTGATGATTTGTTTTATTTATTTAATGCATGTTAATGTTATATATTATGGGTTCATTTTGAGGGCGTGACAACTTGGTATCAGAGCGTACCGGGTTCGAATACTTCGGGTACGTGGGAAGTGATTAGTATCGCAATGGGTTCGTCTCGTTTGATAGAGACTTAGTGTACTGTTATATGCTTATATGATAACATGTTTATGTGACTATGTGGGTATGGAACGTAGTTTCTAGGATGTTGATTGGACCCTTGAGTTTCTAGTAGTCTTGTTGGAAAAGCACTTGATCACTGCTGCTTCCAACCGGAACTATAGTAACGCTTTGGGACTATCATTATCCAGGAATGAAATTCGTAGGTGCTTATGTGATTATGTGCTTACGTGGAATGAATTACTGTTGTCCAATGCATTAGGACACAAGTGTTATAGTTTTGGCACACTTATTAATGTGCTAACGTCTTTGTTCCCTTTATTAGGATGTCAGGACGAGGACGAGGACGTGGTAGGCGTGGTAGGCGTGGTGGGCAGGAGATGCCTATACCGGATGAGATTCCGGCAGTACAGGAGGGAGTTGGCCAGGCCAATGTGGCCGAGCCAGTAGGCCAGCAGGCTATGGGCGCTTTAGCCCGAGAGATAGCAGGGGCATTCAGGGAGTCAGTAGGCATTCTTAGGGCTGAGAATCAAGCCCAGGTTGTTGTTGCGGATGCAGGACCTTCTTTTCTGAAGAGGGAGTTCTTCCGGTCTAACCCGGACGAATTTGTGGGTGATCCTAAAGAGCCACTTAAGGCAGATGAATGGCTCGAACAGACAACGAAGACGTTTGAGATGCTTGGCATCGAAGACGAGGGGTTGAAAGTGACCTTGGCATCGTTCCAGCTGAAGGGGGATGCGGGTCAGTGGTGGAAGTTTACAAAGGGTCGTATAGGAGGTACGTGGGAGGCTTTTGTGAATGCTTTCCAGGAGAGGTTCTTATCTCCAGCAGTCAGGGAGAAGCTGAGAGACCAGTTCTGTCAGCTTAAGCAGTCGAGTTCTTCAGTGGCCGAGTTTGAGGCTGCATTTACCAGCTTGTCTAGGTTTGCACCTGAGTTGGTGGCGTCTGAGGAACGCCGTTGTATCGAGTTTGAGAAGAAGTTGAGGCGTGGCCTCAAGCTGAGAGTTGGAGGAACTATGATTCGGGATTATGGGCGTATGGTTGATGCTGCAGCCCATATGGAGATCATGATGCAGGAGGAGGAGGAAGGGCAGAAAGGCTCCAAGAGGAGTCAGGATGGCCAGAGTGATGGCAGGAGACAGAGAGGTTTCAATCCTCAGCAGTCTCAGAGTAGCTTTTCTAGATCGACTTTTCCAGTGCCGAGTGCAGGTTCTGGGAAAGGCAGCCAGGGAGACATTACCTGTTTCAAGTGTGGCCAGCTGGGCCACAAGTCTCCAGTTTGCCCGCAGAGGGGAGGAGTACAGAGAGCAGCATCTTCTTCGGCTCGATCTCAGAGCCAGAGTCAAGGTAGAGGCCAGCCGCTCTCTTGTTTTCAGTGCGGTCAGGCAGGGCACATGAAGAGGTATTGCCCGCAGTTGAGTGGCACATCTGGTGCATCTGGTTTGAGGCATACTCAGAGTCATCAGCCAGCTCAGTCAGTTCAGGCCTCGAGGGCCAATCAGGGGGCTTCATCGTCCCAGTCTGTGCAGCAGTCTTATGCTCCTAGGGGTGAGCAGGTTGATCAGAGACCATCTGGGCGCGTGTATGCTGTTACCGCGCAGGATCTTGTACCAGCTCCATCGGTTGTGAGAGGTACTTTCTTGTTTTCAATTCGGTTGCTAGTGTTTTGATTGATACGGGTGCATCTCATTCCTTTGTGTCTGCTGCATTTGCATCGGTTTTGGAGTTGGAGTTAGCACAGTTAGCATCTCCTATTTGTGTAGTGTCACCCCTTGGGGGTGAATTGATCTTGAAACAAGGTGTTAGGGGTTGTGATATAGAGGTCGATGATCATAGGCTTCCGTTTCCTTTTGTAGTTATGCCCATGAAGGGCTTTGATGTTATTTTGGGTATGGACTGGTTATCGTCATACCGGGCAGTTATTGATTGCTACCGCCAGAGGGTCACTTGTTGTACCGTGAGCAGGAAGTGTTTTCATTTTCTGGGGGACCGGGTTGGTAGTGTTTTGCCACCGGGGTATGATTCGCGAGGGCGGAGTGAGCTTAGTGGTCTACTTGCTAGCTTTGAGAGTAGTGAGTGTGATGAGACCCAGATTGTGTTGCCAAGGGTGGTTTGTGAGTACTCGGACGTCTTTCCCGAGGATCTTGTTAGTTTGCCACCTCATCGAGAGATTGAGTTCTCTATTGATCTAGTGCCCGGCACGGCGCCGATTTCTATGGCACCTTATCGTTTTGCCCCAGCCGAGTTAGTTGAGTTGAAGATTCAGCTCCAGGAGTTGCTAGATAAGGGCTATATACGTCCTAGTGTTTCGCCGTGGGGAGCACCGGCCCTCTTTGCTAAGAAGAAAGGTGGTGCTTTGAGACTGTGTATCGATTACCGGAAGTTGAATCGGGCTACGGTCAAGAATAAGTACCCTATGCCTCGTATAGATGATCTGTTCGATCAGTTGAAGGGTTCCCGTTGTTTCTCTAAGATAGATTTGAGATCGGGTTACCACCAGTTGAGAGTCAGGGAGGAGGATATTCCGAAGACGGCATTCCGTACGCGGTATGGCCACTATGAGTTTCTGGTGATGCCATTTGGGCTCACCAATGCACCTGCAGTCTTTATGGACTTGATGAACCGGATATTCCGGGAATTCTTGGATCGTTTTGTAGTAGTCTTTGTAGACGATATTCTTATCTATTCACCTTCAGAGGAGGAGCACGAGGAGCACTTGAGAGTGGTGCTTGAGTTACTTAGAGCCCATAAGCTTTATGCTAAGTTTGGGAAGTGTGAGTTCTGGCTAGAAGAGGTGAAGTTCTTAGGCCATGTGGTTTCTGGGGAAGGGGTGTCTGTTGATACATCCAAGATTGAGGCAGTGCAAGATTGGGCACAGCCTAAGAGTGTGTTTGAGATCCGCAGTTTTCTGGGATTAGCTGGGTATTACCGACGGTTTGTGAAGGATTTCTCCAGGTTAGCTTCGCCTTTGACTAGATTGACTCGGAAGGGAGTCAAATTTGTATGGAGTGAGACTTGTGAAAAGTCGTTCCAGGAGTTGAAAGTTAGACTGACCACCGCTCCAGTCTTGATTATTCCGGAGAGAGGGTTGGGTTATGCAGTCTATTGTGACGCCTCACGAGAGGGTCTGGGTTGTGTGTTGATGCAAGAGGGGAAAGTGGTTGCCTATGGCTCACGTCAGTTGAAAATACACGAGAAGAATTACCCTACCCATGACCTAGAGTTAGCAGCTGTGATCTTTGCCTTGAAGATTTGGAGGCATTACCTTTATGGTGAGAGGTTCGAGGTATTCTCGGATCATAAGAGTCTGAAATATCTGTTTACACAGAAAGACTTGAACTTGAGGCAGAGGAGGTGGATGGAGTTCATTGAGGATTATGACTTCGAGTTGCATTATCATCCGGGGAAGGCCAATGTGGTGGCCGATGCCCTTAGCAGGAAATCTGTTGGTGACGTAGCTAGTATAGCCATCCGGGAGTGGGAGATGTTGGGTGCACTTGGGGAGTTTGATTTGCTTCTGGGCGAATCCGTTGAGGCTGCGGCCTTGTTTTCTGTTGTTGCGCAGCCTACACTTGTGACTCGAGTGTTAGAGGCTCAGAGGGTGACCTTGAGGTGGAATCCCTCCGAGAGAAGATCTCCATGGGAAGGTTGAGAAGGGTTTGACGGTGTATCCCGACCTGAGTGTGAGATACCGAGACCGTCTGTTTGTGCCGGAGTCTTGCCGAGAGGAGGTACTCCGAGAGTTTCATCATTCACGCCTTGCGGTGCATCCGGGAGGCACTAAGATGTATCGGGATTTGGGTCGCCAGTTTTGGTGGCGGGGTATGAAGAGAGATGTGGCAGCTTTCGTGTCTAAGTGCCTTACTTGTCAGCAAGTGAAGGCCGAGCATCAGAGGCCAGCGGGTTTGTTGCAACCCTTGCCTATTGCCGAGTGGAAGTGGGAGCATGTCACTATGGACTTCGTTGTAGGTCTTCCGAGGACTCAGCGGGGTAGTGATGCTATTTGGGTGGTTGTAGACCGGTTGACTAAGTCGGCGCACTTCATTCCTATGCGCGTGAGAGATTCGGTAGATCATCTTGCCGACTTGTACATTCGGGACATAGTGAGGTTGCACGGGGTCCCAGTGACGATCGTCTCAGATAGAGATCCTCGTTTTACTGCTAGGTTGTGGCAGAGTTTGCAGAGTGCCTTAGGCACTAAGTTGACCTTTAGCACGGCTTATCATCCTCAGACTGACGGGCAGTCCGAGCGTACTATTCAGATCCTTGAGGATATGCTTCGGGGTTGTGTTCTTGACTTTAGTGGGTCGTGGGAGAGGCACTTGCCTTTGGTGGAGTTTGCCTACAACAACAGTTTCCAGTCTAGTATCGGTATGGCACCGTTTGAGGCCTTGTATGGCCGACCGTGTAGGTCTCCAGTTTGTTGGGCCGAGGTGGGTGATGCACCTTTGTTGGGTCCGGAGTTGGTGAGGGAAACGACGGAGAAAGTTGAGCTTATCCGTAGGAGGCTTGTTACAGCCCAGAGTCGTCAGAAATCTTATGCCGACCGTAGGAGGAGACCTTTGGTGTTTGAGGTGGGTGATCATGTCTTTCTGAAGATATCACCTAGACGGGGATTGATGAGGTTTGGGAAGAGCGGGAAGTTGTCCCCTCGGTTTATTGGTCCTTTTGAGATCCTTGAGAGGATTGGCGAGGCTGCCTATCGTTTAGCTTTGCCACCGCAGTTATCCGGAGTTCATGACGTGTTTCATGTGAGTATGCTTCGGAAGTATGAGCCGGATCCATCACATGTGTTGGATTGGACCGATTTAGAAGTTGACGAGGATGTCTCGTATGAGGAGAGACCGGTTCGGGTTTGGATAGGCGGGATCAAGTTTTGCGAGGCAAGACCATCCCTTTGGTAAAGGTTCTGTGGAAACATCACGGGGTGGAGGAAGCCACTTGGGAACGTGAGTTGGAAGTCCGCGAGAAATATCCGGACATGTTTATTGATTTGTAATCTTGTATTTAGATTTTGTAATATTGTTGAACTTAAGAGCTTTATATATGTCTTAAGTTGGAAAACATTGAAAATGTTTTGGTTTAATGATAGTGTTTTGAAACTTGCCTCATAATGGAAGTGGAATATAACAGTTATATGTTGAATGTGTCATATATATCATGAAATTGAATATGATATGAAAATGGGAATCATGTATATGGAAATTGTTAAAATTGGAAGGAAAATTGCATATTAATAATGCAGGTTAAAATGTATTTGAGATGCCTCTTGATAAGAGATGAAATGACCGGTATTTGGTCAAGTTGTTTATTATTGTAATATAATAGTGTTGGGAATTGAGAAAAACCTGTTTTTGAAAAACTTATGCTTAATTTCGGGGACGAAATTCCTTAAGGGGGGGAGGTTATAGCGACCCCGGTCTTTTCCCATTTGGTTGTTGTATCCGGACTTAGGTTCCGTAGATCCTGTCATTATTTAATTGTTGTTGTCGTCCTTAAATTCCTTATTCTTGAGTTATAGGATGTATTGGGCAGGTTTGTTACAGGTGGGTTGGGTTTAGAAACCAAGTGTTGCTGTCCAGATTTTGGACCTTCGCTCGAGCGAGGAGTTGGTCGCTCGAGCGAGCTCTTGTTTTTGGTCCTTCGCTCGAGCCAGGGTTTCTTCGCTCGAGCGAGCGATTGCGTCTAGTATAGACCTGAGAGCTGTGTTTGTTGGCTCGAGCGAACTTTCCTTCGCTCGAGCGAGTTTCGAGTTCTTCGCTCGAGCGAGCATTCTGTCGCTCGAGCGTGCTTCTGGGTTGCAGACCTGAAGCATTGCATTCTTGGCTCGAGCGAGACTTTCTTCGCTCGAGCGAGTCATTCTTGTGTCTGGTCGCTCGAGCGACCAATACTTCGCTCGAGCGAGCCTGTCGGGTTTAAATAGGCAGCAGCGGTTTTTAAAACACTTTTTCACCCTCTTTTAGATTCCAGAACCCTAGGTACGACTTCTCTCTCCCTCCACTCACCTTCTCTCTTAGATTTCATCTCTTTTTAGGGTGTTTCTACCCTAGGTTCTTTATTAAAAAGGTAGAGTGAGTCGAGAGCTTCGTTTTAATCTGAGGGTTGAGCGGTTTGGAGCACTTTGGATTTTGGGTCGTCATCTCCATCTTCTCCATTCAAGTTATTTACTTCGAGGTAGGGATTTCCTACTCCATATTATAGGTTTTGTTCTAAGTTCTAGTATTTTGATATGTTGGGGGTTGTTTGGTAATTTTGGGAAAAACCCTAGTTGTTGAAATAAATTAATTTGTATAATTAATTTAGAAAAAATGTTAAATTGAGTTTAATTCATGGAATTGGGGAATTTAGTGATTTAATGGTGTAGTTGGTTAGTTTAATTACTCACCTACGAAAATGTGAAATTTACATTTGTTAATACATTTATTTCCTGTTTAGAAATAACTGTTTTGGGCTATCGGTGGAGGATAGTCGTGATTGTTGTAGACATTGCATGTGGATTAGGAAAAACTGAAACTAATCACATTGGTTAAGTCATTGATTTTGACTGTTGAATTAATACAGAAATTACGTGTATTGATTGTGTGTTGCATATGCATATTGTTTGGGAGGAGATAGGGGATGTACTCCACGGTTTAGGGGAAGATAGGGAATGGACCTCTAAACCGGATTTTGTTTGGGAGGAGATAGGGGATGGACTCCATTAGTACCGCTTATATGCGTACTTATTGATTATAGAAGTGTGTTTTTTTCATGTTATTGATACAGCACTAAAATGTGTATCAATCGGGAAGTATGGAAGTGTTTTGATATGAGCCTTAGTCTCATTTGTTTTGTTGATATTGGAAGAAATGTTAATGTGATATTTAGTTCACTGTTATAGTTTGGCTAGGTTCTGAGCCATATTGATATAAATGAAAAGTTGAATAAACAATGGAAAGTGAAAAGTGTCATAGACATTAAGGTCATGAAACTGTATGTTGGTGAAATGAATAGTTGTGTTAACCATCTATTGAATGCTATTGCTTTATTCAATACTTATATTTGGTTTAGTATATTTCTACTGGGTTGTGGCTCACCCTATACGGGAACATCATTTTCAGGTCCAGGTGATATGCTACCTCCAAGGACTTAGCTTGGAAGGATTTGGACTTTGAAGAATTGTCTTTAGTTAGTTGTTTTTATTTGAGATTACATGTAAACATTCAAGCCAAGGGCTTAATTTGTAATTGAGTTAGTACTCATTCTTTTGTGTCCAAGTGTTGGCTTGGAAAGATGTAAGCCCTTAGGGCATTGACTTTTTATGTTACATGTGATACCTTTCAATAAAAGTACTCTGATGGTTAATTTGATGATTTGTCTTATTTAATTAATGCATGTTAATGTTGTATATTATGGGTTTATTTTGAGGGCGTTACAACCTACAAAGGTTAAAAGATCAAAAAGGTATTAAAAAAAGTCAAAAAAATCCATATTATTTCGGGAAACTTGTGGGGGGAAGCCTAAAGGGAAAAATTATTATTTTGCCTTTCGAGTTGAACTACCCAAAAGTCAAAAAGGGTAGAATGGTCATTTTGATTTTACTACAATATTTTATTACACATCTTTTCGTAAAAAGTTAAAAAGTTATCCCAAACATACATCTTTTTTTTTCCTACTTTTTTAGCCAAAAAGTCAAAAAGTACATTTATATAACACATCCTAAACAACCCCTGAATATAAGTTGATAGGAGAATAATACACAATTCCACAGTTTTTTCCTAACAAATATAATTATATTACTAAAACGATACCTGTTAGAAAATTAAAGTATTCGATGGTAATATAGCATTACAGATTGACAATGTATGAATACAGTAACATATATAGATTTATATTTATATATATATATATATATATTTATATATTTATATATGTAGACATTGACATGTATAAGATATCACAAAAGTAATATGTGAAATATTTTGTAACAATATAATATAGGTAACAATAAGAAGTTAATTATTCATAATTAAATAGTTCGTCATAATATATATGTTTAGTGTTACAATTTTGTGTGAACGTACAATTTTTTAATTATATTATTAAATTCATATAAAATTAAAAGAAAATTGTGAATAATTTGTGTAAATTAGAGATTAGTGAAGAATGATTTAAAAAAATAGAAGTTTATAATAGTGTTTGGTTTGCTTTGTTCTTTCAAACTTTTGTTTTGAATTTTTTCATTTTCATGTTTTTTTGTCTTTGACACTTTTTTTTTTTTTTTATAACCCTTTCATTTTCTTTTTAGATTAACTTAATTTAATACTTTTATTTTTAATTTACTTTTAAATTTAGATTCACTTAATCTAAATACACTTAGAAAATAATTTATTGTGTATTCTTTTTGGGAAAAAAATTATTAATATTAAATAATAATAATAATAATAACAAAAAATATATATAATAATAAAAAATCAGTACATGTTTGAATTTATAAATTTCTTTTACTAATATTCTATTTAGATTATTAGATATTAGATTTTCATTAAAAGTATAATTTAAATATAAAATGTGAAGAAATTTTAGTATCTTTAATCACCAAAACTGAGAAAATATAAAAATCAAAAACTGAAAAATAGATTTAAAAAATAAAACTAACAAAAGTGATTCTTGTTTAGAATTTTAAGATCATACCTTGTTATTAAAGTACAATGTAAAATTACAGTTCATAAAATATAATTTAAACAAAAAGAAAGTGTATAAAGATAACTTGCAAATTTTTGAGATGTAGCACAAATCTCTATTTTAAAAACGCATGCGCTTTCTTCTGTCTAGATTCGAATTAATGCATACAATTTTAAGATTCAACCAAAATTATTCACAGTGATTTGATCCGTGATGGAGAATTATAAATATTATGTATATTAGTATAGAAGCAGACACAATAAATAAAAAAGAGTAATTATTTTTTGTTTTTCAATCATCATCGATGTAAAAAATAAGGAGATGGTTTTTTTTTTAGATAAAAAGGCAGACGGTTTGTTTATGTTTATATAGGACTCTTGAAAATAAATATATAACTTTTGAGTGTTCAATTCCAAAAAAAAAAAAAATAGTTGGTTTATATAGAACTCTTCATAATTTAGAAAATATAGTATATTTGAGACGGTAAAATTGAGATTTTAAAAAAGTAGAAAACATGTAAGTTCTTCACACTTTTAAAATAGCAGTAGATAGTAGATATATTAGTGTTTAGACACTTGTGTTACATGTGACATGTAATTTTTCATTAATTGTTAATACTATAATTATGCGTGTCTCTTAATTGGTATGTGATATATATATATATATATACACAAAGTGTGGCGACTTGTATGGGTAAATTGATGTGTATCCAAAATACAACCAAGCGAAAAATGAATATATACTCAGCTGAAGAATTTAAATAATAAATGAGAAATTTTATTGATCGGAGTCTAAATATTACACATTTGACCCGCTAATATACACTATTAATCCATTATTTGTATTATTTTATAATTTTTATAGTATTATGTGTTTTTATACATTTTAAATGTTTATATATAAATTGTTGTATATATTATAATGTAATATAATTTATATTATATTATATTATTTTAATAATATTATATAAATAATAAATATAATAAAATAAATAAATAAGTAAAATCTATCGGCGGCAAAATTTCACGTGCAATCCATATGTATACATTATATTATACAAATTATTGTAATAATAAAAAGCAAATAAAAAATAAAAGAAAAATAAGATAAAATAAAATAAAAACAAAAGCAATTAATGGGAGAGATAACACAACAATGATAGGTGGCCCGAAAAATTATGGTTTGAATGGCTCAAAACACCCAAAACGACGTTATTTTGACACATTCGAATCATTCGAGCCACAAAAATTTAGACCACCAAACATTTTTCGAGATAAAATTCAACCACAATCTATATATATATATATATATTATATAATATTATATTATGTACTTTTTTATTTGTCTTTTGCAGGTTGCTCTTAGCCTATAAAAGGAAAGAAGTGGAGGAGAGTTTATGTATCATCTCCTTTCTCCCAATCTAACTAAATAAACGAATAAAATGATCCTTTTTTGGCAAATGAGATTTTATTACCAAAAAGAAATATACAAAACTCAATACACATCCTAAAAGGCACAAGAATGTCACAAGGCAAGACCCAAAAAGCCTAGACCACTAAAATAAAAACTTAATAAGAAAATATATAATATTATAATAAATATGTATATGAAAAAAAAGCTTTTAAAATGATTGATGATGGAAACCAAAATGCCACATAGTCTCAATATTGATTCAATACGCTCAATAATGAATTTAAAAAATGCAATCATCCTCTGTATTTCAAAATAGAACTTGGAATGTTTTGTCTCATTGAAAGCCCTTACGCAAACTATGAATGATCTAAAATAATTAAGAAAAAATAAGAAAGCCCGAGTTTATTACAAAAACAGGAAAATGAAATAAAATCATAATAGATTAACACAAACTATACTATTTATCAAAACCCAAGAAATGTAAATTATGTTTTGATAATACTAAATTTTTTTAGCTGTAAGACGACATCGATAACTTTAAAAATTTGAGTTAAAGTATAACTAAAGAAGTGATAAATAAACATACCTCGCCAGTTGCACAACTGATTGAAAACTTGAGTCTGTTGTAGACAAAAAGACTGTGCCTCATTAGCTTAACAATGTTTTTAGCATACAAATACTTTTGGCAATCGTTATCGTCATTGAACTTAGTACACATGAGGAAATGTATCTTACGCAAGGCGTCGGGGAAAACTTGATAGAGCTCATTGAGAATTTTTCCAGACCAAGCATTTTGAATGACATCCCTGGCATGTTGACAAACAGTCCTCAAATATTTTAACACCCATATGTCTGAAGAATAATAGTCTGAAATTTATATAATGGTTTTTCTCCATAAGAAGGATAATATAGAACTTGTCATAGTGGCAGCTGATGGCCATCCCAATACTGAAAATAAGGAACAGACGGAATTCTAGCCAGCCAAAAACCCATCTCTGTGAGAGGCGTGGTATTATCTAAACAAATATATTAGTTGAAAATAAATGGATTCCTCTTCTGTATTTCATAAACTTTATAAATAAAGTGTGTCATCCTTACTTTATTGAAAAAAAGTGGATGGGAATAGTTATAAAACGCAATTCTCTTAACATAAGACAAAGTATGATAGTACCCACATCGTGGGTTAAAATCATAGGCGGGTTGAAAAAAGAGGAGACGAGTCGGGGGGTAAACTTCTAAATGAATAGTTCCGTCGTTGCATATACTATCTTTCTACAGTGTTGAACATCAACTATTATACCATGTATGGGGTCATGTATCGGATTTAGAGGAGGGCTGTTAACAAACTTGACCTTCCAAGTTAACCTTGACCCAATGTATCTACGACAAATCCTTAAATTGTTCAACAGATTACATTGAAACTGTTTCTTTCGTGAATATCATTAAGATATTCAATTATTTGATTAAGCAGTTTAACAAGTGATCTACTTAGTCAGAGAACTTTGTCCTCATAGGACACCCAAATTTCTTTAGGTGTTTGAATGTGATTAGTAAGCCAGTCGTCAAACATCTGTGCAAATGAAAAAGTAAAAGTGAAAAATTTATTGAAATTTTTTTTTTTTAAATCTATGTGAAAAAAAAAATTGATTGAAAAAAAAAATTTATTAGTCAAATTTTTAAATTTCTGTTTGAAAACCAATGTAAACTCAATTTTTGAGTTTATGTTTTTTCCTCAAATTTACAAACTGAGACAACCATTTATAAATCAAAAAAATTATCAAACAAGTTTTTATGACAATTTTTTAAAATTTTTGTAAATATAAACTAAAAACTGAAAACGAAATGGTTACCAAACAAACCCTTTATGTATCATCTCCTTTCTCCCAATCTAAATAAATAAATGAATAAAATGATTTTTTTTTTGGCAAGTGAGATTTTATTACCAAAAAGAAATATACAAAACTCAATACACACCCTAAAAGGCACAAGAATGTCACAAGGCAAAACCCAAAAAACTTAGACCACTAAAACAAAAACTTAATAAGAAAATATATACTATTATAATTGTTAGAAATTGGGCGCCCATGTGGCATGGCCCTTTGAGCTTTTTGAGCCTAAACCTCTTGAACCTTATCCATGTAAGTTTGAATTAAAATTCAAACTTATTTGGATAACCATTCAAGATATCTATATCTATCATATCATTGGATATGGATAGATAGATAGATATTGGTTATATATCAGATTATATGGTTAATCTAATATATTGAATCAGATACGTATATCAGATACGATATAGGGTTTTTACCCATAACCTTTTTCCCAGACTCTCCTCTCTCTCTGACTCTCTCCCATAAACAACGATCAAGCCTATTGCACTGTGATTTGTGTGGGTGATATTCACTATTGTAATATCACCCCATTGCTGGGTTGATTGACCAGATTCATGAAGCACGTGATTTACCCACGAGGTTCTTCGCTAAAAGGTATGATCTAAACATTTAATCCGCTGCGTTTTAATGCCTTTTGATTTACAATAATAAATATGTATATGAAGAAAATAACTTTTAAAATGATTGATGATAGAAACCAAAATGCCACATAGTCTCAATATTGATTCAATACGCTCAGTAATGAATTTTAAACAATGCAATCATCCCTTGCATTTCAAAATAGAACTTGGAATGTTTTGTCTCATTGAAAGCCCTTACGCAAACTATGAATGGTCTAAAATAATTAAGAAAAAATAAAAAAGCCCGAGTTTATTACAGAAACAGGCAAACCAAATAAAATCATAATAGATTAACACGGACTACACAATTTATCAAAACCCAAGAAATGTAAATTATGTTCTGATAACACTAAATTTTTTTAGCTGTAAGACGACATCCAAGTCTTTATTTAGTTGATCTTGTCAACTACTCTTGAGATAACTTTAAAAATTTGAGTTAAAGTATAACTAAAGAAGTGATAAATAAACATACCTCGTCAGTGGCACAACCGATTGAAAACTTGAGTTCGTTGCAGCCAAAAGGACTATGCCTCATTAGCTTAACAACGTTTTTAGCAGACAAATACTTTTGGCAGTCGTTATTGTCATTGAACTTAGTACACATGAGGAAATGTATCTTACGCAAGGCGTCAGGGAAAACTTAATAGAGCTCATTGAGAATTTTTCCAGACCAAGCATTTTGAATGACATCCCTGGCATGTTCACAAACGGTCCTCAAATATTTTATCACCCCATATGTCTAAAGAAAAACAGTCTGAAATTTATATAATGGTTTTTCTCCATGAGGAGGATAATATAGAAATTGTCGCAGTGGCGGCTGACAGCCATCCCAATACTGAAAATGAGGAACAGACGGAATTTTAGCTGGCCAAAAACCCATGTCTGTGAGAGGCGTGGTATTATCTAAACAAATATATCAGTTGAAAATAAATGGATTCCTCTTCTATATTTCATAAACTTTATAAATAAAGTGTGTCATCCTCACTTTATTGAAAAAAAAGTGGATGAGAATAGTTATAAAATGCAATTCTGTTAACATAAGACGAAGTATGATAGTACCCACATCGTGGGTTAAAATCATAGGTGGGTTGAAAAAAGAGGAGACGAGTTAGGGGATAAACTTCTAAATGAAATCGTTCTGTCACTTCATATACTATCTTTCTGAATTGTTGAACATCAACTATTATACCATGTATGGGGTCATGTATTGGATTTAGAGGAGGGTTGTTAACAAACTCGACCTTCCAAGTTAACCTTGACCCAACGTATCTATGACAAATATTTAAATTGTTCAATAGATTACCATTGAAACAGTTTCTTTCGTGAATATCATTTAGGTAGTCAATTATTTGATTAAGCAATTCAACAAGTGATCTACTTAGTATGAGAACTTTGTCCTCATAGAACTCCCATATTTCTTCAAGTGTCTGAATGTGATTAGTAAGCCAGTCATCAAACATATAAACAGATGAAAAAATTAAAAGAAAAAAATTATTTGAAAAAAAAAATTAATTGTAAAAAAAAACTGTTAGTTAAATTTTTAAATTTCTGTTTGAAAACCAATTTAACTCATTTTTTGAGTTTACGTTTTTTCCTCAAATTTACAAACTGAGACAACCATTTATAAACCAAAAAAAATTATCATACAAGTTTTTATGACAATTTTTTTAAATTTTTATAAATATAAACTAAAAACTGAAAACGAAATGGTTACCAAACAAACTCATAGTGTACGGACAAATCTTTTTTTCAGATTATGGTAAAACTTGGTTAGCATTCAAAATTTTTTTATTTTATTTTAAGAAGGATGGTCGTTAACTGCATTTTTTCTTAATGTTTATTTATTGCATAATACTATATGAGTAACTTTTTTTATTTGAAGTGTTTATATTCAAGTAAAAAGTGTTGTTAGTAATAATGGTTTTCCATAAAAATGTGACCGCTAATCATGTTTTGCCATAATTTGGAAATAAAATTTACCTGTACATTATTTAGTTAATTTTGAATTAAAAAAACATAAAACGGTTCAAGTCTGGAGTTGTGATCCTCAACTTCACTTGAAAGGAATTTTTGAGAAATGTTGTTGAAATTGGATTTGTAGAAAAAATAAATAAATAAATAAAATAAATTACAATAAACTTCTTAAACTAGACCTATTTGCATTTTGTCTCTTAATTTCAAAACTAACAATCTCAAATTATTATCTTATTACATTTAATACCTTCTGTTAGGATGTTGTTCTGGGATTTAAACAAAATTGTGAAGCGCATTACATACTTACTATTTTTTTAGGACGATAATATATGTTATTGATGTTTTCAAGACAATAATATCATAATCTAGTGCCCATTTGCACTTTGCCTTCCATATCTTACGCTCTGTTTGGTTTGGCGGAAAATATTTTTTAAAATATCTTTTTCATATTTTCTTGTGTTTGATATAATAGAAAACAAAAGTCAATAGAAAATATTTTTCATAGTCAATGGAAACAAGCCAAAGAAAATATTTTTCACTTTTAAAAGGTAGAAAAACGTTTTTCGTACTAAAATTTTACTAATGTGGATTCTTATGTACCCTTTTGCTCAGAAAATGAGAGAATTGGTAAAGAAGTCAATGTTTCTGAGAATTTTGATTTATTGAAATAAGAATTAGCCAACCCAGTTAAGTAAAAAGCCCAAATCTAATGAGAAATTGAAGAAACAAAAAGAAAATTTGAACATTTTTATGTACTAATTAAACAAAAAATTCATCTCCATATACCCAAATAGTCTTCGCAATGTTCAATTACTTGGATTTTTCTTTCACTAGGCTCAATTAACTGGAAGGTTTTGGTTATATTGGATAATGTTGGTCCACATTCTTATGTCTTTTCTTATCCTACATTTTCCTAGAAACCAAACAGAGCTTCTTTTGTTCTCAATTTTGATTCCTTTATCTATTCCTACATTTTAATGCATCTGAAGTGGGATGTCAATTGTTTAGTTCTTATTTTGTTCTTGTCTGTCTCATTTTCTCAGCAACCAAACAGAACATTATCAGTTAGTCTTTAGTCCCTGAAATCCCTAAGCAATCACTTCAATTAAAATCTAATTCTTTGTGTATTAGTGTACATTGTGTGTTAAAATTCTATAGCCCACTATGAAATTCAATGCCTTCAATGAGGAAGATCGACTTGGCAAGCAGTGGATTACATTAAGAGGCAAATTTGAAAAGAACAAAACTATAAAAACCGAAGCTTTACGTGGGACCTCATTTCACATGATCAAGCATTATCACAATAACATATGTAATGTTTTAGTTTTTCAATGAGTTGTTAATAGCTTTCTCTTTTTTTGTAGACCTTTCAGTTTGGATTATTTAGTTTTCGGCTGATGACAAGCTGAATAGATTATTTATTTCTTGTTAAAATATTTTAGGAGTTATCTCATTGAATTTTCTGAGTTGTTCATCTCAAGATAAAGCTTTTAGTAAATATGCTTTTTCTTTTTTCTTTTTTCAACCCAATTCTACTCCAAATTAATTTGAGAACCCAGTTTGAAGTTGACTGAGGGCAATGAGGAAACTAGTCTCTGACTAATAAAATTTTAGATAGCAGGACATTGTATGAATACTTTTCATCTCTTTATGGTTTACTGGTTGGGCTAGTTTCATGAGAGTCCTTGTTCACTTTGTTTTTTCATGACTTCTTCCTAATCAAGCATAAATGTGTCAGTCTGCAAACTTGTGGTTTGGTCATGACTGTGTTTGGTTTTTTATTTGGTTGCTGTCAGGGATTTGGATAATAAACCTCAGAATGCACTTTTTGACATCTTGAATGCAAAACTCTAGAATATGAGTTTTGCATTCTGCTCAAGCATGCATCTAGTTTGGTATGTCTGAGGTGTAAATACTAAAAAGCATGTAAACAATGTCCTTTGGCATTGGTATTGACTTGAAATGAATTCCCTCGAGGCCAGACCTAAATCATCTGGTGGGTCTAAATCACTTTTTCATGTCAATGAAATAAGACGTTGAGTTGGTGGTAGAATTTGCAGGTATAACTGATTCAAGAGTTGGAACACCATACTGTACAATACACAAAAATCTACAAAATATGTGGATTACATTATGATAGAAAGTTTATTTTAACATAGGAAGTGGATAGCTTCAGACATCATACATCGGAGAGCAATCCATTAACAGGGGCAGCATTATTCTGTTTCAGTTGGAAAGGCCTTATGTTTGCACATTGTAAAGACCAAAGAGTTGTGTTATCGTGCTAGATTACCTGAAAAATAATCTGAAGCCCCTATACTCCCCAAACTCATCTCATCAGTATCTCCTCTTCTGGCTAATTCAAGAATCACAGTGCCATCTGAACTAGGAACGGCCTCAGGGGACTTAACTGTACTGAACTGGTCATTACTCTTCTGCCAAGTCTCCTGCAGTTGCAGTGCATACCGGAGGTTACCCAACACATCATCCATCAATGGACGCTCAATCCCCTTATCACACACGCAATTTTCTGCAATCATGACGTATTCTTTCAAACATTTTGGTGCTATTTTGTCTATTAGATACAGTTCAATGATCTGATCAACGGTGCCCATTTTGATATTAGTTTTGAACCAACAAACTAAATTCACTTGATCCTCGTCCCTTGAATAGATCATTGGCTTCCTACCACACAACAGTTCAAGTAAAATGACACCGAACGAGTACACATCAAATTTTATAGTGAAATTTGCAGTGACATGGTATTCTGGATCGATATATCCCACGGTGCCTGTACTTGATTCAATGTCGGTTACCACTTTTGCATTCCAATTCTCATCCAACAGAATATTGGTCGACTTCAGGTTGCGATGAATGATTGTTTGCCTTGTACCCGCATGGAGGTATTGCAGTCCTCGTGCAACACCAATGCAAATCTCAAGTCGCTTTTCCCACTTAAGTGGATACTTGTTGGTTTTATAGAGGTGCTGGTAGAGAGGCCCATGGACCATATATTCGTAGACAAGGATCAGTTCATGCTTATCGATGCAGTATCCAATTAAAGAAACAATGTGGAGGTGACGGAGATGGGAGTGCACCTGGATCTCAGCCCTAAATTGGTCCAAGTTACTCTCTCTTGATGTTCCTTCTTTCCATCTTCTAATTGCCACCTCAAGATTCCCACGGTTGATACGGCCTCTATACAATTTAGTGTCAGCAGCTTGCCCGAACACCAAAAGCTCATGAAAATTATTTGTGACTGCTCGAATCTCTGCAAGAGAGAAACGATGGTACAATTGGATAACACCATCCGCAAATGGATCCCTACACAACTGCCATGACATGCCGTTCTTAGGACCTTTGTTCTTCCACTTTCTCCACCCAAGATCAATACCTTTAGCTACTACATCTGCAGTACTCAAAAACAGATTGCTTATTATTCCCTTGTGTCGAGATATACGGATATTGCCATGTGATGCCATTCCATGCTTGAGGCTCTCCACAACTTCACTCATTGTAGGCCTTCCTTTTGAATGATTATGTAAACATTTGTTAGCAACTTCTGCAAACACCTTCAGACAATTTGGTGATATTTGTCCTCTTATAGAGGGGTCAATGATTTCGTCAAGCATTCTCATTTTGATGCATTTTTGAGCCCATAGGGCTAGTCCGATTTGCTCCTCCTCAACACTTGTATCCACTGCTGGCCTCGCACATAACACTTCAAACAGAACCACACCAAAAGCATACACATCTGATTTCTTGGTTAGTCTACGAGTCAAGAAATATGTTGGATCTAAATAACCGAATGTGCCCTTAACATCTGTACTAACGTGGGTTTGCAAATGGCTTGTGTTTACCATTTTAGACAATCCAAAATCTGAGATCTTAGCTACCCAATTCTCGTCCAACAGAATGTTTGTGGTCTTCACGTCCCTGTGTATGACACCTTGCTCAGTATCCGTATGAAGGTAGTCCAATCCTTGGGCAGCACCAACACAAATCTTGAGCCTCTCCTCCCAAGTAAGATGATAAATATCATTCCCATTTCCTTTCCTACTATTTTTGTAGAGATGATCGGCAAGGGTCCCATTGGCCATGTATTCGTAAACAAGTATCATCTCCTCGCAATCATCAGAGTAGCCAATCAGAGTCACAAGATGTGTGTGCCTGAGCTTGGAAAGCGTCTTGATCTCAGTCCAAAACTCTGCTGCGCCTTGTTTGGACTCTGCATTCGACCGCTTAATGGCGACAGTGGTAGCTCCACCGTCGATGAACCCTTTATACACCTTACCGAATCCACCTTTCCCAATGACCAAAGCATCATCGAAGTTGTTGGTCGCGTATTGAATCTCAACAAATGAAAACCAACGGCACAATTCCTCGGATTGATACACGCCGTTTGCAGTTGTATTCCCACTGTCAAAAGCTGACATATTTCTCAGCTTTGGATCCCTACACGATCGAATATGTGGTTAGCACACAGGAATTGGACTGGCAATCAACCGATAGAATGAGACGATGAAGGAAGATAAGAGTGGAGGGATGAGAGAAGACATGAGGATCACAAAATGAAGATATGGAAGACTCAAATTGGGTCTCTCCTCAGGTCAACAACCTTACTATTACACCATTGAATTTCCAAGACAAAAGTGAAGATTCAATTTGACAAAATTGACGATTCAATAAACGAGGCATGCCTAATGAAACAAAACAATTTGACAAAGTCAATGCTTGAGTTGAGTGATATTGAGAAATACGTCATTGTAGCTCTATAAGAACTAGTTTTGTTTGATAGTGAAAATTATGTTCAACGGGATAAAAATGTATTCCGATTAAGGGGTTGTCAAAATTTAATCAACGTAATTTTTTACTGATATAAAGTATTTGATGAGATCTACACATTAAACGATTTGGATCATTGAAATGTGACCTGTTGTAGACCTAATAGCACGCTTTAGTTTACTATGTAAATTAGAGAGATTCCTCTCCCTTAGTTTTATATTTTGCAGGAAACGTGTGGGGGTAGACAGTATCAACGTGGGGCAAGTTATCCTGTTTTTTTGTTTGGGAATTCTATAGGATAAGATCATAAAATTTTCATCTTAATGTATTAACTAGCTATTAGTTTTATTAAATTTAATTTGTGAAGAAATTTTTAATTTTTTTTTCATAAATTTAAGGGTAAATTACAAATATACTCTTAGAGATTTGCTTAAAATACGAATTACTTTTTGTGGTTTGGAAAATTGCAAATACCTCCCTATCAGAATTTTTTATTTAACAAAATTAATTAAAAAAGTGAAATTTCTGACTGTTCATCTATACAATAATAAAATTATTTGAATTATTAATTGAAATAAAATTTTTACATTATTAAAAACTATTAATTAACTTGATGATTTCTAAATAAAAGGACTTATTTGTTATGAAATTAGAAACCTTAGGGGGTATAATGTAATTTATAGAACCACAGGGGTAATTTGTAATTTAGTAAACCTTAGGAGGTGTGTTTGTAATTTAAATTTAATATTTTTAATTAATAATAAATTTTTTTTGACATAACATGTTAACACGATATGAACCAAACACAGATTGAAAATGACATGGCATGATAAGACGAATTAATAAACGGGTCGGAGTATTGAGGTAATTCTAACATGAATCCGAGATGACACAACACAAATACAATCGAACATGATATGACGCTTACCCCTACATATAGTGCCTTAGATTTGTTCTGATTAGTGGAGAAAGTGAGATCCATAATTTTGTGTTGAGTGATTGAAAAACAACAAAAAGTATAATGTAAGTTTATTGGTGAAAATCATGAACACGTGCATCTCAAGAGTATGGAATAATTTTTCTGTCAAATTTCACAATGATCGAAGTTCAATAGACCATCCAATCAAAGCAATGAAAGGACTACTACTTGTTTTTTAGGTGAAAAAACGAAAGGACTACTACCAAACCTGCACTTTCTTCTCTCATGGCTGTCGCATGTAATACCTAGACTCTCACTTTAATTATTTTGGCTGGCTTTCTAGACTAGCTATTCCACTACCATTTTTTTTTTTTCTTTCTAAAGATGGGCTTCGACCACCTTCATGGGGCCGACCCAACCCAATCTTGGAAGTGGAATAGCTGTTGAGGAAAAGATTTCAGGTGTAATGGATGGTTGGGACGCTTGGATGATAACTTTTCTTTTAATATTAAAAAAAATATAAGTAATTTAGTAAATTGCACCAAATAGGGTCATAATTTTCTCAGGGCAATTTTAGATACAAATTCTTAAGCTTCACTTACCTATCAATCAGTATTCAACAGTTTAATAGGCATCTTAATTCAGCCCAGTGTTATCAAAGGCGAGCCTAAGCGCTCGCCTAAGCGTGAGGCGAGGCGAGGCGAGGCTTCAGCGCTTCATGCGTACTGAGGCGAGGCGAAATGGCAAGGCGATGGAGAAGCGCCTGAAGCGAGGCTTAGGCGATGAAGCGTGAGGCGAAACGAAGCAACGCTTCATCGTATTTTTGCCTGATTTAAGTTCGAATCATCTGCCGAAGTCGATCGTCTGCCGAAGTCGAATCATCTCTGGGTCTTCTTCTGCCGAAGTGAGTTCGAATCATCTTCCTTCTTCTGCCGAAGTGAGTTCGAATCATCTGGGCCCTAGATCGAATCATCTACCGAAGTTGATCGTCTGCCGAAGTCGAATCATCTCTGGGTCTTCTTCTACCAAGGTGAGTTCGAATCATCTTCCTTCTTCTGCCGAAGTGAGTTCGAATCATCTGGGCCCTAGTTCGAATCATCACCTACATCTCTTTGTTCGACTTCGAATTGAAGAAGAACACTGTCGAACTCGAACCTGTGTTAAAATTAATTGAATTATTTTTTAAAATTAATTTTTAATTCGCAAAAATTAATTTTTAAAATTAATTCAATTATTCAATTAATTATTTTAATTTCCTGTTATTCAATTAATTTCCTGTTATTCAATTAATTATTTTAATTCAATTAATTTGTTTAATTCAATTAATTTGTTTGTTTTAATTCAATTAATTTAATTAATTCAATTAATTTCCTGGTTATTCAATTAATTATTTTAATTCAATTAATTTGTTTAATTCAATTAATTTGTTTATTGTAATTCAATTAATTATTTTAATTCAATTAATTTCAACTATTTTAATTTCTTTATGTTCTTTAATGTTGTTAAAATATGTTCTTTAATTTCTTTATGCTGAAACATTGAATTGCTTGTTGGATAGAATTAATGAATTGCTTGAAAATATTTATATTTTTATCTATATCATTTATTTTAAAAAAATATCATTTTTGGTCGCCTCGCTTCGATGAAGCCCTCGCCTCGCCTCGTCGCCTCGCGCTTAGGCGTTCGGTGACCTTGTCGCCTCAGTTCGCTTTTCGCCTTAAATAACACTGATTCAGCCTATAAACTCTAATACCAAATGATAGAAATCTTATGGATAAAACTCACTCTTCAAAAGCAATTTGCAAGAAGTAAACATCGCAATAATTTGGGAGTATTTTCATACTCATATTTGAGTAGAGTGAGATTGAGAGATACACCATTGTAGCTCTATGAGCACTTGTTTTGTTTGATAGTGAAAACTGTTACTTGTGAGATTATCCATGGATGTAAGCTGAGCCGAATCACGTAATTCTTTAATGTTTTGTGTGATTGTATTTTCTCACTATTTTAATATTTATTTGTATTCTTATCCTCAATTTACATAATGATCATCAACTTTGGTGTTGTCGAGTTTTTTGAAAGCTCTCCGCACAACTAGGCCCGGCCCTGAGGGCAGGCCAAAGAGGCCTGCGCTTGGGCCCCCAAATTTGGGCTGAAAATAGGGCCCCAAAATATGATTTTGTGTTTTAGATATAAAAAAAAAAAAAATCCAAATACTATAAGCCCAATTGTATATGGGGCCTAATATATATATATATATATATATCATGATAGATTAGAGGCCCAACTGACATGGGCCCAAAAACAAGAAACACATTATAATTTATAATACCCACCTTGAGGCTAAGAACGTTGGTCACTAAAAGAAAAGAAACATGGAAAGAAAAACATCTCTCTCTCTCTCTTGGACTGATCTCTCTCTCGCATTGGACTGATGAAACTTTTAGTCCTCTCCTCTCCTCCATATTTGACGGACGCTGAGCATTAACAATTTTGGGCATCAAAACCGTGAGTCTCTCTCTCTCTCTCTCTCTCTCTCTCTATATATATATATATATATATATCACATTTAAATGGAGGAAGTTTTTGTCCTAATTTTTTTCCCTAATTTCTTGCCCTAATTTTTCCCCTAATTTTCCTCCTAATTTCTTGCCCTATATAATTTGTTCTTTAAATTAAAAAATTACCTAATTTATGTGCTTTAGTGGAAGTCTATAATTTTTGTTATGCTCTAATTCTAAAAGTATATTATTTACAGAGATCAGTGATTGTGAATTTGTGTGGATTTGTGATTAAAAAAGTTGTTGTAACTTATCGTTTTATCCATCAATTTTATTTTTTTTTTCAACGTAAGAAAGGCCCCATTTTCGAAGGTCGCCTTAAGCCCCCTAAATCTCAGGGTCAGCCCTACGCACAACTTATGATTGCTTGACTACAGAATAATTAAATAGGTTTTTACGAATTTGAAACCATGGATCCAACTAAGTACACCTCTTAGTCTACTCCTTTTAAACATAATTTAAGGGCTTGAACTGATTGAGACTATGGACCCATTAAAGAAATTTTCTGGCATTTGAAAATTTTCTCGATCTAGTATTTAATTTTGTATTTGAGGAAATATCATTTTGCCTCCCAAACTATCACGCGTTTTTCAATTTGACCCCCATGCTTCGATTTATTTCAATTTAGTAACTGAACTTTTAACAAATTGATCAATTTAACTCATGCCGTCACATTCCATCTACAATTGGACGAAATGTGCTGACGTGGCACCAAATTCATTTGGGATTTCATTTTACCTCCCAAACTATACCTTAAAAATCAATTTGCCCCCCAAATATAAAAAATTAAATTTAAATATTTAATAAATAATTTTTTTATCTCAATAATGAAAAAATTAAATTTTAAATAATATATACTTTGTAAAAAAATAATAAAAAATATAAAAATTCTCATTTTGAATTATGTTGAGACTATGAAGCGTGGATAATTTGACAAACATGTTGTACCCGTACCGGGTATTTACCAACGTATGATATTTCTGCTTATGTAGGGTACACAAAATATGTGCTCAAAATTTTCTTTCTTGATTTTTGGCCTACGTAGACATATCTACTATATATATATGCCGTGCCATACTTTAATTGAAAATAATATTTTTCTTCTACTACAAAGATAAAATTCTTTTTACTAAACTTCTTTTTCATTTTTAGTTTTGTGCTTAGCATGGTTTTAAAATTAAGTTATGGTTTATAAGTTATTTAATATAATAATATTTAATTTTATCTTATACCTATGCTTTTGGCATTAAATGTCAATTGTATGTTGGATTTAACAAATTAAACCATTTAATCAATTTTTGTATTATTTTAAATTAAAAATAAATATTTTTTTTACAAACGTATTAAACCATACCCATACTCATACCCTACATTTTAAAGATTTTACGATGTCGATATACTCATATCGTACCAATACTAGTACTCATACCCACACTTGTGCTTCATAGGTCTCAAATTATCTCGATTTGATTTTAGAGAAACTTATTGAGCTGAAAATTTCTTGACTACTCTATGCATGTGTGCATGTGCAATTCTAACTAGTTTATTACCCAAATTAATTTCAATAGAATTGATCGACTAATTGTCATGACCCGCTCCCCGTACCCAAGAGTTAAGCATCGTGATGGCCAGTAACTAAAGTTACCTCCGGCCAATTCTTAAACAAATTAATAAACGCAAGCGGAAGAAATATTTAAGTAAGGGTACCAAAATAATCATTGAAGCTTCTATTTTTTTATTACAAAAAATTATTGACAAAAAAGACCGATATTTACATATAAAAATCAATAAAAGTGCCATGTGTGTCTATTCCGCAGCCCTGCATCTAAGACCTTCCAAAAGCTATTTCTGAATTGCATGTTTCCTAAAAATTGGTAAACAACTATAAGCACATGGCAGAGCGAGAAATATTATACCAAGAGTATAAGGGACACGAAATAACCATGGATAGTTAGTTAGGCCAAAACATTTAAGATAACTTAGTCGGAACAAATAATCATTTAAATAGCAAAACTGAGATTATGTACATAATTAACCATAATCGCGGTAATTTGGTAAACAAATCATTTAAGTAGCAAAAACTGAAATACAGAAATTATGTAAGTAAATGACCATAACCACGGTACTGAACAGGACAGAGGTCACTAAAGTAACAGTCAGAACAGAGGTACGGATTTAAGAGGTGGCTCGTACGGATTCTAGAGGTGGCTCCCACAATAGTGTAGCACTTAGCTCCGCATAGCACTTTGCTCCGTACAGAACAGAGGTCAATGGATCCATGACAAACAGAGGACCACAAAGTGGTCAATCAGAGCCCAATGGTTATTTAAGTCCCCCAAGGCGTGAGACTCCCGTGGTGGTACTTACAAAACATAATTGTATATAAGGTCATACCCAAATATTCTTTAAAATATAAACAAACATATCCATGGGTTTCACTTTAGCAAATAGGGTTCAGAAAATAATCCATGTAACTGAAACCTTTATAAAACATAACTTTTATTAATATACTAATAAAACATAACTTGTGTAAAATAGATTTTGGTAAGTCAAAACATACGTAAAATACATTTTGGTGACTCAAGGTATAATATAACTCACCTTAACTTTAATACCTTACTCTTTCTTTCCACTATCAAAGACCCTCTCAATTTCCACTATTTTTTTCCTTCCTTTCTTTTCTTTTCCTCTCTTATTTCTTTATTCCTTTCTCTTCCTTTTCTTTTTCCTTTCTTTCTTTTCTTTCTTCTTTTCTTCGACCCAGATCAGCGCCTCTCTATTTATAGGGAATAAGGCACATACGTGGAAAATTCAATAATAAATTCACAGATTCATTCTTATCCTTAATAGATATTTAAGATAATTACACTTTAACCCAATATTTTAATATAATTATATAAATTAATTAATTCTTAATTAAATTACACATTATCGTATATCAACATAAAATTAATTATTTATTTTACTACCACATCTATTATTATTATTATTATTATTATTATTATTATTATTATTATTATTATTATTATTATTATTATTATTATTATTATTATTATCAATATTATTATTATTATTTATATTTTGACCCCTAGATTCATAATAATTATATTATTTTACAAAATTACAAATAATAATATATAATAAATTATATATTTTCCTAACTGAGATTAAATAATATTAGTATAAATTCTACAGAATAATTAAAAATCTGGGTTGTTACACTAATAGTAATTTCAAAATTGAGCGGGAAATTTTTTTCCAAATTCAGTAAGTAATCGATACAGGTACAACATGTTTGTCGAAGTATCTATGTTTCATAGTCTCAAGATAATTTTATATTTTTTTATTAACTTTTTGCAAAGTATATATTATTTAAAATTTAATTTTTTCATTGTTGAGATAAAAAATATTTGTTAAATATTTAAATTTAATTTTTTTATATTTGGGGGGTAAATTGATTTTTAAGGTATAGTTTGGGGGTAAAATGACTCTAAATGAACTTTGGTGCCACGTTAGCACATTTCATGCAATTGTAGACAGAATGTGACGATAGGGGTTAAATTGATCAATTTGTTGAAAGTCAAGTATTAAATTGAAATAAATTGAAGTATGGGGGTTAAATTAAAAAATGCGTGATAGTTTAGGGGGCAAAATGATATTTCCTCATTATATTTTGCAGCAAACATGTGAGAGTAGGTAGCGTCAATATGGGGCAACTCAGATGAGCTACCCTAGTCAGATGGTAGATCCTGTTTTTTTTGTTTGGGAAATCTATAGGATAAGATCATAGAATTTCCATCTTAATATATATTAGCTAAAGAATACTTTTGTACATATATATACTAGTGGTTGGGCACTGCGTTGCATGTAACACGTGATTTTTTTTATCAATTGTTAGTACTGTAATTATACGTACAATCACGCTGGGTACACCCAGTGGGTGTCGACCCCCAGTGACGTGGGGGCGCCCCACTGGTCAGTTTTTTTTTTTTTTTTTTATTTCAGTCCAATCACCCAGTGACATGTGGCACTGGGTGTCACTGGGTGTAAAGAATACTGGGGGTATAAGGCATTTTGCTTATACGTATATCTTAAATTGGTATGTGATATGTATACAAAATATGAAGACTTGTATGAGTAAATTGATCTGTATCCAAAATATAAATAAGTAAGAAATAAATACAAATTCGATTGAAGAATTTAAATGATAAATGAGAATAAATGAGAAATTTTATAAACATAAAATGTGCATGAGGTACATTATTTTTCTTGAACTTCACAACAGATAGAACAATTCCTATTTTAACTCGTCTAACTTTGCTTGGAGAACATGTTGCAATAGATCTTTTGTAATTTTTGTTTCACCATCTTCTTATTTTTCTTCTTATTCACCATTATAACTCATTATAATAAAAATATTTTGATGAATAAGAATTTGAGGCAATATCATATTGTTATGAATTTCAAATCCATTTTTCCTCAATAATGTAATTTTTCTGTGAGGGGAAAAAAGTACAATTATTGTCGTGATGGAGGTGCTTTGCAAAGTCTTGGTTAAAAGTGTGTGTCAAGGACACTTGTTCGTATGACATGTATGTGTATATATATGTATTGAGTGCTTGTTTAGAATAACCTACAAAAGTTAAAAGGTCAAAAAGTTACTAAGAAAGTCAAAAAATCCATACTATTTGGGGGAAGCTTTTGGAGGAAGCCTAGACGGCAAAATTATTATTTTGCCTTTTGAGTTCAACTACCCAAAAGTCAAAAAGTCATCAAGGGTAGAATAGTTATTTTGATTTTACTACAATATTTTATTACACATCTTTTCGTAAAAAGTCAAAAAGTTATTCTATAGCGACCCCGGTCCTTTCCTTTTAATTGTTGTATCAGGACTTATGTTCCGTAGACTCCGTTGTTATCAGATTGTTGTTATCGTCCTTTAATTTCTTATTTTTGAGTTATAGGATGTGTTGGGCAGGTTTGTGACAGGTCGGTTGAGTTTAGATGCCTAAACTAGTTGCCCAGATTTTGACCTGTCCGCTCGAGCGGGGAGTTTGACGCTCGAGCGGGGACCCTGTTGTTGCTTGTCCGCTCGAGCGGGGGTTTTGGCGCTCGAGCGGGAATATCACCCATCCAGTATTTCCTGTGTAGTGTTGGACGCTCGAGCGGGGGATTGGCCGCTCGAGCGGAAGGTTGTGAGTGACGCTCGAGCGGGGAGTTGGGAGCTCGAGCGGGGACCTGTCTGCAGAAACTTCTGGGAGTGTGCATCCGCCGCTCGAGCGGGAGTTTGGCCGCTCGAGCGGGAGTCTGTGAGTGGCGCTCGAGCGGGGGTTTCCACGCTCGAGCGGGGCGACTGTTATAAAAGGGCGAGATCCGACTTTCTGGACCATTTTTCATCTCCCCCTTATTTCTAAAACCCTAAAACCGTTTTCTCTCTCCCTACACACTTTCTCTCTTAGGTTTGATCTATTTAGGGTGTGTTTCTACCCTAGACCCTTTATTAAAAAGTTAGAGTGGGTCGAGAGCTTCAGTTTAATCTGAACAAGTTTGGATTTGGAGCACTTTGAGTTTGGATCTTCATCTCCATCTTCTTTTTTTGGGCTATTTCCTTGAGGTAGGGATCTCCTACTCCAATGTATACGTTTTGTTCTGAGTTTTAGCATTTTAATATGTTGGGGGTAGTTTGGTAATTTTGGAAAAAACCCTAGTTGTTGTATTAAATTGAATGGTATGTTTAATTTAAGGAAAATTGGGGAAATTGGTTGAATTCATTGCATTGAGGAATTTATTGATTAAATGGGGTAGTTGATTAATTTAAATCATTTGCCTATTGAATTGTTGATTTATTTATTTCCAGTCTAGAAATAACTGTTTTGGGCTATCGGTGGAGGATAGTCATGATTGTTGTAGACATTGCATGTGGATTAGGGATAACTGGAACTAATCACATTGTTTTAGTCATTAACTTTGACTGTTGAATTAATACAGACATTAAATGTATTGATTGTGTGTTGTATATGTTATGTGTTTACATGCATTGCATTGTTTGGGAGGAGATAGGGGATGTACTCCACGGTTTAGGGGAAGATAGGTGATGGACCTCTAAACCGGATTTTGTTTGGGAGAAGATAGGGGATGGACTCCATTAGCATCACTATTATGTGTGCTTATTTATATTGAAGTGTTTTATTGATACAGCACTAAAATGTGTATCAATCTGGAAGTATGAAGTGTTTTGATATGAGCCTGAGTCTCATTTGTGTTGTTGATATTGGACGTAATGTGAATATGCTATATAGTTTACAGTTGTAAGTTTGGTCAGGTTCTGAGCCATATTGATAATAATGGAAATTGATAAATGTCATAGACATTAGTGTCTTAAGACTGTATGTTGATATAATTGATTATCATGGTTAACCATCTATTAAATGCTAGGACTTTATTCAATGCTTATATTTGGTTTAGTATTTTTCTACTGGGCTGTGGCTCACCCTATATGGGAACATCATTTTCAAGTTCAGGTGATAAGCTACCTCTAAGGACTTAGCTTGGAAGGACTTGGATTGGAAGACTAGTTTAGTTATTTGTTTTGTTTTAATATTACATGTAATTACAAGCTGAGGGCTTAATTTGTAGTTGAGTTAGTACTCATATTTTATGTCCAAGTGTTGGCTTGGAAAGATGTAAGCCCATAGGGCATTTACTTTCATTATTACATGTAATGTCTTTATTTAAGGATACTCTGATGAATGAATTATGGTTTATTTTCTTAACTAATGCATCTTATTATTGTGTATGTTATGGGTTATTTTTGAGGGCGTTACATATTCCAAATATATATCTTTTTTTTCCCCTACTTTTTAAGCCAAAAAGTAAAAAAGTACATTTATATAACAGATCCCAAACAACCCCTGAATATAAGTTGATAGGAGAATAATACACAATTCTGCAGTTTTTTCCTAGCAAATATAACTATATTACTAAAACAATACATGTCAGAAAATGAAAGTATTCGATGGTAATATAGCATTACAGATTGACAATGTATGAATACAGTAACATATATAAATTTATATTTATATTTATTTTTTATATATATTTATATATGTAGACATTGATATATATAAGATATCACAAAAATAATATGTGAAATCTTTTGTAACAATATAACATAGGTAACAATGAGAAGTTAATTATTCATAATTAAATAGTTCGCCATAATATAGATGTTTAGTATTACATTTTTGTGTGAACGCACAGTTTTTTAATTATATTATTAAATTCACATAAAATTGAAAGGAAATTGTGAATAATTTGTGTAAATTAGAGATTAGTGAAGAAAGATTTAAAAAAATGGAAGTTTATAATAGTGTTTGGTTTGGTTTTTTCTTTCAAACTTTTGTTTTGAATTTTTTGATTTTCATGTTTTTTTGTCTTTGACACTTTTTTTTTTAATAACCCTGTCATTTTCTTTTTAGATTAACTTAATTTAATAATTTTATTTTAATTAACTTTTAAATTTAGATTCACTTAATCTAAATATACTTAGAAAATAATTTATTGTGTATTCTTTTTGGAAATTTTTTTATTAATATTAAATAAAAATAATAATAACAAAAAATATACATAATAAAAAAATCAGTACATGTTTAAATTTATAAATTTTTTTTTACTAATATTCTATTTAGATTATTAGATGTTAGATTTTCATTAAAAGTATAATTTAAATATAAAATATGAAGAAATTTTAGTATCTTTAATCACCAAAACTGAGAAAATATAAAAACCAAAAACTGAAAAATAGATTTAAAAAATAAAACTAACGAAAGTGGTTCTTGTTTAGAATTTTAACATCATACCTTGTTATTAAAGTACAATGTAAAATTACAGTTCATAAAATATAATTTAAACAAAAAGAAAGTGTATAAAGATAACCTGCAAATTTTTGAGATGTGGCACAAATCTCTATTTTAAAAACGCATGCGCTTTTCTCTGTCTAGATTCGAATTACTGCATACAATTTTAAGATTCAACCAAAATTATTCACAGTGATTTGATCCATGATGGAGAATTATAAATATTATGTATATCAGTATAGAAGCAGACACAATAAATAAAAAAGAGTAATTATTTTTTGTTTTTCAATCATCATCAATATAAAAAATAAGGAGATGACTTTCTTTCTTTTTTTTAGATAAGAAGGCAGACAGTTTGTTTATATTTATATAGGACTCTTGAAAACAGATATATAACTTTTGAGTGTTCAATTTCAAAAAATAAAGAAATAGTTGGTTTATATAGAACTCCTCATAATTTAGAAAATATAGTATATTTGAGAGGGTAAAATTGACATTTTAAAAAAGTAAAAAACATGTAAGTTCTTCACACTTTTATAATAGTAGTAGATAGTAGATTTATTAGTGGTTAGACACTTGTGTTACATGTGACACGTAATTTTTCATTAATTGTTAATATTATAATTATGCATGTCTCTTAAATTGGTATGTGATATATATATATATACAAAGTGTGATGACTTGTATGGGTAAATTGATCTGTATCAAAAATACAACCAAGCAAAAAATGAATATATACTTAGCTGAAGAATTTAAATAATAAATGAGAAATTTTATTGATCGGAGTCTAAATATTACAAATTTGACCCGCTAATATACACTATTAATCTATTATTTGTATTATTTTATAATTTTATATAGTATTATGTGTTGTATACATTTCAAATGTTTATATATAAATTGTTGTATATATTATAATGTAATATAATTTATATTATATTATATTAATAATATTATATAAATAATAAATATAATAAAATAAATAATAAGTAAAATCTATTGGAGGCGAAATTTCACGTGCAATCCATATGTATACATTATATTATACAAATTATTGTAATAATAAAAAGCAAAAAAAAAAGAAAAAGAAAAATAAGATAAAATAAAATAAAAACAAAAGCAATTAATGGAAGAGATAAAACAACAATAATAGCTGACTCGAAAAATCATAGCTCGAATGGTTCAAAACACCCAAAGCGACGTCATTTTAGGTGTAAAACAATGTCGTTTCGACACATTCGAACCATTCGAGCCACAAAAATTTGGACCACCAAACATTTTCTGAGATAAAATTCAACCACCCCTGTCAATCTATATATATACATATATATTATATAATATTATATTATTTACTTTTTTATTTGTCTTTTGCAGGTTGCTCTTAGCCTATAAAAGGAAAGAAGTGGAGGAGAGTTTTTGTATCATCTCCTTGCTCCCAATCTAACTACATGAACGAATAAAATTATCCTTTTTTGGCAAGTGATATTTTATTATCAAAAAGAAATATACAAAACTCAATACAGACCCTAAAAGGCACAAGAATGTCACAAGGCAAGACCCAAAAAGCCTAGACCACTAAAACAAAAACTTAATAAGAAAATATATAATATTATAATAAATATGTATATGAAAAAAAACCTTTTAAATGATTGATGATGGAAACCAAAATGCCACATAGTCTCAATATTGATTCAATACGCTCAATAATGAATTTAAAAAAATGCAATCATCCTTTGTATTTCAAAAAAAACTTGGAATGTTTTGTCTGATTGAAAGCCCTTACGCAAACTATGAATGGTCTAAAATAATTAAGAAAAATAAAAAAGCTCGGGTTTATTACAGAAACAGGAAAACCAAATAAAATCATAATAGATTAACACGGACTATACTATTTATCAAAACCAAAAATGTAAATTATGTTCTGATAATACTAAATTTTTTTAGCTGTAAGACGACATCCAATTCTTTATTTAGTTGATCTTGTCAACTACTCTTCAGATAACTTTAAAAATTTGAGTTAAAGTATAACTAAAGAAGTGATAAATAAACATACCTCGTCAGTTGCACAACCGATTGAAAACTTGAGTCCGTTGTAGCCAAAAGGACTGTGCCTCATTAGCTTAACAATGCTTTTAGCAGACAAATACTTTTGGCAATCGTTATCGTCATTGAACTTACTACACATGAGGAAATGTATCTTACGCAAGGCGTCGGGGAAAATTTGATAGTGCTCATTGAGAATTTTTCCAGACCAAACATTTTGAATGACATCCCTGGCATGTTCGCAAACGGTCCTCAAATATTTTATCACCCCATATGTCTGAAGAATAACAGTCTGAAATTTATATAATGGTTTTTCTCCATGAGGAGGATAATATAGAACTTGCCGTAGTGGCGGCTGACAGCCATCCCAATACTGAAAATGAGGAACAGACGGAATTCTAGCCAGCCAAAAACCCATGTGGCGTGGTATTATCTAAACAAATATATCAGTTGAAAATAAATGGATTCCTCTTCTGTATTTCATAAACTTTATAAATAAAGTGTGTCATTCTCACTTTATTGAAAAAAAAGTGGATGTGAATAGTTATAAAATGCAATTCTCTTAACATAAGACAAAGTATGATAGTACCCACATCGTGGGTTAAAATCGTAGGTAGGTTGAAAAAAGAGAAGACAAGTTGGGGGATAAACTTCTAAATGGAACAGCTCCGTCGCTGCATATACTATCTTTCTGAAGTGTTGAATATCAACTATTATACCATGTATGGGGTCATGTATCGGATTTAGAGGAGGGCTGTTAACAAACTCAGCCTTCCAAGTTAACCTTGACACAACGTATCTACGACAAATCCTTAAATTGTTCAATAGATTACCGTTGAAACTGTTTCTTTCGTGAATATCATTCAGATAGTCAATTATTTGATTAAGCAGTTCAACAAGTGATCTACTTAGTCTGAGAATTGTGTCCTCATAGGACACCCAAATTTCTTCAGGTGTCTGAATGTGATTAGTAAGCCAGTCGTCAAACATCTATGCAAATGAAAAAAGTAAAAGAGAAAAATTTATTTAAAAAAATTTAATTGAAAAAAAAATTTTGTTAGTCAAATTTTAAAATTTCTGTTTGGAAAACCAATGTAAACTCATTTTTGAGTTTACGTTTTTTCCTCAATTTACAAACTGAGACAACCATTTATAAAAAAAATTATCAAACAAGTTTTTAATGACATTTTTTAAAAATTTTTGTAAATATAAATGAAAAACTGAAACGAATGGTTACCAAACAAGCCCTTGTTATCATCTTCTTTCTCTCCCAATCTGTAGCGATCCCGGTCCTTTCTCCTTTGGGTGTTTGTATCCGGACTTAGTTCCGAGGATTCCGGTTGTTGTTTTGAGCTGTTTCTATCCTTCAATTCTTTAAATTTGGGTTTAGAATGTTTTGGGCAGGTTGGTTGCAGATTGGTTGAGTTTAGGAACCGAGTCTGCCTGTCCAGTTTTTGACTTGGTCGCTCGAGCGAGCTTCTCTTCGCTCGAGCGAGGCTTTTGTTTTTGGTCCGTCGCTCGAGCCAGCCTTTCTTTCCTCGAGCGAGCGTTGCGTCTAGTACTTAGACCTGAGAGCAGTGTTTGTTGGCTCGAGCGAGCTTCTCTTCGCTCGAGCGAGGTCTGTTTCTTGTGTCTGGTCGCTCGAGCGACCAGGTCTTCGCTCGAGCGAGCCTGTCCAGTTTATAAACTCAGCAGCGGGGAAAAATAACATTTTTCTCCTTCTTTCTTTCTTGAAACCCTAGCAGCCGAGAGTCTCTCTCTCTAAACATACTCTCTCTAGATTTCATCTCTTTCTTCTATAAATCCATCCTAGGTCCTTTGTTAAAAAGGTAGAGGAGAGTGAGGGCTACATTTTAATCTGAAGAATTGTGGATTTGGAGCACTTGGATTTCGGGTCAATCTTCTCCATTTGGGTTCTCCTTTGAGGTAGGGATTCTCCTTGTTTCTTTTCAATACTCCATCTATAGATAGACATGTGGTAGTTTTTGTATTGCATAAAAACAGTATATCATGTTGGATTTATTAAAAATCATGGGGTTGAACCTTGGGTTGACTGTTGGAGTTGGGTTTATTATCATTAGTTATGGTTTAGGCTAATTGGGGTGTTAATTAGCATGTTGTTGTTGAAAGGAGAGAAAACCCTAATTTTATTTGATTTAATAAATTAATAGAGGGGTTTGATCGTTGGGCAAATACTTATGATTTTGGGTCTTCAATGTGATCATTGTTGTTTGTTGTTAATAATTGAGCCTTTTAGGTCAATATTGAGAAAGAGGGAGGAAAACCCTAGTTTAATGATTATAACTTAATTTGCATAATTAAATTGGAGTGGCTTGGAAAAGAATGTAATGGGTTAAAATGAGTTATGGCCTTATTGTCCAGGGAATTGAATTTGTGGAGGCAAAAGGTATGAGAGTTGGATTATTGTAATGTGAGTGTTGAACACACATATGTGGAGGTTGTATCTTTAACTGCCATGTTAGTTTTGTTGAAGGGTTTGTGGTCTCATGATAATTGAGTCTGTTAATAGATGTACAACATACCTGCATCTAGAGGTTTTGTCCTTGGTCATCGGTGGAGGATGACACGGTTGTGTTGAATTGTTGTGTATGCATTACACCATTGATTGTTTGTGTATATGACGTTGTGTTTATATGCATTACTTGTGTATGGGAGGAGATAGGGGATGTACTCCACGGTTTAGGGGAAGATAGGGGATGTACCTCTAAACCGGTTAATGATTATGGGAAGATAGGGGATGAACCCAGGTTGTTGCTCATATGCACACCTATAGCAGAGATATAGCTTTTATGCTTATCTATTGAAGTGTGATACAGCTCATATGCTTGTCCACTGAAGTGTTTTGTTTATATGATATCACTAAAATGTGTATCAGTTGTGAAGTACGGAAGTGGTTTTTGTGAGATTGATACGATACCAACATGTGTATTCGTTATGTTATCAGATATGTTTAACTTGATTTGTTATTCCTGTTGAATTGGAAATATTGTTAATAAGAGATGAAACCCCTGTTGAGTTATTTGGCCAGGTTCTGAGCCATAAATGGAAGGTGAATTGTGCCATAGACTATGTGTCATAGGCAATGTAGACATTCGTGTCATGAAATTGTAAATGGGTTATCTTGTGTTAATCACGTATCAGTTGCTACCCCTTGTCTTTTAGAAGTGTAAAGAGAATCAAACATTTTAGAAATATGTTCTAGAAAGGCACATCTGTTGTATGTGTGGAAATTGGAGAATAGTAGTGGTCTTAGTGAATTTATTTCCTAAGTAATTGTTATGTATAAAAGATTGGGAACGGGGTTAATGAAAGGAAAAAGGGAAAGATGAATCGCTTATAGCGTTGAATGAAATAGTTGTTTTTGAGAAAAGTTTATATATATATATATATATATATTGTCTAAACTGTCACATTATTATTCTAGTACGAGAAAGAGTGTTCATGATCATAGCTATCTGTACTGTTGTTATTGTTGAGGATCATGTTGAGATCCCTACTGGACTATATGTTCATCCCACGTTGTTGAATCTTTTTCAGGTGTTTAGCAGGATGTGCTACAAGATTTGGATCTTCTTGTTTGTTGGCCACGGGGCCTCTTTGTTGTTGGCGGAATGCCATATGTGTAAAAGGGTTACACCCTTCATTTGATTATTTAATGTTGTAAGCCCAAGGGCAATTTATTAAGTATGATCATGTTGTATTTACTTGCATACGAATGAGAGAATTGTTGTTCATTGCTATGAATTGAATTATGAGTTTATTTCCGCATGTTATCTCTGAAATTGAATTAAGTTAATGAACTTGGTAATGACTTTAGTAATAAAAAGTGGGGCGTGACAACTTGGTATCAGAGCTACCGGGTTTGAATACCTTGAGCTCGTGGGAAGTGGTTTTTACCACAGTGGGTTTACTACGTGTAGTGAGGACGTTGCATATAGATACCATGAGAATTAGGACTTATGTGTTGCATTTATGTGAGCATGGGATTCAGTCTCTTGGATAGTATTCATAGCCGGTGAACTTGCTTTGAGGTCCTTTTGGAAACGCGCCTGATCAACGTGGTTTCTGATAGGAATTCCTTGAGAGTTCCGGGATGAGTGGCTATCTTTGTGGACTTGATTCGATTATGTGTTTACATGTTTAGATGTTTATATGCAGTAGAGATGTAATGTTTGAGGCTAAGTGTGTCTTGTGACTTACCAGTAGTAGGGTGTGCCTCGGAGAAGGCTATTGTGTTGGCACTAAGTGTATTTTAATTTGTGCTTTATAGGATGTCTACACGAGGAGTAGAGGTCGGTTGAGTAGTAGGAACGTCGGGAGGGGCACAGCAGTTCCTTTAGTACCGCCGTTGCAGCATCGGCTGTCGGCGAGGATGTCGCACGTGAGATTGTGAGAGCAGTGCAAGACGCCCTAGCTCGTATTGAGGGTGGCAGAGGGCATGCTCTCAAGCTTACTGAGGAGTTCTTTCGCTCCGGCCTCCAGAGTTTGTGGGGGAGGCTAAACCGTTGGAGGCAGAGAGTTGGTTGGAAGCAGATTACTAAGACTCTTGATATGCTCAGAGTCGAAGATGAGGAGTTGAGGGTTTCTTTGGCGACTTTTCAGTTGAAGAGTGATGCGAGTTATTGGTGGAAGAAGACTAAGAATAATGTGGGTGGCACGTGGGTTGCTTTTACCGAGGCCTTTTGGGCCAAGTATTTCCCTCCTTCTGCTCGGGAAAGGTTGAGGGAACAGTTTTGGAGTTGCGTCAGGATGACACTCCTATGGCACAGTTTGAGATGCTATGTGATAGTTTGTCGAGGTTTGCTCCAGAGTTGGTGACAACAGAGGAGCGTCGTTGTTTTGAGTTCGAAAGGCGGTTGTGTTTCGATATTCGGGAGAAGGTAGCTGAATCCTTGTGGAAGGATTACTATACTTTAGTTGAGGCAGCGGCCCATGTGGAGGCCCTGATTGCTAATGATGATGGGGTCTTGGGGAGGTTCAGGTTTCAGACCAGTCTCTGAGTAGAAGGTCTGGCGGTTGTTTTGTTTGTGGCCAGCTGGGCCATGGTAGACGTTCTTGTCCTTTGCGAGGGGCGACTAATTAGTTAGCCCTATAGTGTTACCGTGGAGAGGGACTTTTTGTAATGTTGGCCGGTGGTGTATCATGTATATTGATTTTGTTGTGGACTGGTGTACTGAGGGATGCTGAGGCACCATGCTTATGTATCGCATTTATATGCATAGTGTTGTTTGTTTAATCCTCATGTATTGGGGAGTATGTATGAAATTTCGAACTCTCTATTTATTTTGAGAAGTTGTTAATGGGGTCAAGGATCCTAGCGTTGTTGCTTGCTTGGCACTGTATATTGCGTTAACTATGTGTTGGTTTGTGAATCTTGTTCATGTTAGAGTTTGATTGTTGAGAACGGGAACCCGTGGGCGTATGTGTTAGATATGATGGTTTCGAGAGTTGTGCAATATTAGCAAGGTTATGTGGGATTTGTGCCTCGGGTTAGCGGGAATGGTACTTGTTTATTGGTTTGTGTTTTGGGCTTTGCTAGTAGCTAGTTCATGGTGACCCCATCGGTGGTATGGGGGTAGTGTTCGTGTGGTGATTGGTTATTAATTGTTAGGGATGGTTTGTGAGTGGATGCAGGCAGCATTCTTTAAAGGAAGAACAGTTTGTGTTCTAGAGTAACGAGAATAGCGTTGGTCGAATTATCCTTCTTGGTTGGGTTATTGTGATTAAGGTTGACCATGTCGGTCTTCGGTCGAGGAGATGAGTAGGCTTACTATGCAGCCATGGGGAGGGAAATGGTGATACCCTTAGACGCAGTGTTGATGCGGTTTAAATTGAGGAGATCCAGTGAGATTCCAAAATTTGGGGATTTATGTAGAGAACTCCGTGTTTGGGGTTAGTAATTTGAGTGGCACATCAGTGTGTGGATTACTGAGTGTGGAGTTTGTTGAGTTGATTTGTCAGCTTATTGGTATTGTGTTTTGGGTTGGCATTGATCACCTTGAGGATAGTTTTGATTGTTGTAGACCTTGCAAGTGGCTTAGGTATAACTGAAAATAAGTCATTTATTTTGACTGTTGAATTAATACAGAGCATTCATGTATTGATTATGTGTTGTATATGGCAAGTGTGTATTACATTGCATATGCATTTTGTTGTTGGAGGAGATAGGGGATGTACTCCACGGTTTAGGGGAAGATAGGGGATGGACCTCTAAACCGGATTTGTTGGGAGGAGATAGGGGATGGACTCCATTAGCATCACTTATGTGTGTGCTCATTGATAATAGAAATATTTCTATTTGTTGTTAATATGATATAGCTAATATGCTTATCTGTGGTGAAGTGAAAAAAATGCTTTATATGAGTTGCTATCTCATTTTATTGTTTGACCAGGTGTATGTTATTAAACTGATTAAGTAAAGGGAGGCGGGATGAAATTGCAAAACCATGAATTTCTTATGCCTTATGTGTTAGTAGCACTGTATTTATTTCTATTAACTATCATTATAGAAATGTTATGCTTCGTGTTGGTTTTGGCATCACTATATGAGTGATAGTTGTTGCTAATAGTATGTTGAAAAGGATTTGGAAATTTTTTTTTTCTTTCCTAGTGTTTCGGCCACCTAAAGGTGTTGTTGAGAAATTGATTTAAATCAAGGATTTTGAGGAATTCTAAATGAATCTTTTAGTAAATAAACAGTGGATGATTTTGTGTTTTGGATAACACTGTATTTGTGAAAAATATTTACAAAACTGTTGAGCTTCGCATGGAAAATGAAAGATTTATTTTGGAATGTTGACATTGAAAATTTGACTATCTTTGAGAAATGTCGCTTGAACAAGAAAATGTTTTCTTATTGTTTACTCATAAGATTTGCTTGGGTTGGCTTTCAGGAATCTTGTTGTTGAGTAGTGACTTAGCTTGAAGCGCTAGTAAGTTGTTGGTTATTGCCTCAGGAAAGGTTTGGTTTGTTAAGGTTTTCATACCTAAGCGTTGTTGTTTGGAATGTATTCCCTTCGTGAGTCTCTTCTTTGGTAAGAGTGGCTTGACGGTTTGTAGTGAGAGCGGTGTCACTCCTAGTATTGGGGGGGCAATGTTGGTATTGAGTAATTAGTTGGCCTTGTGTTTTGGCGCATCCTTAATTTCGGGGACGAAATTCTTTAAGGGGGGGAGGTTGTAGCGATCCCGGTCCTTTCTCCTTTGGGTGTTTGTATCCGGACTTAGTTCCGAGGATTCCGGTTGTTGTTTTGAGCTGTTTCTATCCTTCAATTCTTTAAATTTGGGTTTAGAATGTTTTGGGCAGGTTGGTTGCAGATTGGTTGAGTTTAGGAACCGAGTCTGCCTGTCCAGTTTTTGACTTGGTCGCTCGAGCGAGCTTCTCTTCGCTCGAGCGAGGCTTTTGTTTTTGGTCCGTCGCTCGAGCCAGCCTTTCTTCGCTCGAGCGAGCGTTGCGTCTAGTACTTAGACCTGAGAGCAGTGTTTGTTGGCTCGAGCGAGCTTCTCTTCGCTCGAGCGAGGTCTGTTTCTTGTGTCTGGTCGCTCGAGCGACCAGGTCTTCGCTCGAGCGAGCCTGTCCAGTTTATAAACTCAGCAGCGGGGAAAAATAACATTTTTCTCCTTCTTTCTTTCTTGAAACCCTAGCAGCCGAGAGTCTCTCTCTCTAAACATACTCTCTCTCTAGATTTCATCTCTTTCTTCTATAAATCCATCCTAGGTCCTTTGTTAAAAAGGTAGAGGAGAGTGAGGGCTACATTTTAATCTGAAGAATTGTGGATTTGGAGCACTTGGATTTCGGGTCAATCTTCTCCATTTGGGTTCTCCTTTGAGGTAGGGATTCTCCTTGTTTCTTTTCAATACTCCATCTATAGATAGACATGTGGTAGTTTTTGTATTGCATAAAAACAGTATATCATGTTGGATTTATTAAAAATCATGGGGTTGAACCTTGGGTTGACTGTTGGAGTTGGGTTTATTATCATTAGTTATGGTTTAGGCTAATTGGGGTGTTAATTAGCATGTTGTTGTTGAAAGGAGAGAAAACCCTAATTTTATTTGATTTAATAAATTAATAGAGGGGTTGTGATCGTTGGGCAAATACTTATGTATTTTGGGTCTTCAATGTGATCATTGTTGTTTGTTGTTAATAATTGAGCCTTTTAGGTCAATATTGAGAAAGAGGGAGGAAAACCCTAGTTTAATGATTATAACTTAATTTGCATAATTAAATTGGAGTGGCTTGGAAAAGAATGTAATGGGTTAAAATGAGTTATGGCCTTATTGTCCAGGGAATTGAATTTGTGGAGGCAAAAGGTATGAGAGTTGGATTATTGTAATGTGAGTGTTGAACACACATATGTGGAGGTTGTATCTTTAACTGCCATGTTAGTTTTGTTGAAGGGTTTGTGGTCTCATGATAATTGAGTCTGTTAATAGATGTACAACATACCTGCATCTAGAGGTTTTGTCCTTGGTCATCGGTGGAGGATGACACGGTTGTGTTGAATTGTTGTGTATGCATTACACCATTGATTGTTTGTGTATATGACGTTGTGTTTATATGCATTACTTGTGTATGGGAGGAGATAGGGGATGTACTCCACGGTTTAGGGGAAGATAGGGGATGTACCTCTAAACCGGTTAATGATTATGGGAAGATAGGGGATGAACCCAAGGTTGTTGCTCATATGCACACCTATTGCAGAGATACAGCTCATGCTTATCTATTGAAGTGTGATACAGCTCATATGCTTGTCCACTGAAGTGTTTGTTTATTTGTTTTGATATAGCACTAAAATGTGTATCAGTTGTGAAGTACGGAAGTGGTTTTTGTGAGATTGATACGATACCAACATGTGTATTCGTTATGTTATCAGATATGTTTAACTTGATTTGTTATTCCTGTTGAATTGGAAATATTGTTAATAAGAGATGAAACCCCTGTTGAGTTATTTGGCCAGGTTCTGAGCCATAAATGGAAGGTGAATTGTGCCATAGACTATGTGTCATAGGCAATGTAGACATTCGTGTCATGAAATTGTAAATGGGTTATCTTGTGTTAATCACGTATCAGTTGCTACCCCTTGTCTTTTAGAAGTGTAAAGAGAATCAAACATTTTAGAAATATGTTCTAGAAAGGCACATCTGTTGTATGTGTGGAAATTGGAGAATAGTAGTGGTCTTAGTGAATTTATTTCCTAAGTAATTGGTTATGTATAAAAGATTGGGAACGGGGTTAATGAAAGGAAAAAGGGAAAGATGAATCGCTTATAGCGTTGAATGAAATAGTTGTTTTTGAGAAAAGTTTATATATATATATATATATTGTCTAAACTGTCACATTATTATTCTAGTACGAGAAAGAGTGTTCATGATCATAGCTATCTGTACTGTTGTTATTGTTGAGGATCATGTTGAGATCCCTACTGGACTATATGTTCATCCCACGTTGTTGAATCTTTTTCAGGTGTTTAGCAGGATGTGCTACAAGATTTGGATCTTCTTAATTGTTGGCCACGGGGCCTCTTTGTTGTTGGCGGAATGCCATATGTGTAAAAGGGTTACACCCTTCATTTGATTATTTAATGTTGTAAGCCTGAGGGCAATTTATTTAAGGATGCTCATGTTGTATTTAGTTTTCATTCGAATGAGAGAATTGTTGTTCATTACTTTTAATGGAACATTTGACTTTATTTCCGCATGTTATCTCTGAAATTGAATTAAGTTAAGGAACTTGGTAATGACTTCAAGTAATAAAAAGTGGGGCGTGACACAATCTAAATAAATAAACGAATAAAATGATCTTTTTTTGGCAAGTGAGATTTGATTACCAAAAAGAAATATACAAAACTCAATACATATCCTAAAAGGCACAGGAATGTCACAAGGCAAGACCCAAAAAACCTAGACCACTAAAACAAAAACTTAATAAGAAAATACATACTATTATAATAAATATGTATATGAAGAAAATAACTTTTAAAATGATTGATGATAGAAACCAAAATGCCACATAGTCTCAATATTGATTCAATACGCTCAATAATGAATTTAAAAAATGCAATCATCCCTTGTATTTCAAAATAGAACTTGGAATGTTTTGTCTCATTGAAAGCCCTTACGCAAACTATGAATGGTCTAAAATAATTAAGAAAAAATAAAAAAAGCCCGAGTTTATTACAGAAACAGGCAAACCAAATAAAATCATAATAGATTAACACGGACTATACAATTTATCAAAACCCAAGAAATGTAAATTATGTTCTGATAACACTAAATTTTTTTAGCTGTAAGACGACATCCAAGTCTTTATTTAGTTGATCTTGTCAACTACTCTTGAGATAACTTTAAAAATTTGAGTTAAAGTATAACTAAAGAAGTGATAAATAAACATACCTCGTTAGTGGCACAACCAATGGAAAACTTGAGTTCGTTGCAGCCAAAAGGACTATGCCTCATTAGGTTAACAATGTTTTTAGCAAATAAATACTTTTGGCAATCGTTATCATCATTGAACTTAGTACACATGAGGTGGCATGTTCACAAATGGTCCTCAAATATTTTATCACCCCATATGCCTAAAGAATAACAGTCTGAAATTTATATAATGGTTTTTCTCCATGAGGAGGATAATATAGAACTTGTCGCAATGGCGGCTGACAGCCATCCCAGTACTGAAAATAAGGAACAGACGGAATTTTAGCCAGCCAAAAACCCATGTCTGTGAGAGGCGTGGTATTATCTAAACAAATATATCAGTTGAAAATAAATGGATTCCTCTTATGTATTTCATAAACTTTACAAATAAAGTGTGTCATTCTCACTTTATTGAAAAAAAGTGGATGGGAATAGTTATAAAATGCAATTCTCTTAACATAAGACAAAGTATGATAGTACCCACATTGTGGGTCAAAATCATAAGTGGGTTGAAAAAAGAGGAGACGAGTCGGGGGATAAACTTCTAAATGAAATCGTTCTGTCGCTTCATATACTATCTTTCTGAAGTGTTGAACATCAACTATTATACCATGTATGGGGTCATGTATCGGAATTAGAGGAGGGTTGTTAACAAACTCGACCTTCCAAGTTAATCTTGACCCAACGTATCTACGACAAATCCTTAAATTGTTCAACAAATTACCGTTGAAACTATTTCTTTTGTGAATATCATTCAGATAGTCAATTATTTGATTAAGCAGTTCAACAAGTGATCTACTTAGTCTAAGAACTTTGTCCTCATAGAACTCCCATATTCCTTCAGGTGTCTGAATGTGATTAGTAAGCCAGTTATCAAACATCTGTACAGATGAAAAAATTAAAAGAAAAAAAATTAATTGAAAAAAAAAATTGTTAGTCAAATTTTTAAATTTCTGTTTGAAAACCAATGTAAACTCAGTTTATGTTTTTTTCTCAAATTTACAAACTGAGACAACCATTTATAAACCAAAAAAAATTATCATACAAGTTTTTATGACAATTTTTAAAAAAATTTATAAATATAAACTAAAAACTAAAAATGAAATGGTTATCAAACAAGCCCATAGTGTACGGACAAATCTTTTTTTTCAGATTATGGTAAAACTTGGTTAGCATTCAAAAATTTTTTATTTTATTTTAAGAAGGATGGTCGTTAACTGCATTTGTTCTTAATGTTTATTTATGGCATAATACTATATGAGTAACTTTATTTTATTTAAAGTGTTTATATTCAAGTAAAAAGTGTTGTTAGTAATAATGGTTTTCAATAAAAATGTGACTGCTAATCATGTTTTACCATAATTTGGAAATAAAATTTACCTGTACATTATTTAGTTAATTTTGAATTAAAAAAAACATAAAACGGTTCAAGTCTGGAGTTGTGATCCTCAACTTCACTTGAAAGGAACTGTTGAGAAATGTTGTTGAAATTGGATTTGTAGAAAAAAAATAAAAATAAATAAATAAAATAAATTACAATAAACTTCTTAAACTAGACCTATTTGCATTTTGTCTCTTAATTTCAAAACTAACCATCTCAAATTATTATCTTATTACATTTAATATCTTCTGTTAGGATGTTGTTCTGGGATTTAAACAAAATTGTGAAGCGCAATACATACTTACTACTTTTTTAGGACGATAATATATGTTATTGATGTTTTTAAGACAATAATATCATAATCTAGTGCCCATTTGCACTTTGCCTTCCATATCTTACGCTCTGTTTGGTTTGACGGAAAATATTTTTTGAAATATCTTTTTCGTGTTTTCTTGTGTTTGATATAATAGAAACGAAAGTCAATGGAAAATATTTTTCATAGTCAATGGAAATAAGCCAAAGAAAATATTTTTCACTTTTAAAAGGCAGGAAAACTTTTTTCGGACTAAAATTTTACTAATGTGGATTTTTGTGTACCCTTGTGCTCAGAAAATGAGGGAATTGGTAAAGAAGTCAATGTTTCTGAGAATTTTGATTTATTGAAATAAGAATTAGCCAACCCAGTTAAGTAAAAAGCCCAAATCTAAGGAGAGATTGAAGAAACAAAAAGAAAATTTGAACATTTTTATGTACTAATTAAACAAAAAATTCATCTCCATATACCCAAATAGTCTTCGCAATGTTCAATTACTTGGATTTTTCTTTCACTAGGCTCAATTAACTGGAAGGTTTTGGTTATATTGGATAATGTTGGTCCACATTCTTATGTCTTTTCTTATCCTACATTTTCCTAGAAACCAAACAGAGCTTCTTTTGTTCTCAATTTTGATTCCTTTATCTATTCCTACATTTTAATGCCTCTGAAGTGGGATGTCAATTGTTTAGTTCTTATTTTGTTCTTGTCTGTCTCATTTTCTCAGCAACCAATCAGAACATTATCAATTAGTCTTTAGTCCCTGAAATCCCTAAGCAATCACTTCAATTAAAATCTAATTCTTTGTGTATTAGTGTACATTGTGTGTTAAAATTCTATAGCCCACTATGAAATTCAATGCCTTCAATGAGGAAGATCGACTTGGCAAGCAGTGGATTACATTACGTGGGACCTCATTTCACATGATCTAGCATTATCACAATAACATATGTAATGTTTTAGTTTCTCAATGAGTTGTTAATAGCTTTCTCTTTTTTTGTAGACCTTTCAGTTTGGATTATTTAGTTTTTGGCTGATGACAAGCTGAATTGATTATTTATTTCTTGTTAAAATATTTTAGGAGTACCTCATTGAATTTTCTGAGTTGTTTATCTCAAGATAAAGCTTTTAGTAAATATGCATTTTTTTTTTTTCCAACCCAATTCTACTTCAAATTAATTTTAGATAGCAGGACATTGTATGAATACTTTTCATCTTTTTATGGTTTACTGGTTGGGCTAGTTTCATGAGAGTCCTTGTTCACTTTGTTTTTTCATGACTTCTTCCTAATCAAGCATAAATGTGTCAGTCTGCAAACTTGTGGTTTGGTCATGACTGTGTTTAGTTTTTTATTTGGTTGCTGTTAGGGATTTGGATAATAAACTTCAGAATGCACTTTTTGACATCTTGAAGGCAAGGGGGGTAAATGATGACCTTTCTGTTTTCTTGCATGAATATATGATGAACAAGGATTGAATTGAGATTATTCAATGGTTGAGAAAAATTAAACTTTTCGAGGAGAAATAGGGGACTACATAGATATAATATTTCATCTACTATACTAGGTGTCAAACTTTTCCATTGATTAAGAAAGTTTTGCTCTAGGCTATTGTCTAATTTCATGTCTAATATTTCATGACAATCTATTGTTGGTATGTCTGAGGAGTAAATACTAAAAAGCATGTAAACAATGTCAATGAAATGAATTCCCTCGAGGCTAGACCTAAATCATCTGGTGGGTCTAAATCTCTTTTTCATGTCAATGAAATAAGATGTTGAGTTGGTGGTAGAATTTGCTAGGTATAACTGATTCAAGAGTTGGAACACCATATGTGGATTACATTATGATAGAAAGTTTATTTTAACATAGGAAGTGGATAGCTTCAGACATCATACATAGGAGAGAAATCCATTAACAGGGGCAACATTATTCTGTTTCAGTTGGAAAGGCCAATGTTTGCACATTGTAAAGACCAAAGAGTTGTGCTACCGTGCTAGATTACCTGAAAAATAATCTGAATCCCCTATACTCGTCAAATTCATCTCATCAATATCTCCTCTTCTGGCTAATTCAACAATCACAGTGCCATCCGAACTAGGAACAGCCTCAGGGGATTTAATTGTACTGAACTGGTCATTACTATTCTGCCAAGTCTCCTGCAGTTGCAATGCATACCGGAGGTTACCCAACACATCGTCCATCGATGGACGCTCAATCCCCTTATCACACACGCAATTTTCTGCATTCATGACATATTCTTTCAAACATTTTGGTGCTATTTTGTCAATTAGATACGAATCAATGATCTGATCAATAGTGCCCCTTTTGATATTAGTTTTGAACCAACAAACTAAATTCACTTGATCCTTGTCCCTTGAATAGATCATTGGCTTCCTACCACAACAGTTCAAGTAAAGTGACACCGAACGAGTACACATCGGATTTTATAGTAAAATTTGCATTGACATGGTATTCTGGATCGATATATCCCACGGTGCCTGTACTTGATTCAATGTCGGTTACCACTTTCGCATTCCAATTCTCATCCAACAGAATATTGGTCGGCTTCAGGTTGCGATGAATGATTGTTTGCCTTGTACCCGCATGGAGGTATTGCAGTCCTCGTGCAACACCAATGCAAATCTCAAGTCGCTTTTCCCACTTAAGTGGATACTTGTTGGCTTCATAGAGGTGATGGTAGAGAGACCCATGGACCATATATTCGTAGACAAGGATCACTTCACGCTTATCAATGCAGTATCCAATTAAAGAAACAATGTGGAGGTGACGGAGATGGGAGTGCACCTGGAGCTCAGCCCTAAATTGGTCCAAGTTCCTCTCTCTTGATGTTCTTTCTTTCCACCTTTTAATTGCCACCTCAAGATTCCCACTGCTGATATGGCCTCTATACACTTTGACGTCACCACGGAGCCTCATCCCCACAGGCTGAAGAAAATTATTTGTAGCTGCTTGAATCTCTGCAAGAGAGAAACGATGGTACAATTTGATTACACCATCCCCAAATGGATCCCTACCCAACTGCCATGACATGCCGTTCTTAGGACCTTTGTTCTTCCACTTTCTCCACCCAAGATCAATACCTTTAGCTACTACATCTGCAGTACTCAAAAACAGATTGCTTATTATTCCCTTGTGTCGAGATATACGGATATTGCCATGTGATGCCATTCCATGCTTGAGGCTCTCCACAACTTCACTCATTGTAGGCCTTCCTTTTGAATGATTATGCAAACATTTGTTAGCAACTTCTGCAAACACCTTCAGACAATTTGGTGATATTTGTCCTCTTATAGAGGGATCAATGATTTCATCAAGCATTCCCTTTTTGATGCATTTTTGAGCCCATAGGGCTAGTCCGATTTGCTCCTCCTCAACACTTGTATCCACTGCTGGCCTCGCACATAACACTTCAAACAGAACCACACCAAAGGCATACACATCTGATTTCTTGGTTAGTCTACGAGTCAAGAAATATGATGGATCTAAATAACCGAATGTGCCCTTAACATCTGTACTAACGTGGGTTTGCAAATGGCTTGTGTTTACCATTTTAGGCAATCCAAAATCTGAGATCTTAGCTACCCAATTCTCGTCCAACAGAATGTTTGTGGTCTTCACGTCCCTGTGTATGACACCTTTCTCAGTATCCGTATGAAGGTAGTCCAATCCTTGGGCAGCACCAATACAAATCTTGAGCCTCTCCTCCCAAGTAAGATGATAAATATCATTCCCATTTCCTTCCCTACTATTTTTGTAGAGATGATCGGCAAGCGTCCCATTGGCCATGTATTCGTAAACAAGTATCATCTCCTCGCAATCATCAGAGTAGCCGATCAGAGTCACAAGATGTGTGTACCTGAGCTTGGAAAGCGTCTTGATCTCAGTCCAAAACTCTGCTGCGCCTTGTTTGGACTCTGCATTCGACCGCTTAATGGCGACAGTGGTAGCTCCACCGTCAATGAACCCTTTATACACCTTACCGAATCCACCTTTCCCAATGACCAAAGCATCAGCGAAATCGTTGGTCGCGGATTGAATCTCGACAAATGAAAACCAACGGCACAATTCCTCGGATTGATACACACCGTTTGTAGTTGTATTCCCACTGCCAAAAGCTGACATATTTATCAGATTTGGATCCCTACACGATCGAATATGTGGTTAGCACACAGGATTTTGACTGGCAATCAACCGTTTGTAGAATGAGACGATGAAGGAAGATAAGAGTGGAGGGATGAGAGAAGACGTGAGGGTCACAAAATGAAGATATGGAAGACTCAAATGGTTGGCTGTGCTCCATTGACTTTCCACGACAAAAGTGAAGATTCAATAAACTAAGCATGCCTAATGAAACAAAACAATTTGACAAAGTGAAGATTCAGCCAACACATCCCAGTTTTTGGGCAATAATTTGGGAGTATTTTTATACTTATATTTGAGTAGAGTGATATTGAGAGATACGCGATTGTAGCTCTATGAAAATAGTCTGAAGACAACGTATCTCAGGACTAATCGTCCGATGGATTACAATTCCCCTTATACAGTCCGTCCAAACAAACAATCAACGTGATTTTTTACTAGTATATGTATAACATACTCGATGAGCTCTACATATTGAACGATTCGAATAATTAAAATAGAACCCATCATAGACCCAATAGTACACTCTAGTCTACCATGTGAATTAGGGAGAAGCCACTCCCTTAATTTTATATCTTGCGGCAAACGTGTGAGAGCAGCAGCATCAACGTGGGGCAAGTTATCCTATTTTTTTGTTTGGGAATTCTATAGGATATGATCATAGAATTTTCATCTTAGGATGTGTTTGTTTGGACGGACTGCATAAGAGGAATTGTAATCCATCGAATTGTTAGTCCTGGGATACGTTGTCTTCGGACTATTTAGTTGGACTGGATTTATATCCTATGTTTATTTAGTCATGGGATTAGATGTCTGAATTAGACTATTTTTAGTGAATCCAATGTTTGGTTAGACAGACTGGATAAGGATAAACGTTCAAAATACTATTTTATCCTTGTAATTTATAATTTTTATTTAATATATAATTTTAAATTTGTAATCTATAATTTATAATTTAACAACACTAAAAAATTTTAATTTATAAGGCCATAATTTTAAATTTATTATTTTCAATTAAATTAAATCTATAATTTATATTTTTTATTTAATATATAATTTTAAATTAACAACACTGAAAAAATAATTTTATTTAATATATAAATTTAATTTTTTAACAACACTAAACAAATTTAATTTATAAGGCCATAATTTTTAATTAATATTTTTAATTAAATTTAATTTATAATTTATAATTTATATTTTTTATTTAATATATAACAACACTAAAAAATAATTTTATTTAATATATAAATTTAATTTTTTAACAACACTAAAAAATTATAAGGCCATAATTTTTAATTTATTATTTTTAAATAAATTATAATTTATATTTTTTATTTAATACATAATTTTAAATTAACAACACTAAAAAAATAATTTATAAATGTTCAAAAGACTATTTTACCCTTTTTCCAATTGCTTATTAAGTAATAGCATGAGGGAAAAATGGACATTTCACACATTAGTCTCCATGGGATACTAATCCCGTGGAAATAATCTCACCCCTCCCCCTATGATACAATAATCCCTCATATGAGGGATTAATACTATTAATCCGGAGCAAAAAAATTGAACCAAACAATAATCCCATGAAATAATCTCTCAAAACAAAACTAGCTATTAGTTTTATTAAATTTAACTTGTGAAGAAATATTTAATTTTTTTTCATAAATTTAATATTTTTAGTTAATAGTGAAATTTTTTTGACATAACATGTTAATACGATATGAACCAAACACAGACCGAAAATGACACAACACGATAACACGAATTAATAAACGGGTTGGAGTATTGAGGTAATTCTGACACAAACTCGAGATGACACGACACAAATGCAATCCAACATGACACGATGCTTACCCCTACATATAATGCCTCAGATTTGTCCTGATTAGTGGAGAAAGTGAGACTCATAATTTGTATTGAGTGATTGAAAAATAACAAAAAGTATAATGTATGTTGATTGGTGAAAATCACAAACATGTGGGTCTCACTAGTATCAAATAATTTTTTGTCAAATTTCACAATGATCGAAGTTCAATAGACCATCCCATCAGAGCAATGAAAGGACTACTACTTTTTTTTAGGCAACAATGATACAAACCCCTCACAATTTCCCATCCCACTACTCCCCACACATACGTGGAGATTAGTGATTGAAAAAAAATAAAATAAAATAAATAAAAAAAAATAAAAAACCTTGTCAATCAGCATCCCACCACCCAGTGGGAGTACTGGGGTCTCTCCCATTTTCCTTTTTTAGGTGAAAAAACGAAAGGACTACTACTAAACCTGCACTTTCTTCTCTCATGGCAGTCGCATGTAATACTTGGACTCCCACTTTAATTATTTTGGCTGGCTTTCTAGACTAGCTATTCCACTACCAGAAATATTTATTTATTTATTTATTTTTTCTTTTTTTTCTTTTTTCTCCCCTAAAGATGGGCTTCGACCACCTACTTGGGGCCAAGGTTCTAAATATCGGCCGGTACGTACCGTACCGGCCGGTTCGTACCGGAAATTTGGAGTGCCGCCTCGGATACTAACCGGTATACCGGGGAGAACGAAATTCACAGGTATAGCGGCCGATTCCCGCTACGTATCGGCCTGAATCCGATACAAGAACGATATTGTTCCGATACGCCGGTTCACTTCAACCTAAGCTTCCTCCTTTGGCTATGTGGTAGAGTTCACTTCAACCTTGAGGAGACAACAACCTGCAAATAAAAACCATCAACAAACCCAAACCCAAACCCTCAATCGGACCACACCAAACCCAACAACAACCCTCAATCGGACCACACCAAACCCATCCATCGATTTTGTACCAAACCAAACCCAAATCCTCAATTAAACCCAAACCATCCACCGATCTTGCAAAGTATTGTAAGGAGAACCATCGAATCGAACCCAAATCCATCTCCTAGTGGCACCGCCGCACCGAATCAAACCCAAATCCATCTCCCCGGGCACCGCCGCACCGCTCGCGAGCTTCTTCAAAGGTTTGTTACAATGCTCTGTTTTGTTTTGAGACGTTGTGTTGTGTACTAGTGTGTAGTTCATTTTTATATTTGTTTTTTTTTTTTTTTTTTTTTTTTTTTGTAATTGCTATATTTGTTGATGATGTCTATTTTGTTTTTTAATTTTTATTTAAGCCTCACATTTTGTGGTTATGTGGTTATATTATGGTGTGGGATGGGAGATATTAATATATATATATATATATATTTATGATTGTTTAAATATTAATATATATATTTTTAGTTGAGCAAGGGAAAAAAAATAAATAAATATTGAAATCAAGATTTTCGATAAATTTGGATTGTTCATTGTTCAATAAATTTGGATCCACAAAATCTAACAGGTTGTTCAATAAATTTGGATCCACAAACAAGGTTAGTGGAAATGTTTGGGATTGTTCATTTTTTTTTAAAAAAAAAAAGAGATTTAATATTTCAAATTTTTTATTTTTATTTAAAGAGGTTTAATCTGTTAGATTTTTTATTTCAGATTTTTTTATTATTTCAGATTTTTTAATCGGTCAAGTTTTTTTATTTCAGATTTTTTTTATGTCAAATTTTTTTAAAGAAGTTTCATTTGTCAGATTTTTTTTAAAGAGGTTTAAATTAATTATTAAGTGAAGAGATTTAATATTTTAATTTGTTGTACATTGGATGTATTTCATTGTTGAAAATAAGTAAAAAAAAAATATTTCCACATCAATTTTTTTATTAAAAGTTTAACATATATGTCAAATAAAAGCTTGAGACTAAGATAAATACATATCATTTAGTTAAAAATGAGTCAAAAGTGCTCCTACATATCAAAATTTTGATTAAAATGTGATAAATTAAGGCTAAAAGAGTAAAAAAAATGCATAAAATTGAGTTTTAGAGAGATTGCTAATGATTTTTGAAATTTCACGGTCGCGACACCCGATTCCTGATACGTACCGGTCGATACTACTGATACCGATACTCCGCGACCGATACCGTTACGTTACCCGATACCGCGATTTAGAACTATGCTTGGGGCTGACCCAACCCAATCTTGGAAGTGGAATAGCTGTTGAGGAAAAAAATTCAGGTGTAATGGATGGTTGGGACGCTTGGAAGATAACTTTTCTTTTAATATTAAAAAAAATATAAGTAATTTAGTAAATTGCTCCAAATAGGGTCATAATTTTCTCAGGGCAATATTAGATGCAAATTCTTAAGCTTCACTTACTATCAATCAGTATTCAACAGTTTAATAGGCATCTTAATTCAGCATATAAATTCTAATACCAAATGATAGAATCTTCTGGATAAAACTCACTCTTCAAAAGCAATTTGCAAGAAGTAAACATCGCAATAATTTGGAAGTATTTTTACACTCATATTTGAGTAGGGTGAGATTGAGAGATACACCATTGTAGCTTTGATAGTGAAAACTGTTATGTGAGATTATCTGTGGATGTAGGCTAAGCCGAATCACGTAATTCTTTAATGTCTTGTGTGATTGTCTTTTTCTCACTATTTTAATATTTATTTGTATTCTTGTTCTCAATTTACATAATGATCAACTTTGGTGTTGTTGAGTTTTTGAAAGCTCTCCGCACTACTTATAATTGCTTGACTACTGAATAATTAAATAGATTTTTGCGAATTTGAAACCATGGATCCAACTAGGTACACCTCTTAGTCCACTCCTTTTAAACATAATTTAAGCACTTGAACTGATTGAGACTATGGAACCATTTAAGAAATTTTCTGGCATTTGAAAATTTTCTCGGTCTAGTGTTTAATTTTATATTTTGCAGCAAACGTGTGAGAGTAGACAGCATCAATGTGGGGCAAGTCAGATGAACTGCCCTAGTCAGATGGTAGATCCTGTTTTTTTGTTTGGGAATTCTGTAGGATAAGATCATAGAATTTTCATCTTAATATATATTAGCTAAAGAATACTTTTGTACATATATATATATATATATATATATTAGTGGTTAGACACTTGTGTTGCACGTGTCACATAATTTTTCATTAACTGTTAATATTATAATTATGCGTGTCTCTTAAATTGGTATGTGATATATATACAAAGTGTGGAGACTTGTATGAGTAAATTGATCTGTATCCAAAATACAATTAAGTGAAAAATGAATACATACTCGACTGAAGAATTTAAATAATAAATGAGAAATTTTATTGATCGGAGTCTAAATATTACACATTTGACCCGCTAACATACACTATTAATCCATTATTTGTATTATTTTATAATTTTATATAGTATTATGTGTTTTCATACATTTTAAGTGTGTATATATACATTGTTGTATATATTATAATATAATATAATATATATTATTTTAATAATATCATATAAATAATAAATATAATAAAATAAATAAATAAGTAAAATCTATCAGCTGTGAAATTCACATGCAATCCATATGTATATATTATATTATAAAAATTATTGAAATAATAAAAAGTAAATAAAAAATAAAATAAAATAAAAACAAAAGCAATTAATGGGAGAGATGAAATTCAACCACCCCTGTCAATCTATATATATATATATATATATTATAATATTATATTATTTACTTTTTTATTTGTCTTTTTCAGGTTGCTCTTTTTTAGTCAATGAAAGTCAATGGTGACTAAAATTTTTAATCACCAGTCATTGAAGGCCAGTCGGCGATAGTATTGGCGACTAAATGCATATTGGTCGCTAATTCTCTTCTTTTTGCCTACTAAAAGTAACTTAATCCCTAATTGACACCTTTTGGCGACTAAAATTATAGTCGCCGAAAGTTCTCAAATAAAAATAAATTTCACTTTCAACAACTAAAATGTTTAGTCGCTAATATGTTTTTGTCGCAAATATTCCTACATTTAGCAACCAAATATTTTAGTCACCGTTTTATGTCACATTTAGCCACCAAATATTTTAGTCGCCGTTATTGCTACGACTAAACATTTTAGTGGCCAAAAAATAAATATTTTAGTTGCATTGCATTTTACGACAAAATATTTAGTCGGCAAAAGTTTTTTTTTTTCTCATCTTAATTTGTTTTGGCTACTAATTATTTAGTCGGCAAAGTTTTTTTTTTTTTCCCTGCTAAATATTTAGTCACAAAAAGCCTATGCTTACTTATTTGGCTGCCAAATATTTAGTTGCCAAAAACTTCGCTTTTTTTTTTTTTTTTGCTACTAAATGTTTAGTCGCCAAAAACTTTATTTAGTATTTTTTAATTAATTTCTCGACAACCTATATTTATTTCATTATTCATGCAACTTGTACCCTGCATATAAACAAAATAATATATATATAGCAATTATATTACCACTCATTCCACAACGTGCACACATTTCACTTTCAACCATCTAAAAAATTTATATTTAACGTCAAATTTTAAATGTAATAGAAATTCCATACATACCCGTATAACCCGACCTAAAAAATGTAATTCAATAAAAATGTGACTGCTAATCATGTTTTACCAGCGTTCAAAAAAAAAAAAACAATCATGTTCTTCCATAATTTGGAAATAAAATTTATATGTACATTGTTTGTTTAATTTGGATTGAAAAAATATAGACTGGTTAAAGTCTGGAGTTGTGATCCTTAGCTTCACTTAAAAGGAACTGTTGAGAAATTCTGTTTGAAATTGGATTTGTAGAAATTTGGGTTTGTTTGGTTTGCATCTCAAGATACAATTTTTGAGAAATTTTTTTAAAATTTTGTTTGATTCAAACTTTTTGAAAAAAAAAAAAAATCCAAAATCATCTTTTCTTTCCTAAACATCAATCAATCACTTTTTCTCTCTCCTCTCTCCTTCTCAATCATTTTTTTCTCTCACATACATCTACTCAACTACAACAAAATATCAAATCATCCCAAACTCTCAAACTTCAAAACTATTTTCAAAATATACAACCAAACAAATCAAAAAAAATTCTAAACTCTCTTCCCATTTTTTTTAATTTAAATTAATTTCAAAATACAAACCAAACACATCCAAAATTTCTATTTCGTTTCTCTTTTCTGTTTACAAATCTAAAAGTCAAACATAACCTAACTTGCAAGTTAGGTTATTGTGTGGAGTTGGTTGTTGACATGGTATAGGAACAAGGTTTGAATAAAACATATTAGATATTTAAATGTTGAATTTATACCTAAAGTGACTGTTTACTCATTGAATAACTCTCACACAAATTCTTTTTTTTTTTTTAATAAAGAAAATATCAAATCAGAGGAATTTAAAAAAAATAATAATTAAAAATTAGTGAGAAACACTATATAATATTAATAATTATAATTATAATTTATTTTTTATGAATATGTAATTATTTTTATAAAATTTCACTGGGTATAATTACCCCTTTTTAATATTTGCCATTTTTCTTCCGAAAATGAAACGTTTTAGATTTTAAAATTCAGCCACAAATGTGAATTTGAAAAAAAAAAAATTTGAATTCAGATAAATGAACTTATTGGACAATTTTTCCTTTTTCTTTTTTTGTCGCACCTTCTTCTGTCTTTTTCTTTTTAATTTTTGTAACACCCGCATCCTTTCATCCATTGGAGTGTGTATTTAATTCCCTTATTTTCATTTTTGGGAGTCCTTGGAGTTGTTAAATGTTAGTTTTGGAGGAGTATAATCCGATTTAAACTCGTTGGGTTTGTTTGTTCGCGTTGTTCTTGTCAAAAAGTTCCTTGAAAACTTAGAAATTCTATTCTGGGGTCGACACCAGCCTTCCTAAGGGTCGACCCTTACCTGTTGGTGAAATTTCTGGAAGTGTTGCTGGAATTTAGGGTCGACACTAGCCTTAGTGGTGTCGACACCGGCCTCTTGTTGCTATCCACAAAGGTCAACACCAGTTTGGGAATGGTTGACCCTTGTATGTTGCTGAATCTAGAAGTTGCCTACTGAAATTTAGTGTCGACACCAGTCTGGGAGGTGTCAACACCTTGCTTGTTGCACAAATTGCTTTTCATCCTGAAGAGCCGACACCTCTGCCCGAAGGGTCAACACTTGCGTGTAATTTTCAGCCTTTTGGACTGGTTTGGGCCCTACTTTTGGGGGGTTTTCGACTTGTTCTTTTCATTTGAATTTGGGGCTATTATTCTATTAATACCTTGCTACTATAAATAGGCTCCAAACATATTTTCATTTCACTTTTCTCCTCTTTCCTCTCTCTCAAACCGTGAGTTCTCTTCTCTTTCTCTAAAACTCAAACTTTTCATTTAAATCTCTAGATCTACTCACCTAGAGTGATCTTTTCACCTTGGTTCTTTGAGAAAGAGTGTAGATCTCGTCAAGGGCTTCATTTTGATCCGAATAGTTCGTGGTTTCATCGCTGGTGAATTTTGGGTTGTCATCTCCTTGCTTCAAGAGGTAGGGGTCTCTACTTCTCTTTCAATACCTTCATTTATAGATAGATTTGTAGTATTTTCTTTATATAAATACAAAAATTTATATTTTTATGCATATTGTGATGAATCATGAGATTGGGGGTTAGGGTTTGAAGAGAGTTGGGTTTACTTGTTGGGTTATGATCTTGAGTCATGAGTTTGGGTGTAAAAGTAATAGAAGGGTTGGAATAAAATGTGTTTTTGTGAAAAGCTTTAATTTCTCTTAAAAATCCTAGTCTGGCTCATGAGGATGGTTAATGGTTTTGCTTCAATTGATAGTGAAATCATGAAATTGAGGTGTTATATTACACATGTACAAGTTTAACTGAAATGTTAAAGAGTCTGAAAAATTTAGGTAAAAGTTGTGATTGAACTCTTAATGTTGATGTTTTAAATTATGTTATAATATCAAACCAAACTTGAGGGAAAAGAAATTACTAATGGTATGGATGATATGAGCTTTGTGTTGAAATGATTGTGTTGAATTTTGTTGTGCGTTATGTGAATTGTATTGGGTTATGTTGTGCTGAGTTGAGTTGGGTTATGTTGTGTTGAGTTGAGTTGGGTTGTGTTGAGTTTGGTTGAGTTGTGTCGTGTGGAGTTGAGTTGTGTTGGGTTGAGTTGAGTTGTGTTGTGGTTGGTACCCGCGCGGGGAGTTGAAAAGGTTTTTGGGAGCCCATGTCCCACCATATAATAGTCGGCAAATATGGAGGATGGTTTTAAAATTGAAAAATGATTTTTCGGTGCCCACGGCCGTCCGTATAATAACCAGTAAATGTGGGGGTGGTTTGAATTCAAAGTGCCCAATTGCCTTGTCTAGGCTTATCGCTGGACGAATGTGGGACAAATATTTTTGGATGTCCATACAGTCCTGCCGTATAATAGCCGGCAACAGTGGAAAAATGATTTTTAGGTGTCCACATAGTCCTGCCGTATAATAGTCGGCAAAAGTGAAAAAACGGATGGTTTTTGAAAATGTTTTGGGTGCCCATGTCCTGCCGTATAATAGCCGGCAAATGTGGGGAATGGTTTTAAAAAGTTTAAAAATGGTTTTTGAAAAAATGTGATTTTTGGAAGAAAATGGCTTTTGAGAAAATGGTTTTTGGGAGTTCACTTCCCGCCGTAAAATAGCTGGCAAAAGGTGGAAAGTATTATGGATTGGGTGCCTGCTGTCCCGCCGTATCAAGTCAGCAAAAGGTGTAATGTGTTGAGAAATGTGTTGAGTCGATGATAATGTGTGTGAATTGAGATGAACTTATGAAATTACAATTGATGTGTAATTTGGCATGGAAAGGGAATGTATATAGAAATTATCTGAAGAAATTGAATTAAAAGGGTTTATTATCCTTGTGATATGTTGAATTATGATTGATAACACACATGTGGATATGATGAAGTTGTGATATATTGAATTATTGTTGATAATGCAAGTGTGGATGTGATGTAGTTGTTAGATAAGTAAGAGTTGAGTGTAGGATAACAATTATTGAATATAAAGGAGATTTGGATTTCTACATTGAGGAGTTACAAATAATATGAATAGATTGGTGGGAATAGTATGTATGTGGGATGTTTTGGAGTATTAAGAGAACTTGAACTTGAGGTTATAATGTTATAATAAATATAACTAGTAAAAGGGGAGAATGGAAATAAAAAGAGGAATGTTAAGAGGAAAATTAAATGAGGAATATTTTGGAATGGGTTAATAAATATAAAATGATGTGGTTTCTTGAACATGTTTGTTTTAAAAAAGGATATATGGTTTTCTGATGAAAAGGGATAGTTTTTGATGGTCAAAGATTTTCCTTAAATGTTCAAATAAATTTCGAGAAAAAGATACTCGACATATGATATTTTGAAATTACAAAATATCACTTTACTATATGGTATCACCCTGCATGCATGATCATTTCTATCTATAGGATGGTGTGGGAGCCGAATAAATAGAGGAACGAAATCTGGTATACCCGAGGAGCCGGGAACTGAATGGCTCCATTCTGCTCAATCGGGACGCCGAATACGTTCTTAAGGCTGAATAGACTTGAGAAGGCATATCAGGACAAATGAAAGAATAATAAATAAAAAGTAGACTCTGGCCCCGAGGCCCAGAGAATGGATATAAATACAAGAGCTTCAGATTTGTAAAGGTATGTAAGAATCACTTCTAAAAACTTAGTGAACAAGCTTTCTTGAGTAGAAGAACTGACTTGTCCGTCGGAGTGCTAATTCCGGCACCCCCGACCGGAGTATTTGTATCTTTGCAGGTGACTAGCTGAGGATCATTGGCGTCTTCCAGGATCTGAAGAGTATTTCCAAACTACTTCCCCACAACTGGCGCCGTCTGTGGGAATACTCAAATATATCCATGAAAGACATGACTGAAGATCCTCCGATAGCCACCGACGAGACCGCACAGAGAGACGACTTCACTCCGGCAAATATGCTCGGAAAGGAAACCGTCGCGCAGCGACACGCCTCGAACTCTAACTCACCAACGACTTCAACGAAGGAGACGATGCAAGCGACCATAGAACAAGCCAGACAGACCCAACAGAGTTTGGACAACATCATCGCTGAGAACGAACGCCTTCGTCGCGATTTGGCCTTAGAAAAAGCAAAGTCCAAACGGGCAGGGCTCAAGGTTCCTGAGCGATTCCCAAGGGCAGGTCCTCAACGACCTCGAGGCCAACAGCACAATGCCGACGGTCGCCGCGCCTTAACCGATTACCTTGAGGAGGTGACAGAGGACGCACGTCGCCCAAGAGGCGTCCCGCTTGACACCGTACATATGATATACAGCCTGCCGATAGCCCCGACTGTACATGCAATCCAGTCACTTCCAGGCCCCCAGCATCAGCTCACACCAACAAAGCGACCCCGGCTCCGAGAAGCGCCAAGCATCACCTTCGACGACTCTGATTTGAGCGGCGTAACACTCCCTCACGTAGATCCTCTGGTTGTCGCGCTACGCGTAAACAGGTTCACCGTCGAACGCGTCCTTATCGACCAGGGAAGCACTTCGGAGGTTATGTACTATAAAACCTTCGTCAAACTCGGGTTCAACGATTCGGATCTGACTCCAGCTCCTTATCCACTATTCGGCTTCAACGCCAACCCGGAGTACCCATTGGGAAAGATCAGTCTACCCGTTCGAGCTGGCTCCAGAACGGTGGACGTGGAATTCTTGGTCGTCAGGCTACCGTCGCCGTACAATCTCATCATGGGGCGATCATGGTTGCATACCCTGCAGGCCGTCCCAAGCACCTACCACCAGCTGCTACGTTTCCCAACGGAACACGGCGTTGAGCAGATCCGTGGCTCTCAACAGTCAGCGCAAGCATGTTACCTTCTCGCCGCCAAGACGCCGAAGGAACTGCAAGTAAACTCCATTGAAGTGCCCAGTCGAGAGATCCTGGATGACGTCGGGCGTCAACCAAACGAAAAGGCCACGGAAGGTTTAGACCGGGTTGACATTGATGGAAGCCCGGAAAAGTTTTTTATGATCGGCGCCTCTCTGAGCCAGGTCGACAGACAGCAGCTGATCACTTTCTTACTCGGCAACCTCGACGTCTTTGCGTGGACTCCATACGAGATGCCGGGAATAGACCCGTCAGTCTCACAGCACCATCTAAATGTTGACCCCCGGTGCAAGCCGATCATTCAGAAAGGCCGGCGATCCTCCGCAGAACACACCGCCGCCGTTGTAGAAGAAGTTGACAAATTGCTTGACGCCGGGGCAATCAGAGAAGTCACCTACCCCACGTGGCTCTCCAACACAGTGGTGGTGAAAAAGAAAAATGGAACTTGGCGAGTGTGCGTCGATTTCACGGATCTGAACAAAGCTTGCCCCAAAGACTGCTTCCCCTTACCGAGAATTGACCAACTCGTCGATGCGACGGCACGCCACCGGCGCATGAGTTTCCTCGATGCCTACAGGGGCTACCATCAGATCGCCATGAATCCGGATGATCAGGACAAAACTGCATTCCTCACTCCAAGAGGAACCTACTGCTACAGGGTTATGCCTTTTGGACTGAAGAATGCAGGGGCAACTTACCAAAGACTGGTCACCACGATGTTCAAAGAACAGCTCGGACACACTATGGAAGTATACATCGACGACATGGTGGTCAAATCCAAAGAAGAACAAAACCATATAGCCGATCTGGAAAAGACATTCAACACCCTACGCAAATACAGAATGAAGCTAAACGCTTCCAAATGCGCATTCGGGATCGGCTCCGGCAAATTCCTGGGTTATATCGTCAACCACCGAGGAATCGAAGCCAACCCGAGGCAAGTCACAGCAATTTTGGAACTGAGTTCCCCCCGTTCAGTGAAAGAAGTCCAAAAGTTGATGGGAATGGCTGCTGCACTCAACAGGTTCATCAGCCGATCTACAGACCGCTGCAGACAATTCTTTCAGACACTACGTCAGGGCAGAGCTTTCGAATGGTCCGCCGAATGCGAAGCAGCTTTTAACGGGCTCAAGACCTACCTCCGGACAGTACCTCTTCTAACAACACCCGCCACCGGTGACCCCCTCATTCTATATCTGGCAGTCTCCGACAGGGCCGTCAGCGCCGTATTATTAAAAGAGGAGGAAGGGCAGCAACAGCCAGTGTATTATGTGAGCAAGGCAATGGTGGACGCCGAAACACGCTACCTACCGCTGGAAAAACTCGTCCTAGCCTTGGTCATGGCAGCAAGAAAACTGATGCATTACTTCCAAGGACACAGCATTAGGGTGCTAACAGACTATCCCCTTCGATCAGTACTACGGAATGCAGAAGCATCAGGGCGTGTTTCGAAGTGGGCTCTCGAACTCGGCCAATACGACATTCAGTTTTTACCCAAAACTGCAATCAAGGGGCAGGTGCTTGCCGACTTTGTTGCCGAATTCACAGGAGGGCTTGCCGACCTCAAGCCTGATGACGTCCAGCCAAAGGCCGAAGTTCGGTCAAAGCCAGATTGGAGAATTTATGTTGGGGACATTTGGCAATTATACTGTGATGGATCGTCTAACCAACGGGGCAGCGGCGCCGGCGTCGTAATTATGTCTCCAGACGGCGCAGTAATTGAGCAGGCCGTCAAGCTCGGCTTCGAAGCATCAAATAACGAAGCCGAATACGAAGCCCTTTTAGCCGGACTGCGGAACGCACATCTGCTCGGCGCGCGGCGGCTGTTGGTGTTTTGTGACTCAAAATTGGTAATCAACCAGCTGAAGGGGGAGTACGCGGCAAGAGACGAGCGTATGGCGGCCTATATGAAAACGGCTAACTCCTTGCTGACGAAATTCGACCATCATGAACTAAACCAAATAACACGCGATCAAAATACACACGCGGATGCCCTGGCCTGCTTAGCCTCCGCCATCAACTCCGAGCTCAAGCGTACCATCGAAGTAGGTTTCGTCCCGGAACCAAGTATCGGCCCTCCGGAGGAAACCCACATCAACATTATAGAATCCGCTCCAAGTTGGAAGGACCCCATTGCTGCATTCCTTTCTTCTGAGCAACTCCCAGAGGACAAAAAAGAAGCACACAAACTGCGAAACAAGGCCCTGCGGTACTACTTAGATCCACAAGGAGGGCTTTACAAAAAGTCCCTCTCTGGTCCATACTTGGAATGCGTGCACCCGGACAGAGTAGAGGAGCTGCTCACTGAGATACACGAGGGCAGCTGTGGTGCCCATTCGGGGGGACGCTCCCTGGCCCATCGGGCGATAACACAGGGATATTATTGGCCGACGATGAGAGCCGACGCAGAAAATTATGTCAAGAAATGCGAACAATGCCAAAAGTTCTCCCCACTAACCCATCAGCCGGCAGAAGCTTTGAATTCTATCACAAGCCCCTGGCCGTTTGCTCAGTGGGGACTTGATATCGTAGGACCATTGCCGAGGGCCCCAGGGAACAAGCGATTTCTAATCGTAGCAACCGATTACTTCACAAAGTGGGTCGAAGCGGAGGCTCTAACCCATATACGAGATTCCGACATTAAGCGCTTCGTGTGGAGGAACATCATTACACGATTCGGCATTCCAAGAGCATTGATCTCGGATAATGGTACCCAGTTCGATTGTGGCGTATACCGAGAATTGTGCAGCAAATATGGTATTGAGCCTTACTTCTCTACGCCAGCCTACCCCCAAAGTAACGGTCAAGCGGAAGCTTCAAACAAATCCATCTTGGACGGCATCAAAAAGAGGCTGGAAAATGCCAAAGGCAGATGGGTTGAAGAGTTGCCGAGTGTACTGTGGGCCCATCGTACAACGCCAAGACGATCTACCGGAGAAACGCCGTTTGCCTTATGCTTCGGAACCCAGGCAATCTTACCCCTAGAGATCGGCTTACCAACTTTGAGATCGCAAGCCTTTGACACAGGCCGAAATGACATGATGCTCGCCTGGACCTGGTTCTGATTGAAGAACGAAGAGACCGCGCCTTAGCATCCATGGCACGCTATCAGCAGCAGCTCGCTAAGTCATACAATCGGCGAGTTCAGTTGCGCCGCTACAATCCAGGAGAACTGGTCCTAAAGAAGGTACTGCCAGCCGACCGGAGGCCAGCCGATGGAAAGCTTGGTCCGAACTGGGACGGCCCCTATCAGATAGATTCCGTTGCAGGCGCAGGGGCATATCGGCTCTCAGACATGTCAGGAAGAAGCCTGCCACGGCCGTGGAATTCAACACATCTACGTAAATTTTATCAATGACCCGACCTGTGGGCTTGATACTTGTACACATGTCGTTGTAATGCAAGGTTTCGTGTTTTTACATGTTTGAGCTCAACATCTAGGGCCAAAACAAGTCTCCGGATTCGGAGCGCCCTTCGTGGATGTCACGATTGGCCCAAACAAGTCTCCGGATTCGGAGCGCCCTTCGTGGATGTCACGATTGGCCAAAACAAGTCTCCGGATTCGGAGCCCCCTTTGGTGCACGACACCTTAGGGCCGAATAAGTCTCCGGATTCGGAGCGCCCTTCGTGGATGTCACGATTGGCCGAATAAGTCTCCGGATTCGGAGCGCCCTTCGTGGATGTCACGATTGGCCCAAACAAGTCTCCGGATTCGGAGCCCCCTTTGGTGCACGACACCTTAGGGCCGAATAAGTCTCCGGATTCGGAGCGCCCTTCGTGGATGTCACGATTGGCCCAAACAAGTCTCCGGATTCGGAGCGCCCTTCGTGGATGTCACGATTGGCCAAAACAAGTCTCCGGATTCGGAGCCCCCTTTGGTGCACGACACCTTAGGGCCGAATAAGTCTCCGGATTCGGAGCGCCCTTCGTGGATGTCACGATTGGCCCAAACAAGTCTCCGGATTCGGAGCGCCCTTTGGGGCATGACGCCTTAGGGCCGAATAAGTCTCCGGATTCGGAGCGCCCTTCGTGGATGTCACGATTGGCCAAAACAAGTCTCCGGATTCGGAGCCCCCTTTGGTGCACGACACCTTAGGGCCGAATAAGTCTCCGGATTCGGAGCGCCCTTCGTGGATGTCACGATTGGCCGAATAAGTCTCCGGATTCGGAGCGCCCTTTGGGGCATGACGCCTTAGGGCCGAATAAGTCTCCGGATTCGGAGCGCCCTTCGTGGATGTCACGATTGGCCCAAACAAGTCTCCGGATTCGGAGCCCCCTTTGGTGCACGACACCTTAGGGCCGAATAAGTCTCCGGATTCGGAGCGCCCTTCGTGGATGTCACGATTGGCCGAATAAGTCTCCGGATTCGGAGCGCCCTTTGGGGCATGACGCCTTAGGGCCGAATAAGTCTCCGGATTCGGAGCGCCCTTCGTGGATGTCACGATTGGCCCAAACAAGTCTCTGGATTCGGAGCGCCCTTTGGGGCATGACGCCTTAGGGCCGAACAAGTCTCCGGATTCGGAGCGCCCTTTGGGGCATGACGCCTTAGGGCCGAATAAGTCTCCGGATTCAGAGCGCCCTTCGTGGATGTCACGATTGGCCCAAACAAGTCTCCGGATTCGGAGCGCCCTTTGGGGCATGACGCCTTAGGGCCGAACAAGTCTCCGGATTCGGCGCGCCCTTTGGGGCATGACGCCTTAGGGCCGAATAAGTCTCCGGATTCGGAGCGCCCTTCGTGGATGTCACGATTGGCCCAAACAAGTCTCCGGATACGGAGCCCCTTTGGTGTATGACGCCTTAGGGCCGACTAATGCATTTCTGAACTAAATATTTTACAATCAAAATCTAGTGAAGCGATACGTTTGAACTAGAAACATTTTACAATCAAAATATTTTACGATCAAAGACGGACATTGAAAATGAAAGCCTATTTATTCATAGTGAAGCCTGTTGTTGCATTACACTCTAGTTAATCGGCCTCCTCATCGTCGCTCTTCTCCATTTCAAATTCGGAATAGGGAAGGTACTGTCGATGGTATAAGGGTGAAGCCGAATCTATGCCTAGGGACCCAAGAACTTCCACGGTTTGAAGGGCCTTGATCCAGCCATGCTTAAAACCACGATTTTCGCATCGACAAACTTCCTCAGCAAGGTCTGTCTTGGTTTTATCAACCCCGGCCTTGAAACCGTCCTCATATCCTTTCTCGTAACCCGGGGCTTTTGGGACGTATTTCCGCCCACTTTAAGTTGACCGGCCGTCGCCGGCTCAGCCATTCGAACCTTCTTAAGCTCCCGAAGCTCACTCTCGGCCTTTTTCGCGCGAGCTTCCAGACCGCGATTCCTTTCGTCCTTTTTCTCAATGTCGCGTCTCATTTCACGCAGACGCATGCCAATTTCATAAGCATTATACAACCCCTTTACAGCCCCATGTATGCCGTCCCGAAACACTTCGAAATCACGACGACCAACCATCGATTGTTGGACTTCCGGTGGAAAAATCTGTCGAGCAAACTCGACTGCCACATCTGGATCTTTAATGATGGAATCCGCCTCTGTCATCGGTTTATTCTTCACAAAAATCGCAAAATTAATTGGTCGCGACGTCGCGTCCACCTCGATTCCCGGTCGCGGGCATGGGGAACCTCCCCGTTGACCGTCCCTTTGAGGGGACCTGCTTCGACGACTAAGGCGCTGCTGTTTTTCCCGATCCTTGGACGCTCTTCTTCCCCTACCAGTGGGCTCGCTGCTGCGATACATTTCGACGTTTGAATTCAACCAATCTTGGTCCTTCCCCAGTATTGGCTCAACCCTGTACCCAAATAAATAGGACCCTTGGTACGAACTTACCCCATTTATTCCGAGATACGCGCAGCTCCCCCAAGGCAGCGTCGGTATGACCGAACGCCAAACGTCGGACGATGATCCGCGTGCCCACGAGTATGAACCGTTCAGCTCTTCACGCTCGCGCCCTGGCCAAGGCAAGGGCAGATTTATTAATCTAGTCGGCCCCATTTTACTCGGCCACCTTCTCAAAGAATGCCTCGGCCAGCCCACGAGTATGAACCATTCGGCTCTTCACGCTCGCGCCCTGGCCAAGGCAAGGGCAGATTTATTAATCTAGTCGGCCCCGTTTTACTCGGCCACCTTTTCAAAGATGCCTCGGCCAGCCCACGAGTATGAACCGTTCGGCTCTTCACGCTCGCGCCCTGGCCAAGGCAAGGGCAGATTTATTAATCTAGTCGGCCCCGTTTTACTCGGCCACCTTCTCAAAGAATGCCTCGGCCAGCCCACGAGTATGAACCATTCGGCTCTTCACGCCCGCGCCCTGGCCAAGGCAAGGGCAGATTTATTAATCTAGTCGGCCCCGTTTTACTCGGCCACCTTCTCAAAGAATGCCTCGGCCAGCCCACGAGTATGAACCATTCGGCTCTTCACGCTCGCGCCCTGGCCAAGGCAAGGGCAGATTTATTAATCTAGTCGGCCTCGTTTTACTCGGCCACCTTTTCAAAGATGCCCCGGCCAGCCCACGAATATGAACCATTCGGCTCTTCACGCTCGCGCCCTGGCCAAGGCAAGGGCAGATTTATTAATCTAGTCGGCCCCGTTTTACTCGGCCACCCTTTCAAAGATGCCTCGGCCAGCCCACGAGTATGAACCGTTCGGCTCTTCACGCTCGCGCCCTGGCCAAGGCAAGGGCAGATTGAATTATAGATCTATTAAGAAATATCACCATAAAATTACGGATCGACGTCCATTTCTGTATCATAACTTTTATAATATCAACCTGCATGAAAAATGTCCGATAAACAAATACAAAATAACAAAAAACAAACGAAAAAAGTACTTTCTCGAAATCATAACAATTGTGTATCGTAAAGATCAACCCTCGGAATCAGTCTCCAACGGATCGATGTCCACTTGCTCATACGGTATTGGCATATTCAGCGAAACTCCAGCTGCAGCAAGGGCCTTGTGCCAACCATGTTTGAAGCCCCGATTCTCAAACCGAGAGACCTGGTCCACATACTTGGCGAGTCCAGCCTCTTTCCCGGCTTCGAAACCTTTTGAATCGGCAATCTCCTTCGCCGCCTTCATTTCAACCAACTCAGCCTCTAGGCTGGCGACTGCCTTTCGGGACAAGCCAAGTGCAGCTTCCATATCGTCGGCCTTCTTCTCGGCCTCCGCTCTCAACTTATCCGCATGACGAGCTTTCTCTACCTCGTCCTCTGCCCGAGAAGCTTCCTGGTTCGCTCTTAAAAATTCGTCCTCGGCCCTTTTCCTCTGGCCCTCAACTTGCTTTCGTAAGTGACTAATCTGCTTGACGGCGTCGAGATGACGGCGGCCTACATCGGCTATCCTACCAACGGTCTGCAAAAGAAAAATTCAAAAAAACATAACGCGAACAATGTTTGGATGAAGTGAAGGAAAAGTCAGAATACGCACCAAAAGGGCCGACTGCGCGGCTAACACTGTCGCATTCAAATCCGGTTCCAACTGGAAAGCCTCCATATCACACGGCAACGACAAAGACGTTGCCACGCCGAACGCGACCTCTGGGTCTTTAAGCGCCGAGGCATCCGAAGGAACCGGCATGTTTCTTACGAATCCTAGGCGGGCAAGAGGTGGTAGAACGCCAAGCAGGTGTATCTGGGCAACCTCCCACTCATCCATGTCTGTGTCGAAGGGGATCGGATCACCCCCTACCCCGATGCCGGTGAGCATCGAGAAGTCAAAGGGAGTCATCGTCATATCTCCCGTGGCAGAGAAGTGGAAGGAATCGGTGGTGTCCCACCACCTCTCCACCAAAGCTGCAAGGAGAGGTCTACTCGCAGTGTGGCGCGAGAGCCCCATGCAGAAAGTGCCGAAGCCAACCTGGTCAATGATACGGCAAAGCGCCTCGGGGAGCTCCATGTACCACCCCCGGGCCATGACATTCCCATACCCCCGGAAGGCATGGGAATCCCCCTGTGATCAAAACGAACAATTGCGAAGCAGTGTTACAAATACAGTGTCGGATACACTCAAGATTAGTGAAAATACAGCGTGTGTGCGCGTGTTCAAATTCAAGCAGATATCGGGTGCCGGTGTGCTCACGGTGAACTCCAGCATGTGATGCAACAGTTTGTTCGGATCGTTTCAGTGAAAATACAGCGTGTGTGCGCGTGTTCAAATTCAAGCAGATATTGAGTGTTGGTGTGCTCACGGCGAGCTCCAGCATGTGATGCAACAAGTTTGTTCGAATCATTTCAGTAAAGATACAATGTGAATACGCGTGTTCAAAATTCAGGTAGATGTTGAGTGCGGGTGTCCCTGCAGTAAGCTACGACTTGTGATGTGTCAGTGTGTTTAAGTGGTTCGGTGAAATACAGCGTGTGTGCACGTTTTCAGTTTCAAGCAGATATCAGGTGCAAGTGTGTTCACAGTGAACTACAACATATGGTATATCGGTGTATCCGGGCCGAACACTTAAAAGATAGAATCAAGTGTTACAGTTATGTACTCTACTTTGCAAAAAATGAAATGGGGAAGAATGTACCTCGGAAGTGCCGAAGGACAGGTGTGACTCTGGCTCGCGCAATAGAAGCTCTAAGGGCACGCCCCTGGCAAAAGTCCTGAACTGGCGAAGACCATCAGGAGGTAGCACGTGAATCGCCGACCTGTAGGTCGCCGGGTCAAACGGTCGAACGCTCAGAGGTAGGAGCTCAACCTCGGGGTCAACATCCATCTCCGGGGAAGCCCCGCCCTGTGGAAGATCGTCCGCCATCTCGAGTAGGGTGCGAAAATGGCCGGAAGAGTGAAAACCGGGCAAGAATGCGAAAGGTCAACTGAAAAGTCAACCCCGATAGGGCGAAAAATGGCCGGAAAGGTCAAGGTGCGGAAAAGGCACAGAGATCAAGGAAAGCTCGAGGGAAACAAGCCCCGAGTGGTGGAAATCGAGAAAGAAACGCCGAAACAAAGTTTTGTTCGGTTCAAAATGTTCGAAATGCGAAGGAGTTCGCGAATCGAACGATGAAATGGGCCCTAAAATCGAGGAAAATGATGGATCGAAAGAAGAGGAATAACCAAGGAAAATGATGGATCGAAGGAAGAGGAATAACCTAGAGAGAAGGAGGAGGATTTTTTGAGCTAGGGCAAAGTGAGAAATGAGGGCTAGAAGCCCTATATTTAAAGACTCGTGCCGAAATGTCAAAACTGCCCCGAACAGGCACTTTTGGCCGGTCGGCCATATTGTTGGCCGGTCGGCCAAAGAGATGGCCGGTGGCCTTATTTTGTGGCCGGTGGATGGCCGGTGGACTCCCCTCATGGCCGATGAGCCTTCTGCACCTTTGTTTGGGTCTTTTATATGGTTTGGGGCCTTCATTACTCGAGATAGTGCCTCCATTGCTCAAAACAGTGCAAGAAAATGCATTTCCGAAGCTTAACCGATCCCTGTGCCGTGTCTTCTGTGCGTAGCACTCGAATACGTGCGAGGTGTATCCTTTTTGTTTCTTGCGAGATTCGAAAGTTGCCCCACATGCATACGATACGACGTTTTGTCATGAAACGCGCGTTGGTTATACGTCATTTCACTCGCCTGGTTATGCACACATCTCGCATTGTCATGCGCATGTCATACTTGCATTAGTATGCACATTCTTTAGGTCGCATCGTCATGCGCACCTCACATACATTGTCATGCATATCAAGCGACGCGCGTTATCGCGCATTCGAGTTCACATGCATTGTCATGCATTCCAAGCGACATGCGTTGTCGCGCATTTAAGATCACGTGCATTGTCATGCATTTTGAAAGATATGCGTTGTCACGCATTCAACCTCACATGCATTGTCATGCATCTCAAAAGACGTGCGTTGTCATGCATTTGTACCATTTGCATTTACATGCATTTCAAAAAACAAACAAAAAAAAATGCACCATCTGCATATGTCATGCATTTCATTGTAAATATTGCATATGTCATGCATCATTGTAAATATTGCATATGTCATGCATTCATTGTAAATAGCGCATATGTCATGCATTACACTGTATATAATGCATATATCATGCATTTCACTATAAATATTGCATTTACATACTTCCATTGCATATTGTATATATTGCATTGTAGCTTGCATGCATTCACTGCATCATCTCCGTTCATGGCTTGCGCATTTCCTTGTTGAGCTTGGTTTGTCATGTGCCCATACTTTTCACGTCGAAGCACAGTTATGATATTATGTGTACGCGCCTATTCCACTGCTGGTATTGTGGTTTGAGGGTGACGGCACCGTTTCTGTGTTAGACGCGGTATGTATGTATCCATGCTTTTCCTAGGCAAGACACGGTTTTGGCCGCAGGCCTTATCTACTACATCCATTGCATTTTAGCTTGTAAATATTGCATTGTAGCTTGCATGTATTCACTGCATCGCATCCATCTATGGCTTACGCCTCTCCATGTTGAGCTTGGTCTGGTATGTACCCATACTTTTCACGTTGAAGCACAGTTATGATATTATGTGTACGCGCCTATTCCACTGCTGGTATTGTGGTTTGAGGGTGACGGCACCGTTTCTGTGTTAAACGTGGCTTGTTTGTGTCCATGCCTTTCTTAGGCAAGATATGTTTTGGCTGCATGCCTTATCCATTGTGTATATTACATTGTAGTGTAATTTGTTGCATCCAGCATTTAGGATCACGGTCTTTCCTCAGCTGGTCATTTCCCCACTTATGTCATTCCACCCAATTACTTGTTCTTGTGTTCCGTCTACATCACTCATAGTTCTGCATGTGTACGCGCCTATTCCACTGCTGGTATTGTGGTTTGAGGGTTGCGGCACCTTTTTTATGGTAGACGGACTTTGCATCTCCATCATCTTTATGACATTTGTGTGGTTTTTGAACCGCTCATGATTTGATCATGATTCAATTGCATTGCATGTCATTTGCATTGTTTATAAGTAGATTTGTAAATGTTGCATATCATTTTGCATCCATTCCGCATTGTTCTATGTTGTCACACATAGGTTGCATTGTCATGCACTCCTACACTTGCGTTGTCATGCAGCTTTCGATTGCATTGCTATGCATGTTGCTAACAACATTGTACCTGTTAAGTTTCTCTCTTTTACAGGCACGATATTGTATGTACGGTTCATTTGAAGCTGGCACGACCAGACGAACCGCACAGGTATTGTATTCTCCGCGTCAAGCATATCGAGAATTGAATAATTCTCTTGCATCCTCTCTACATTGTAGTGTAGTTTGGTTTGTGCTAGCTTAAGACTGTTGTATTGTTATGCTTCGTTACAGCTTTCTTTGCATGATCATAAGTTATGCTCGGCTTTGTGCATTGTCAGTTGCATTTTGCCCCCGCCTTCGAGCGCATATCTTTATTGTCTTGCATGCTTTGTCTAAGTCTTTGGCCTTGTCAAAAATGGGTCGTCTCTGGGCTTTGACGTTCACTCCCGTCATTGTTATGACTTTCGAGTTCAGTCAAAGACGGGCAACTGTAGACACCCCATTTTTGACCATCCTCAAGACTTGAACGTCACCGTTTGAACACTCGGTGATTATCCATGTTTGTGTTCGTCTTGAGTTCCCGGAGGTCTCGGTCACGCGCCTTGCCTCAGGATCTCTTGACTCGACTGTTTTGTGTTTGGTTTTGCACCAAACACTTGTGTTTTGGCTTTAGAGGGCAGGGAATGGCTTGTTGGCCATCCCCACACCTCACCGGCCATGGCTTGAGGCCACCGGCCACTGTTTTGTTGCCACCGGCCATTGGTTATGGCCGGCCGGCACTCTTTGTGGCCGGCCGACCATTATTTTGGTCAATTTGGCATTTTTGGCTGGCCGACCACTGTGCATATGCTTTTCCAGATATTTTTATGCCAGCTATGCTAGCTGGCATACACTTTGCCCCCCCTCCATACACGTGTATGGAGGGATTTCACTATTGCTTAGCTTGTTTTGTAAGCTTTGCAAGAGTGATCCTCTATAAAGGGAGGGCCTCTCCTCCCTCCCCAAGGGTTAAAAAAATTCCAGAGAGAGGTCTGAGATTAGGGTTTGAGTGTGTGTCTATTCTATCTCTATATCTTCCTCTCATTGTGTATAAGTGTGTGTTTGTTCATAGTTTTGCAGACAAACACCTAGTATTACACTATACCCTAGTTGCTGAGGCATTAGAGGTTTGTTTTCAAACTTTTTGAGCTGGTTTTGATCCAAGAAGAGGTCTGGTCTTGCGATCTTGGAAGTGTTCTTCAAGGGTGAGTGTTCTTGCCTTTTATACCCCATTTTTTCATAGCTTTTTTGCCTATCTTGCAACTATTTTTAGGCTTTGTGTATAACTAATAAAAGTCTTGTTTTTACTTGCTTAAAATAGTTGTTTAAGGTTGTTTTGGTGTTTGGGGTTGTTTGACCCCTCTTAGGCCTTGTTTGGCCCCATTTTTGTGCTATTTTGGTGAGCTCAGGGACCACCTTGTTTGGGCCTCCTCACCACTAAAATCTTGAGGGATTTCAGTGGTGAGGATGGTGCCTTAAGGTCCTAAGAAGGAGAGGGCCCCCTCTCCTTGTTGTCTTCAAAATGTGTCATTTTTGCCTCGTGTGTGAGCATCATTTTTAAGTTCATGTTGGCCATGTATTAAGTGTTATTTGTGCTTATTTTGTCATGATATAGCACTTTTTTTAGTTGGTTTAGACACACCATGCATGCCTTGCATACTTGTCTTGTAATGCCATATTTTGCCTTAACATGCTTTGTGCTTTAAGCCTTGTGTCTAGCATGTTTTTGGCCAAGCTTTGTGAAGCTTTTATGCTTGTTTCAGCATGCTAAAGGTCTGTTTTTGGCTATTTGGGCCATCCATGGCTTGCTTTGTATAGCTACCATGCAACCTCCCTTGTATGCCTTGAGCATTGACTCTTTTAGCATGCCATCTTTGCCTTGTTTCAGTGGTTTGGAACCACTTGCCATGCCATTTCAGTCCTTGTGGTGTGTTCGTATGCTTGCATTTGATGCCCCTTTAATGTGTTAAAAGGTTGTTGTCTTATGCTCCATGAATGTGTCATTGCGTATGCCATCATGTCTAGGTCTCTAGGATGCCATGTCAATGTGTTTTTGGCTTTGTTTTAACATGCTAAAATTCTAATTTTGGTTGTTCAAATCATGCCATGTTTGGTCTTGCTAAGTGTAGTTCAATGCCTCTTTGGTGAGCCTTAGGCTTTAGGCTTGGTTGCATGATATGCTTGCTTTGCTTAGTTGGTTGGAACCTCACCTTGTATGCATGCATGTTTGTATGCACATTAGTCTTCATTCTTGAGCATGTTGGCCACTGTTTTGGGCTTGTTTAGGAGTTGTCCAAATTAGTTTAAGTCCCTCCTTTACATATTGTTGCATGTTCACCTTGTGTGTTGTTGCATACTTGGACTATCGCACGTGTTGCATGCTTGAATCATGTTGCATTTGGCGTGCAATCTCCCTTGATTAAGTTGCTTAACATGTTGCATGCCTTACATGCTTGCTTGTTTAGATTACATCTTGCATGATTGGTCATTAGCATAGTGGTCCATGCCTTGCATGCTTGTTTGCTTAAGTTGAGTGCCTAGTGCACATTGCTTACTTGCATGCTTGTGTTGCACATCTAGCTAGCATGCTTAGGTTGCATTTGGCATGCATGCCATGCCTCTTGATCAAGTGATAGAGGTTAGGCCTTATGTGTTTAAGTGTTTTGCATTTCATTTGAAATCAAAATGCACACTTGGCCTCTTTGGCCATCACGCATTGAAATGCGCGATTGGTGGCCCGAGGGTTGAGTACCATACTCCCTTGAGTCTTAAACATGATAGGGAGGGTGGTGGTGCAAACATTGCTTTGAAAATGCTTTGCCATGCTCTGTCTGTCCTCTGCTGCTGTCAAACAGGATTCTGCAGGAAGACATGGCCGACTGACCACATTCAGTGCCGGCCGGCCATTCATACTTAGCCGATAGCCTCACAACTGGTCGATGACCATTTTCCAGTGGCCGATGGCCACCCCTCTTGGCCAATGGCCTCTCACAGCATCCATGAGGTGGATTAAAAGGGTTCTGGAAACTTGCATAATTTTCAGAGGAGCAGGGCAGTGCAAACAGAGGCAACATGTGTCATGGCAAGGGATTTCCGGGCGAAGCCAATCCGAGCATGCATGCACCCCTCTTCCCGAGGCCCTTTTATTGCTTTCCATAGCTCAGTTAATTTGTTTAATTAATTAAGGTTTTGTAATATTTAATTAGCTAGGATAGTTAATTATTTATTCGGTTTGTATTATTATTTAGACCCTCCGAGCGAGGGCAATTGTGTAATAAGTGTGCGTGGGTGTGTGTATGTCTTCCAACCTCCACTTCTTTCTCCCTTTTACTTACCTGCTTTGATGGTTAGTATTAGGGCATGTTTAATTTAGCATACCTTATGCTATGCATGCGTGCATCATTCATCAGTCTTGCATGCACCGGGCTCTGCGCATCATGCTAACCGCATAGTATTTCAATTCCAAATTTGAATACGTACATCGAGTTGTCGCATTTCACATGTCATTCTTAGATTAGCCGAGCCTATTTTAATGACATTCTGTATGCGATGCATTAGCCATTTGTTAACTTGAACTAGGATCATGCATGATTACTAACTAGTTCATTGCTTTGGCACGGAGTACGATGTAAGTATTTATGTTTTAGCATCTCGCATGAGTGTGAATGTTAACATGACAGCATGCTTACCATGTGGCTATGTGCTTATGTGATATTACCGCCTGAATGCCTGTGGGTGAACGTTGGATTGTTTGAGTTGGAATAACTCATTGAAATCTGTGTTTTAGCCTACTCGCGAGTAACAAATTCCAAACCATTTTCCAAACGAACGGGTATGCAATGCTTTGTTCCAAATTAGGCGATCTAGTCTATGCTTTTGTGTTGTGCGCATCACATAGTAAATCTAGGCTAATAACCGGAATAACAGCACATAATGTTTTCAAAACAAGATATCATGGTTAGTAGAGGCCGATCTTCGGATCGGGCGAGAGGGGGTGCTCATAGCTGACCTTCCCCAATCGTACCCAAGTTCCCGAACTGAGGCAACTTTGGTGATCATGGACACGTGGCCTTAGGCAAACGAGTCAGGGTTTCCTAAATTCCCCCATAAAAAATATTTAGGTGGTGACTCTGTATCTGGCAAAACAGTCCATGTTTGGCACTTCTTTCTAAAAATCTGTTTTCTCAAAACGATTTGCCGAATTTGGACTCTTTGGTTCAGATTAAGAACCGACACAAATTGAGTCCGAACTGTAGCACATGAGGCCCCACGTGGGGACGTCTACACTCCTTAGATAACATTTTGTAGTAGCTACGGACAAACAATTTTATAGTATTAGTGTAGGTCCTCTAACAAAACACAGAAGAAATTTTGGATCAAAATTCCCTCATAATTATATTCATAATTTACTATGTTTGTTGTTACATCATAGTGAAATTTTGATGAGAGAAATTCCATATTTTCACACTAAAATTGTAAATTTAAGGACCAATTAAAAAAAAAAAAAGGTTTCTAATTCAAAATTAGGACTAATAAATTCAAATTGGGGACTTAAAAAAATGACTAATTTTATATTTATTTTTACTTTTTTTGAAATAAAACAAATTGAGATTTTACTTTCCAACATTTATGAAAATTTTATTTAAGAGCAAATACAAAATTAGGTCCTTGATTCCAAATTTAAAACTAAAAAGTTTAAATTTATAACTCCAAAATAAAATCGTTCATGAAATTTTACAAGACTTTGGTCAAAAAAATTTCACTGACATGTAGTTTAAGTCAAAAAAAGTGTACTAACTATAATAGTTTCACTAATTTTACTTAAATAAATTTCATTGAGTATGACAAATGGTAAAAAGAGAGTAGACTAAAAAAATACAAAACAAATAACAACAATAAATTTCTGACAACTAATAACATACAAATCAACAAATAGATAAATAAAATAAAATAGAGAATGAGAAATTTCATTGAAGGTGAGCAACGTTTAGATCTGAACTAGTGAGATGCATCAAACAGAGAGATAGAATGATGCTTGACAGATCAGTGATGATAATGATTGTTTGTAGCACTATGTACTTCATGTTATAATGGAATTATATTTAACTCTTTGATTATCTTAATTAGGAACCTTCGTAGGCGATATTTGAGCCTTGGTTGAGGTGTTACCATAGTGATTAGGTGAGATTGAATCAAAAATTCCAAATTCGAATAGTTATTATTGAGTAGTCTTCACTCTTTTATCATTTTCTCTCTCTACACTTTGAATCTTGATATAAGGTTAGAACCATTGGAAAGCTTACTTCCAAGGCTTCAATTTGGACACAAGAATGACCCTAAACGGAGTTCGGACAAAAGAGTTATACCTATTTAAAATTTGCGAATCTATGACGTAAACATAGTGCGCTCGAGCGAAACTTTCAACGCTCGAGCGTACTACGTAGAATTAGGTCTTTAAAAGTCACTTTTTGGGTCAAATCTCTTCACTTTTTACTCCCATTTCTCTCTCATTTCGTCATTTTTGATTTCTCAAGCTTTTTAAGCTTGATTTCATCTATTTCTATACATCTTCGACCCCTAGTTCCATATACCAAAGCGTAGAGCACGACAAGGGCTTCCATTTAATCTCAACAGATCGTCGTTTCGTTGTCGGTGATTTTTCTGACTTGTTTCCTTCTTGCTTCAAGAGGTAGTTTCTATTTCTTAAACTCAATATGAGTTTGGTAGTATATTTATGGTGTATTTTAAATATATAGATTCCATTGTTGTTGGATTGATTTTTGAAATTTTGTTTTTGTAAATGAGGATTTGTCCAAATGGAATTGTTGAGCTATGGTTTAGCTATAAAAAAGTATTTTTTTTTTTCCACTTACAAAAATGCATATGAGTTTTTAAAAAGTAAAAAGCCCTAATATGGAGAAACCCTAAAATGTTGATCTTTTGGGAAATAGTTGGATTATTAAATCAAAATGTAAAAGAGGGGTTTCCCAATGTTTTCTTGAAAAGGTTGTGATATGAAATTGGAGTTGATATATGTTGAAATGTGCTATTTCTTACATTGAAATGGATTTTCAAAGAGGAAGGGGATTATGCCCTAAAATGTAAATGTTGAGATTGCAAAGAGGAAATGGAATAAATATTGAGAAGCGTGAAATTGAAGTGACAAGTAATGATAATGGTGGAGTTTGATATGTATTATCACTCCCATTTGAGATTTTGGAAAAATGTATCTTTAATGAGATTTATTTATCTGTTTAGAGATATTTGTTTTGGGCTATCGGTGGATGATAGCTATGATTGTTGCAAAAATTGCATGTGAACTAGGCAAACCGGACTATTTATAAATCATGCATATCATGCAGCATGTAGTAGATTTTGGAAATTGAAACTATATGTTTTGGAAATAGATTTTGGAAATTCTTGTATTATGTTTTAAGAGTATTCGTTTCATTTTGAAAATCATATTTTGGATCACATGTATTGTGCTATTTGGAAAAGGTAAATAAAATGGTAAATTTGAGAAATGGTTGTTGTTACATCAAACAAGTTGGCCTGTGTATCCAAGGTAAAAGTCCTGAAAACCGCGCGTATACATGTGTACCGATCTCGCGGACGAAATTTTCATAAAATGGCAATGGTAGTGCTTGTATAGCCTATATTTACATGGGTCTCGTTGATGGTTTCCCGTAGACGAAATTTCCGTGAAAGGTTGTATTGGTTTTGGAGATTTACCCATTTTATTTATTATCATTTTGGTTTTGGAAAGAAATGATTTTAAAACAGTTTTACCAATGTAATTGTTGTTGGTTAATGATGTATTCGTATTGGAATTGGCAATCAAATTGGTAGTTGGTATTGAGATAGTTGGATTGACTTATAGAAATGGATTGTTATATCAAACTAATGTATTGAATTCAGAAAACGTTTTGAATAAACGAAAGGTTTTGAAAACTGGGAAGAAAGGGTTTTTATTGAGAAAGTAAGTGAATTTGAGAATGCAATGAGCATATTATACACGTATGTATTGCATTCATGATCATTTGCACTGGTGGAGTATATTTAGTTTTTGAAATATTTCCTACTGGACTTTAAGCTCACCCTACGTGGCTGAAAATGTTTTCTGGTATGCTTATGCGGATGTGGACTGAGACATTAAAGTTGTGTTTGGAACCATGTAGGGTGGTTTCTTCATTTGTCGGCCAAGGGCCATTTATGTATTTGTTGGTCGTGTGCCATTCTTGTAAGAATTACACCCTTTGTATATGATGTAAACCTTTGGGCATTTTAATTTGATTTATAACATCTTTGTATGTTTTTGTTACAAAGCATCTATTTGACTTAGATGTTGTATCTAAGAATGTATAAAATTGGAATAACACATGTACTGTGTGCTTAAATTATATATATCTGCATGAGTGTTGTTAGTGATCGTCTATCGTTGGGTGGTTTACTTACGTAGGTCGGACCTCGTAAATCCAGGGCATGACAACTTGGTATCAAAGCTAACCGAGTTTGAGAATCTTAGGCTCACGGGAAATGGTTTGCCATAATGGGTTTATCATGCTTGGTGAGGACATTTGTATGTTGTGTGCTAAATGATAACATACCTATGTGGTGCATTTTATGTGGGCATGGTGTTGAGACTCATGGATATTATTCGGTGTCTAGTTGACTAACTTGGAGGTCTTATTGGAAACACGCTTGATCAACGTAGTTTCTAATGAGAAATCTAAGCAAGTACTGGAACGAATGATTATCTTTGTAGACTTAGCGCGATTACGTGTTACGTGGTATGTGGTAGATGGTATGTAAATTAATTGGAGCCTCAATGGAGTTGTTTGAGTAATTGTTATGTGATTGTGTTGTGTTAGTATTTTGGGGAAAGGTGTCAGTGTTATGTATCCTAAGTTGTGTGTTTCTCTTCTTATAGAAACATTTTGGATTGAGTAGTGGACTCTGAGTAGGCATCTCGGTGAGTGCTATACTGGTGATATGTTGTGTATTAGCATAAGTTGTGAGTTGGTGTTGGTTTGTCCTTAATGACAATTAGTATGTCTTTGAGAGACGGTGATGTTTTGAGTCCTTTGTGTTTGGTGTTGCATGGAGTTGTTATACTCATTTAAGTGATGTCGTGTAGGTTTGGTGTGGGTTGTTAGTCTGTGGACTAGTATGCGTTGGAATTAGTTATGACTCTGAGTGACCAGAGGTGTGGGGTGTGCTCCCCAATTGAGTGAATTGTTTTAAGTCTTGTAACCCGTGGAAGGAGTGTTGGTGGTGTTAGAGTTTTTAGAACACGAAGAGTTAGGATTTGTGGAGCGTGGTTAGTTGGGATACGAGTTGTGGTTTGACTTCCCACGGGGTTAGTAGAGCCTGTTGGGACATTTAGGCTTGAGGTTTCTCTTTGTAGATGATGTGTGGTTGGAAGTCATTGTGACTTGTTGGGTTATTGTGAGGGTGAAGTTTTACCAGTCAATATATTTAGTTTGGTTGATGTTGGTTATTGGTTTATGTTGGAGATATGATGATTTTGGTTTAGACCTGATCTAGTTGATGCTTTGGGATTCACGTTTTCTTGTCTTTAATGGTTGTTCATATCGTTGTTTATCTTATTTCTTGTTGATTTGAGTTGTTTAAGTATTGTGGTTGCATTTGGAACAGGTTGGGGGTTTGTTTTTTAATAGAAATTGGTCCATATTTTCGTCTCAATGCTCGAGCGGTACTTTCTATGCTCGAGCAGTCTTTGAGAACTCTCAGTACTTTGGCAAGTTTGCAGAGCTACTGGGAGAGTGTATTTTTCGCCCGAACGGTGTTTCTTGCGCTCAAGCGGTGTTGCGCTCGAGGGGTCTTTCTTGCGGTCGAGCGGTGGTCTTCTGCCTGTAAAACTTCTGAGAGTTGGTATTCTTTGCTCAAGCGGTATTTCTTGTGCTCGAGTAGTTAACTTCTATTTGTAATTTCTGGAAGTGTGGTATTTTGGTCGCTCGAGTGGTTTGTGCGTATTTGGAACAAATTATGGGGGTGTTTGGTGTTGGAGTATTGTTGTTCATACCAAGAAGTGGGTTGGATGGATCGATGTCCTTATAACATCTTTAAGAATTCTTTTTCAAGTCTTTGGGAGTTAGCGGTGTTGGTGTTTGAGTTAGTAAGAGTGGTTGGCACGAGAGTGACTTGAGTTTCTTTTGTGGGGCAATTATTTATAATTGATGGAGATGTTGGTTTTATGGAATTATTTTGAATGTGGTAATATTATGCTTATTGTATTGTTTCGTGGTTTAATGTGTGCTAAGTTAAATTACTTCCGTCATAAGTGGAGCTTATTTATGAACCCCATGTAAGATCCCTAGTGTTGGGGTGATTTTCTGTTGTGGTTTTAGTTCGAGGATGGAACTTCTAGTGGTATGGTAAGGTTGTGTGGAGCGGGTAGAGAGTTGTGTAAGTTTGTTATTTATTTCATTGGTCTTGGGGTGAGTGTATATTATAATCTTTGGGAGTTTAGCTCAAACTCAAGTGTGGTGCAAGGAAGTGTTGCCATGTAGGCATAAGTGTAGGGAATGGGCTGAGATTTGAGGTAATATGGGTCAACTTGAGAAATCCGGTGTGATTTAATGAAAATGTAAGATTGTGTGAGGAGCTCCATCTTGGAGTTGATTTGGTTAGGTAATATGTGTGTTGGTGTAGTGTTGAGATATGGAGTTAATTGGTATTTTGGTGTTTAGAGGCCAGTATGGGATAATGGTGTTGAATAATAGATTGGTTGGCATTTGGATTGGTTGACATATAGTTACCTCAGGGATGGGATGGAATTGAAGGATTGTGTAATTGATCAATATCTTAATGTGGCATGTAAATTCCATATGGACAGTTGGGAAATTATTTTGAGTTTGAGGTAACCGGTTTGGGGTTACGGTTTTACTATGTTTTTGCTTCATTATGTGATTGTGAGTGTAAAATTTCTTTTTCTTGTGTTATTGCGTTGATGGCATTTCGGAAATTTCTCGGGATTCTCATCGTGGAAATTTGGTTTTAGTATTGTGGCATCACCGTGGGTGTGATGGGTTTTGTTGGGTGACCATGTTGTGGTTCACCGGAGGAATGCTAATGAATGATTTTGAGAGGGAAAAAAAAAATTCTTTTAGTGTTGTGGCCTTAGGTATTTTTCTTGAACTAAAACGGTTTTGAATTAAAACATAAGTTTTCAGTTTAATAAAAGTTGAATCCAACAAATCAGAAACAAAATGAAAATGGTTTTGTGTTATAAATATCATCTATGGTATTCGGAAAAACAGTTTGGAAATCTTTGAGTTTTGTTGTGGACGGTTGAAAATGTATTTGGATTGTAACGGTGCAGCTTGGGTGCCTTTGGGAAAAGCAAAGTGTTTTGAGACAAATGGAAAAAGTAAGGAATTTTCTTTAACTTAGATGTGGTACCTTGTGTTGTGCAGTGCATTGTGATCTAGCCTAAGTTGCTAGTTATGTGCTATGTGTTTACTTTACAGGGGTTTAGAATTTGTTCGAGGCTTGTTATGCCGTATTCATTATTCTTTAGTCGTATTTTGCCTTGTGTTCTCATTCCGAGAGTTGATCGAGAGTCTGGTGTGCGAGGAGTTCTCTTATTCTCTGTGTTCGAGCGTTTGAGCACTCGGTGGTGATTTCGGTGTTGTAGGTGATTCAGGCATGGTTGACGTCTTCGAGTCCGTGTGGTTATTGTTGTTGTTGTGCAACTAATAACATACATGTAACGCCCCAAATTTCTAGCCCAAATGATAATACAGCAATCATGGCTCTTTCAAGAAAAATCGAATATAAATCTCTAAACTTACATTACATGATACAATAGTTCTTCATACAACAATACATTAATCCAACAACAAGTAAATAAACAAATAAATACCCTCAAGGGTTTATAAGTTTCCAAGGCTTGAGTTTGGTTACACAAAACGGTTATTTAAACCCACACACATACACCCCTTGGCTTACACACAGAGTCACAGCAAAATGAGAGTCTCGTACTCTCAACACACATTTCCTCGCCTTTAGTTAGGCGACATCACCACATCTTTTCCTGCACAAAAATCCCATAGGGTGAGCATAAAGCCCAGTAGGAAATCCTTAACAAAGTATATACATTTTATACAAGTCTCAAGAGATGAAATGCACATGCCATGCTATGCCCCTTTTTGAAGATAAATCACATTTTCATCTTTTGAAAACCATCATGCTCAATGATGTTATGCAATTTCAATTGTTCAAAACTTAACAATTTATTTCAAAGGCGGTAAATACGACTTTGGTAATCCCTAGGTCGGTATCTGCAAGTAGACTATACAAGTACTACCAAATTGTCATTTTTACCGATATTAACCGGAAGGCTCGACACCTATCCGCACGGGTTTTCGGTCTTTCACCCCAGACTCTCAGGCCAACTTATTCAATATCATATACACCACCTATCAAGACTTACCAACGTATTTACCCTAAAACCATTTCACAAAAACTTCTTTCTCAACATTCTTTTCTCAATGCAAGTTTTCAAATCAACTTTCAAAGTTTAATGTAACCAAATGAATTGTTATGCCAATAACACAAGATGAATATAAATACTTTTATTCCAATTCATCATCCAATGAATAATCCAATTCCCTCTTCTCAAGTATCCTCAACAATTAGTCATTTCAAGACTATTTTAACGTTTTGAATAATAATTTCCAAAATTAACAACAATTCTCATATTCCCTGAAATTCATCATTTATATAAATATAAATAAGAAAATTTCCAAACATCCATTTATTTTGACACACAAAATAAATACAACAATATCATTCATGGATTTTCAGTCTCTTTTAAAAAAATCCCCAAATTCTAAGTTTTCTCACCAAAACTATACAACTCAAATCCTTTGAAAGAAAACTTTCCAAAATCATCTTTTCTTCAATCAACGAAAATCAAAACCCATAAGACCATTTTAAAAGAACAAGAGACAAACCCACTTTCAAAATCGCTCAACTTCTTGAATCAACAATCAATTTTCAAAGCTATCGAAAGATAATTTCGAAAATCATATAGATTTTGCAGAAATATATATATAACTCTAAGAAAATCCCTACCAAAATGTTTTGAAGAAGAAATGAGATGAAACCCCAAAATCAACAGTGTCGAAACTCCATCTTCACTTCACACAACGAAGCCCTCGAGAAGTTAACCAACTTTGATGAAGAATTTATGGCAGAACTTTAATGGATCTTGAGAAATCAAGGTTTTGAACCAATTTGGCGTAAGGAAATGTAGAGAGAAGGGAGAGAAAAAGGTTTTTAGAGAGAGATATACAAAAGTGATTTGAAATATCAAATTCACGAATTGATATAACATGGTCCGCTCGAGCGTGGAAAGCCCCATTCGAGCGTCAAATAAATTTTTCCAATACTTTTGCAGACAGGTCAAACTTCTGAAACCAAACATTCTCTGCTCGAGCGCATAAACGGCCGCTCGAGTGGACAAACAACTTCTAATGCATTTTGCATTTTGCATTTTTACTTTGGGGGCACTGCCCTTGCACCCGCCAAGGGGCGCTGTCCCTTGGACCCCCACGAGCTAACCAAGCAGCTCGATCCCCGACATACTCAGCGAAGTGGCAAAACTGGGATCGCTACAACCTTCCCCCCTTAAAGAATTTCGTCCCTGAAATTTCAAATCAAACTACCAAACAAAGGGTTTCTAGCGATCAAAACCACGCTATTTCATTTTCAAATCACAATACTAACTCTCAACCAAATTCCACCATTTCTACCATGGTTATCTCATTAACAACAACCTCCCAAATACGCATAAACATGAAATTTCCCAAAAAGTAATGGCAACTCTAAAACAAAAATGCACATATCAACATGTGGTTAACAACTTTAAATACGTTTCCCTCAACACTAGGGAATATTACAAAGAAAAGCAACTTAATCATTTCCAAATAAATACGGATATTTGGATTGAACTTCCGCCTCCCGTTCCCACGTCGCTTCTTCAACCCCATGGTGTCTCCACAACACCTTTACTAATGGTATAGTTTTGCCCCGTAGCACTTGCTCACGGGTATCTAATATTTGAACCGATCGTTCTTCGTAAGAGGCATCCTCATCTACCTCCAAGTCAGCCTAATCAAGCACATGAGAGGGGTCGAGTTCATACTTCCTAAGCATAGCTACATGAAATACGTTGTGAACTCCCGAAAGTTGTGGCGGTAAAGCTAACCGATATGCCACTTCTCCAATTCGCTCTAAGATCTCAAAAGGCCCAATGAACCTTGGAGATAATTTACCACTCTTACTAAATCTCATCAAACCCCGCCTTGGTGAGATTTTTAGAAACACATGGTCACCAACTTCAAAAGATAAAGGTTGTCTCCTCTTATCAACATAACTCTTTTGTCAGCTTTGGGCCGTAGCTAACCTCTTCTGAATGAGAACAACTTTCTCGGTTGTCTCTCTAACAATTTTTGAACCCACTAACGGTGCATCACCCACTTCGGCCCAACAAACTGGTGATCTACAAGGTCGGCCATACAAGGCCTCAAATGGTGCCATCCCAATACTAGCTTGGTAACTATTGTTGTAAGCAAACTCAATCAATGGTAAGTGCCTTTCCCAAGGCCCCTTAAAATCAAGGACACAAGCTCTAAGCATGTCCTCAAAAATCTGAATAGTACGTTCCGACTATCCATCGGTTTGAGGATAACAAGCAGTGCCAAGTGTCAACTTAGTTCCCAACGCTTCTTGAAGGCTTTTCCATAACCAGGCAGTAAAACGAGGATTCCTATTCGACACAATAGTTACAGGGACTCCATGAAGTCAAACTATCTCTCTAATGTACAACTCTGCCAAGCATTCAACTGAGTCACTGGTGCACATCGGAATGAAATGGATAGAATTAGTCAACCTATCAATAATTACCCAAATGGCGTCATTGCCTCGTTATGTCCTAGGAAGCCCAACTACAAAATCCACGGTAACATGCTCCTATTTCCACTCAGCTATCGGTAAGGGTTGTAACAAACCTGCTGGTCTTTGGTGTTCGACCTTCACTTGTTGACAAGTAAGGCACTTCGATACAAATAAAGCAACATCCCGTTTCACACCCCTCCACCAAAACTGACGACTAAGATCATGATACATTTTAGTGCCTCCCGGGTGTACCGCAAGGCGTAAGTGATGGAACTCCCGAAGTACTTCCTCTCTACAAGATTCTGGTGCAAACAAATGGCCTAGGTAACGTACACTTAGATCCAAGTGAACGTTCAAACCTTTCTCTTCCTTTCCATTGGAAATCTTAACATGGATTGATTCCACATCACGGTCTCCTCGTTGTGCCTCTATAACCTTACTAACCAAGGTTGGTTGAGCATTCAAAGTAAACAAGGTAGCACTCTCTCCGGACTCACCTAAGTGCAAATCAAACTTGCCAATAATATCTAGCATATTCCATTCCTGAATAGCCACACTTGCCAAACTACTCACAGATTTTCGACTCAAGCATCGGCCACCACATTGGCCTTCTCTAGATGATAGTGTAACTCAAAATCATAATCCTTCATAAATTCATCTACCTCCGTTGTCATAAATTCAAGTCTTTTTGAGAAAATAAATGCTTTAGACTCTTATGATCGGAGAAGACTTCAAACTTCTCACCGTACAAGTAATGCCTTCAAATTTTCAAAGCAAAATCACCACTGCTAATTCTAGATTATGGGTGGGCTAATTTTTCTCATGAGTTTTCAATTTTCGTGAACCGTAGGCCTCAACTTTTCCTTCTTGCATCAAGACAGAACCAATCTATCCCTGGACGCATCACAATAGACAGTGCAATTCAAACCACTTTCCAAAATTATCAAAACCGATGCGGTAGTCAATCTAGTCTTAAGCTCTTGGAATGACTTTTCACAAGTCTTACTCCACAAATTTGATACCCTTTCTAGTCAACCTAGTCAAAGGTGCAGCTAGTCTAGAGAAGTCCCTTACAAAACGTCGATAATACCCGCTAATCCAAGAAACTCCGGATTTCAAAAACATTCTTGGGTTGTTCCCAATCTTGTACGGCATCTATCTTTGAGAAGTCCATGGTCACTCCCTCTCTAAACACTACATGCCACAAAAACTTCACCTCTGTTAACCAAAACTTGCATTTTTCAAATTTGGCATACAATTGGTGCTCACTAAATAAACCCAGCACTGCCCGCAAGTGAGTCTCGTGTTCCTCTTCAGAGGTTGAATAAATCAAGATGTCGTCCATAAAGATGACCACAAAACGGTCCAAGTATTCTTGAAAAATTATGTTCATCAAATCCATAACGGAAGCCGGTGCATTGGTCAACCCAAAAGGCATTACAAGAAATTCATAGTGGCCATAACGAGTACGAAAGGCCGTCTTCTGAATGTCCTCCTCCCGGACTCTTAACTGATGGTACCCCGACCTCAAATCTACTTTTGAGAAGCAATGAGACCCTCTAAGTTGGTCAAACAAATCATCTATTCTGGGTAGAGGATACTTGTTCTTAACTGTAACTCTATTCAACTTGCGGTAATGAATACACAACCGTAACGACCCATCTTTCTTCTTCGCAAAGAAAGCCGGCGCTCCCCAAGGCGATGTACTAAGGCAAATGAAGCCCTTGTCTAAAAGATCTTGGAGTTAAATCTTCAACTCATGCAATTCAGCGGGTGCAAATCTATACGGTGACATAGAAATCGGTGCCGTGCCAGGCACTAATTCAATGAAGAACTCAATCTCCCGGTGAGGTGGTAAACTAGTAAGATCTTTTGGAAAGACATCCCGGTATTCACAAACTTCCCTTGGTAACTCAACAAAAGCCCTATGTAGACACCCCATTTTTGACCATCCTAAAGACTTGGATGTCATCGATTGAGTGCTCGATGATTGTGCATGTTCGTGCTCGTTTGGAGTCCCCGAGGTTTTCAGCTGCGCGCCTTGCCTCTAAGTCTCTGAACTCTCTTGGTTTTGTGCTTGTTTTAAGCCAACTCTTGGTCCTCCCCCTTTTGCCTGGAGGGAGAAACAGTGGTGTAGACCACTTTTCTGCCCTGTCGACCAGTTTTCTCCCTTGCCAGGCAGTTTAGGTGATCGGTCGGCTAAGGTGGGTGGTCGGTCGACCACCTCAAGTGGTCTACAGCATGCCACCACCTTCTCCTCTCTTGGGAGACCCCCTTTTTGCTCTGTCGACCAGCTTTCTCCTCTGTCGACCACTTTGGGTGGTCGGTCGACCAGGTGGGGTGGTCGGTCGACCCCTTTAACTGGTCGGCTGCCTTTCTGCACTTTCTGCAGATATTTTTGGTGCCAGCTGTGCCAGCTGTTAGGCACAAAATGCATCCTTCCTACACGTGTAGAGAGGGATTCATGCAAGCTTTAGCTTACATTTTCTTTAAAAGGGGAGCTCTCTCCCCCTTCCAAGAGATTTTTTTAGAGAACAAAAACATCTCTCTCTAGAATTCCCTCTCTCTCTCTCTCTCTCTCTCTCTCTCTCTCTATTGTGTTCTATAGTGCTTGAAATTGCATTTTCTTTGCATATTTGCACACAACCTCCTAGCCAAACACTACCATATTTGTTGCTGAGGTTCTTGGAGGGTGTATTTGAGTTCTAAAAGCTGGTTTTGAGCTCAAGAAGTTGTTGTTCTTGTTGTTCTTCAAGGGTGAGTCCTATTCCCCCTTTTAAGCTTTATTTTGATTGCATATTTGGCCACCTTTGCATGCCTTTTTTTGGCCTAAGTTTCAACTGCAAAAAGATTTATTTTTAAGTGTTTAAAATGTTTGTTTAAGGCCTAGTTTGAGTTAGGGGTGGTTTACCCCCTTTTGTGGCTTGTTTTGCTTGGCTTTGTGCCATCTCTTAAGGCCTTTGGGACCATCTCTTTTGAGCCTTCTTACCACTAAAACTCAGAGGAATTTCAGTGGTAGAGATGTGGTTCTGAGGTCCCAAATAGGTGGGGGTTGTCCTCTCTCCTCTTCTCTTGTTTGCATGTGTTGATGGCCCATCAAAAGAGCATGTGTTTCTACTTCTTTGTGGCTTTTTTGGGGCTCATTTTTGTGACTTTTCAGACCTACCATAACTCTGTTTTTGGCTATCTTGGTCACCTCTTGCATGCTTATTGCACTTGTAGTGTAATCCTACTTGTAGCCTTGCAAAGTAGCATGCCTTTGTGCCTAGAATTTGCTTAGTTAAAGCATGTTTTTAACCATTATTTGCCATGTCATAACTTTGTTTTGGGTTGGTTTGGCTGCCTCTTGTATGCTCCTTGCACTTGTAGTGTAATCTTGTTCACTAGCCTAGTGTATTTGGTGTTTTAACCCATTGATCTAGCATGTGTATGCTCTACTCCAGCACATTTTTGGCTATGTTTTAGCATGCTTTAGGTCTAATTTGAGTGGTTTTGGTCATGCATGCTGGGCTTCGCATAGCTATAGTGTATTTGGCTTTGCTAGCCTTGCACTTTAGGACCTCTAACATTTCATAGTTGAGCTTTTTGCATGGCATAGCATCATTTGGCATGCTATTTCAAACCATATACCTCTGCCATATTCTTGCATTTATCACTCTTTCAATGCTTTTGGAGAATTGTGCCTTATGCCTTGATCATGAGCTAATTTGTATGCATGCTTGTCTAAGCTTTTGGGCTACCATCTCAGCATGTTTTTGGTCTTATTTTGCCATGTTACAACTCTAATTTTGGTTGGTGGAGTCACCTCTTGTTTGGTTTTGGTACTTGTAGTGTAATCCCACTCATTGGCCTTGCATGCTTAGTATTTTGGCTTACCATGCTAGCTTGTTTTGGCTACACTCCATCATGTTACTAGTTGTTTTGACCTGCCATAGGACTGTTTTGAGTCATCTTGGTCCTTTGGGGCTTGCTTGATATGGCTATGGTGCAAATGCCTTAGCTAGTCTTGAGTTTTGAGCACCATAGCATGCTATACTTGTGATGGTTGCATGTCTTGGCATCATTTAACATGTTATTTCAGAGCATATACATGTGTCATGCTCTCACTTCTTTCACTCCTTGAGAGCTTTTGAGAGTTGTGCTTTTGTGCCTTATTTGTGAGCTACCAAAGGAGCATGATTTTCTACTCTTTTGAGCCTTAGTTTGAGTATGTTTTTGCTACTAATTTGCCATGTTATAGCTCTGTTTGGGGTTGGTTTGGTCGTTTAAACTTGATATTGCATGCCTTTTGTGTTATACTCTTTGCTAGCTTTAATGTTCTTGGCTCTTAGCATGCATTGCATGAGTTGTTAGAATGTTCTTGGCTCTTAGCATCATTTATCATGCCATTTCAGTGCTGGAATATGTGCCATTGCATCCCACTAATTCACTTTTTCAAAACTAGAGGACTCTCACTTTTGGACTTAACCGATTAAGGGACTAATTGGTAATCTAAAATGTGTAAACAAATTGAATCAAACAAAACATGGCCAAGATAACATGTTGAGTTGTATTGCATGTGTTTGGATCGGACGTTAATCCAAACACGAGAAATGTGGGACGTTTCATACTCATAGTGATGAAACGTGTCACATTTCTCGGTCGCCGACGCCCTTGATTGTGCATGATAGGGTGGAGCCCTTTCGAGTCTTATGTGTGCATTCATTGAGTTTTGCACAAGCTTGATTCTTTGGCCACCATGCATTGAAAATGCTTGGTTGGCGGCTCGAGAGTCAAGTGCCATACTCCTTTGAGCTTGAGATATGATAAGAAGTGTGGAAGTGCATACATTTCCTTGTAAATACAGTCTTGCCCCTGTCTGTGCTCTGTTGCAGCAACGGGAGGAATTTCAGCCCTCAAGGTGTTCTTGAGATCAGAAAGAAGCAATATGGAAATTGGCGTACTTTTCAAAGGTTCAAAAGTGTGCAAACAGAGGCGTCTTGAGGCAAGGCGGTGGATTTCTGGGAGGATGCAACCGAGCATGCATATCTCTCTCGCCCGCGAGGCCATTTATCGCTTTTGTTATCTAGTTGTAGTTAATTACCTGTGTTGTAATTAATTTAGCTTAGTGCTTTGTAATATTCTAATTAGCTTAGATTAGCCAGTTATTCAATTTGGTTTGTAATAATTAATTAGCTAGAATAGTTAGTTAATTAGTTGGTTTGTAATAGTTAGCTTAATTAGTGTAGCTAGTTAGCTTTCGTTTTATTTGGACCCTCCGTCGAGAGGGTAAATGTTGTAATAAGTGCGCGCGCGTGTGTGAATGTCTTCCAACCCCACGTCTTTCTCCCTTTTATTTACCATCTTTCGATGGTTAGATTAGGGCATGTTTCAATTAGCATACCTTATGCTTGCATGCGTGCATCATTCATTCGTCTTGCATGCACCGGGCTCGGCCCATCATACAAACTGCATCGTATTTCAGTACCTATTTGAATACGTGTATCAAGTGTTGCATTCATATGCCATTTTAGATAGCCGAGCCTATTTTAGTTGCATTTTTGCATGTGTTGCATTAGGCATCTTAACATAGCTAGGATCATGCATGATTACTAACTAGCTTTTGTTTTGGCTCGGAGTACACTGTAAGTGTTTATGCTTTAGCATCTTGCATGTGTGTGAGTGTTGCCATGACAGCATGCTTGCCATGAGGCTATTTGCTTAATTACTAAACTGCTTGAATGCCTATGGGTGAAGGCTTCATTACTTGAATTAGAACAATTCATCAAAATGTGAGTTTTAAGCCCACTTGAAGTGGCAAATCATCATGTTTTAAGCCCACCTTGTTTGGTGGCAAATCCGCGTTTTAGCCTACTTGCGAGTAGCATCCCCAAACCACTTTTGAAAAAAACAAACATGAGATGTTTTGTTCCAAATTGAGTGATTTGGTCTATACTTGTATGCTGTACGCATCACATAGTAAGGTTAGCTAATAAACCGGAATAAGAACACATGTGTTTTCAAAAACAACATATCATGTTAGTGGAGGCCGATCCTTTGATCGGGCGAGCGGGGGTGCTCATTTCAGGACCTTCCCCTCTAGTACCCAAGTTCCCGAGTCGAGGCAACTTTGGTGATGACGGACACGTGGCCTTAGGCACGAGTCAGGGTTTCCTAAATTTCCCAAAATAAAATATTTAGGTGGCGACTCTGAAATCTGGCAAAGCAGACCATGTTTGGCACTTCTTGATCAAAATTGATTTTTCAAAAACGATTTGCCGGATTTGGACTGTTTGGTGATTTATCAGTCTTGCATTGCACTTTGTGAGATTAGATTCAGAACTGTGACAGGAGTCCGAACTGTAGTAGCTATGAACCCAATTCGTGCCCTTGCGCGCGGAGCGAGTTCAGGTTGTCTACACCCCATCACTTTCACTATCCAAAAGAGTTGCAAGAAGGCCACTAAGCTTGCTCCTACTACGAGGGTCAACAGCTGGCAACAAGGCTCTATCAACTTGGTTCCCCAGAAAATAGAAACGATCACCACCTGAAGTGCACACTATAACTCTCTGATAGTAACAATCAATCACAGCTTGATAAGAACACAACCAGTCCATGCCTAAAATGACATCAAAACTCGACATATCTAGTAACACAAAAGCAAATAGAAGTCGACGTCTGGTAACTTCTATTTCACAATCACGACAACCCCGGTCTAAATCAACTGTACCCCCAACAGGTGACTCTACTTTGAGTGGAGGCACTAACTGTGCTACCTCTAACCCCAATGCAGAAGCAAATGTAATAGATATAAATGAATGAGACGTACCCGTGTTTATCAATACATTAGCCAAAGAATTACACACAACAAAAATACCTCTCACAACTGAGGATTCTAGCAACTACTTTGGCACAGTAACAGCATACACGCGCCCCTATGGCCCTTGATTGACTTGCTCCCCTCTCGGAGCATATAGGCCTATTGTATTGACGAAGCCGAAGTGGCTCCCTGATTAACTCATGAAGCTTGGACTGATTGAGCTTGCTGGTGGCTCTGAGTCTGCCTCGACCTGATGTGCCAGATGCGCCTCCCAATTGTGGGTAAGTTCTCTTCATATGCCCCGGATGACCACACTGATAACAATTAAACCCTTGACCTTATTCTGAGACTGAGACTAACTTTGAGATCGGTTAGGTGGTGGTACAATTATCTACCCTCCTCCCTTCTGTGGGCATGAGAAGGCTTTGTGACCCGGTTGGCCGCACTTGAAACACGAGAAGCTACTCGATGCACTTTTTCCTGGACCCGCACTAGGCAAAGGAAAAGTAGATCTAGACTGTTGTGGTTGGGACTAGGATGGATAGGTATTCCTGCTCTTCTTGTTCTGCCTATAGTCTCCTTGAGACTCTTAGCCCCTAGACTTCGAACTCCGAACCCTCACCTCCTCGACTTGTATGGAAATTTCTACGTGTGTCGCCGTCTCCATAAGACGATCATATTCGCGAATCATATTTCCAACAAGCTTGAACATAATTTTTGTTTTCAATTTCTTTTCAAATTCAATGCAACGGCGCTCTTCCATTGCCACCAATGCTGGTGCAAATCTGGACAAATTAGAGAAGACTGCCTCAAACTCGACCACGAGCATATCGAGTTGTTTGAGGTCTTTAAACTCTTGCTTCAATCTCTCCCTAGCAGTGGGAGGTATGTACTTATCTCGGAAAGCAACCACAAAGGCTTCCCATGTCGGCTCCACTCTACCCTTGGCATATTTCCACCATTGACCCGCGTCTCCCTTAAGGTAGTAACTCGCTAGAGTCACTCTTAGTTCACTATCTTCGATGTGAAGCATCTTAAATGTCTTCACAGTTTGCTCGAGCCACTCATCCGCTTTCTTGGGCTCGAGGCCACCATGGAACTCATCCGGTTTGGCCCACAAGAACTCTCTAGTAAGAAAACTCGCCCTTGACTCTGCGGTGTTCTCTCGGGCTTGATTCTCTACCCTCAACAAGTTCATAGACTCTCGTAAAGCCCCTGCCATTTCTCGAGCTAGGCCCCCCATTGCGGTTTGACCCGCTTGTCCCACCTGCTCGGCCACATTAGCTTGGCCGAACCCTTCTTCTTGCACCAAAACCCTATGGACCGATACCTCATGCACACCTCGACAAGCCCTACCATGCCTCCCGTCTCTACCACCATGGACTTGACCCCTTCCTAACATCCTAATAAAGGACACAAGAGAAATAATTTAGTGCACATTAACTCATATGTGCTTGAAACTTGACTCACACGTTCGACTACAACAATTCTATATATTTCTCTACCGTATACACAATTCGATTTCACACCACATAAGCACTTAGTCATCTAAACACATATGGACTATTCTTTAACGATAAAATCCGTCCCACGAAAAACCAAGAATTCTTAGTAGAACGAATATTGATCAAGTACCCTTCTAATAAGACCTCAAGGAATTTAACAGGCGCAAACAACATCCCAAAAGTCCAATCCCATACCCATTTAGTCACATAAGCATGTCATCACATAGTCACAAAATGCATAACACTTCCTAAACATGCTAAATGAAACCATTGTGGTTAAACAACCACTTCCCACGAGCTCCAAGTATTCAAACCCGGTAGCTCTGATACAAAGTTGTAACACCCCAAATTTCTAACCCAAATGATGATACAACAATCATAGCTCTTTCAAGAAAAACCGAATATAAATCATTTTAAAAGAACAAGAGATAAACCCATTTTCAAAATCGCTCAACTTCTTGAATCAACAATCAATTTTCAAAGCTATCAAAAGATGATTTCGAAAATCATATAGATCTTGCAAAATATATATATATATATATATATAATGTGACGCCCCAAATTTTGATAGTATAATACAACGATACACTGGGGTTTAATTAGCGGATACACATCATTTTTAAGCACAAAATACAAATAATTATACTAAAAGAAAATATTAATAATAATTACAGATAAAATTCTTCATGTTTTTAAATACGGATCAGTTCCTTGATACAAAAAGATTATCCAAAATACAAGAATTATAAAATCTAATCTCTAAGGCAGCCATGGCTCCTCAAAGCTTTTAGGGATTCCGTTCTCAGTGTAAAACTCACCTTCACCTGGCATAAAACGCAATGAGCTTGGAATGCCCAGTAAACACACACACCCTGACCTTTTTCTCATTCCAAATACACAAGTAACATAACGGCACGATTATAACATACAACAAAAGCAATAATTAAGCAGAGCTTATAATTAAATTTCAGTTCTCATGAATAATAGTCAATTTTAGTTAGTTCTAGGCAACTCCCCGCGGAATGTCGTTCCTACCCAACTACTAACACTGGCCACGAGCAATTCTGACTCCCCTTTGGTTAATACAATACCAATGCGTCGCTTACCACATAACCACCAGTGCGTCGCTTACCGCACAATTACCAATGATGCCCACGCAACTAGGTTACATACCCGAGTGGTGACATCATGGCCTGCCCAAAGGGAACGGGCTTCCAGGGATACTCTCCCTGTGTGAGACCCTCACTGCCACCCTTATGCCTCCCATTTCCGTTAAGTAGCCAGAATACTTCACATGCCATGTTAGGATTTGAAAACACACTTGCGCAAGACTTCACAAAAATGGAACACATTCCACTATATCATACTCTTGAATCCATCATTCATTATCTCATAAAATTTAATACAATGATCGCAACCCATTACCATCCCATTTGATTTCCCCTTTATTAAGTGCATTATGTTCTCAGTTATAGCAAAGCATGGACAGTATAATTACGAATCCAAACTAAACAACAAGTAATTTATTCATGGTAAAGCAAATTTACAATTTATCATAGATTACATATCGAGACTAAAACATTCAAGAAACATAGAATATAAGAGTTGCAAACCAAATAAGAGCATATTAACACAAATTTCCAGATTTCCAGATTTGAACCAGTTTGAAAAATAATTATGAAAAAATACTTTTATTGGCCCTAAGTACCTAGCCTCATGTGAGTTTGTAGATAAACAAGTCTAGTTTCAAACTCAATTTACGAAAGTAGGATAAGTATTTTATATTTTAAGATAATTCAGAATTACCAAGATCTGTCCAGATTCGTTGACAGTTACGCAAGTCGATTTTTCTCTCAAACCATTTACTCCCTTGAGCTCAAACAAATTTTAGTTAAAATATGACACCAAGATTAATATTTTGACATAAAATTGGGCTCAAGATTATTTTTTTTGGAATTTTCTAAAAATAGAGAAAGTTGACTGTTTTTCTGGTTCTATGAGTAACAAACTTAGAAAAATTGTTTAGGTTATAAAAATACATCCTTAGGTCCTACCAAAATTATCATATACTCTAGACATACCAAATATTACACCATAAAAACAGATTTCCAGTTTATGGAGTTTTGATAGTAAAATAAATTCAAAAGATGGAAAAGATTTGCTGCTGGAAATTTAAGAAAGAAAGAGAAGCATGCCATTTCTTGATTAATACACATTTATACAAGAGTGTAGGCCTAGACTACAACATATATATACAAAGAGTATGTATTAGGAGGGGAAAAACAAGTGGTAAAAAAACTTGAGAGAAGGGGTGATGTAGGTTTACCTTTGTTATACAAGACTCAACACAATTCTTCTTTTTCTTCTCCTCTCTCTCTCTCTCTCTCTCTCCCTCCCTCCCTCTCTCTTTTTTTTCCTAGATCACTCTTTCTCACTCCTCTAGTGCATGGCTGAAAAGGTGTAAAATGAGGAGGGAGAAGTGTGCATTTACATAGAGAAAGGATTGGGAGGTTTCTTAAGGGCCAAGTTATATAAGTGTAATTTGTCAAAGTTGCCATCAAGGCCCTTTCATCCATCACATGGTCAACTACTTGGGCTCCAAGAAATATATATATATATATATATGATATTTGTATTTATAAACATAAAATCATAGGCATAAGTAAATTAATTAAGAAAATATTACAATTAAGGGTTGGAATGAAATAAAATAGAAGTATATAGGGACCAAGTCTAAATTTATGAAACCTTGATATTTAGTATACAATATAATAGCATTAGAAAATAGTTAAAATAATAAATCTGGGTCCTGTTAAATTAAAGCGCAAACAAAGGCGAGAAACCGAACAAAAAGGCATTACCGGGAATTAAGATTTTAAAGCGATTAATCTATAATTATAGGGTCTAATAATTAATAATAGGGTTTTAAAGGTGATTATTAATCTACGGGATCGATTAGGGTTTACTCAAATTAATCCGCGATGCTTCCCGATTCTAGGGTTTAAAACGAAATTAAGCGAAAATTCAAGGGCTTTATTGAAATCAACTCAAGGTTAGGGATTTAATGGTAATTAAAAAAAATAGGGTCTCTACATATAACTCTAAGAAAATCCCTACCTCAAGTTTTGAAGAAGAAATGAGATGAAACCCCCAAAATCAACGGTGTCGAAACTCGATCTTCACCGCACACAACGAAGCCCTCGAGAAGTTAACCAACTTTGATGAAGAACCTATGGCAGAACTCTAATGAATCTTGAGAAATCAAGGTTTTGATCCAATTTGGCATAGGGAAATGTAGAAAGAAGGGAGATGAAAGGGTTTTTAGAGAGAGAGAGAGAGAGATATACAAGAGTGATCTGAACTATCAGATTCACAAATTGATATAACATGGTCCGCTCGAACGTGGAAAGCCCTGCTCGAGCATCAAATACACTTTCCCAGTACTTTTGCAGACATGTCAAACTTCTGAAACCAAACATTCTCCGCTCGAGTGCATAAACGGCCGCTCAAGCGGACAAGCAACTTTTAATGCATTTTGCATTTTTGCTTCGAGGGTGCTGCCCCTCAACCCCGCCAGGGCACTGCCCTAGGAACCACAAGGGGGCGCTGCCCCTGGACCCCACAAGCTGACCAAACAGCTCGATCTCCGCCAGCACGCTGCCCCCTGGACCCCCGTAAGTTGACCGGGCTGCTCAATTCCTAACATACTCAGCGAAGTGGCAAAACTAGGATCGCTACAATACAGATCAACAAATAGATAAATAAAATAAAATAAAATAGAGAATGAGAAATTTCATTGATGGTGAGCAACGTCTAGATTTGAACTAGTGAGATTCATCAAAAAGAGAGATAGAATGGTGCTTGACAGATCAGTGATGATAATGATTGTTTGTAGCTTTATGTGTCACACCCCAAAATAAACATGACAAACCCATCTCATTTGCAGAAATAGAATTGAAACAACATACTCTCATGCATCAGAATTAATACACAAACGGTAACACATGCAATATACATTCATAAATGTCTTATCCTGAATCTACAAATGTGTTACTAGTAATCAAAAGATGAAAGTTGAATAGATATTTAAATGCCTTAACGGCTTACATCTTTCCAAGTTATTCCTTGGTTACAACAGAATGACTCTAGCTCAATACAGTTAAAGCCCTTGGCTATACAAATTAAATACAACAAAAATGAGCCCTTGCTCCAAGTCTTTCCAATGTTAGTGTCTTGACGGAGGCATATCATCAGCACCTGAAAATGGTTTTTCCCAATAGGGTGAGCCAAAGCCCTGTAGAAATAGTCTAACACAATATATGAATCTTAACAAAGGTATAAGCATGAAATGTATGTCTAATGCCCATCATAAAATCAATCATATCTTACATGATCATAATATGCCAAATTCTTTTATTCCAATCTGCCTTATCTTAATTTCATTCATGTCAATTGATTTCACCTTAATTCATGAGTCATGTTCCTTATTATCCAGACCACCCAACTGAGACTACAACTCAGTGGTCCTCAAATATACATAATCAATACACAACACTTCAATTTGCTATTTTACGGAAATTTCGTTCGCAAGAATCAGCACCCATGTATACGCGCGATTTTCGCGACTTACACCCTAGACACACAAGCCAACTTAATTCAATGGAGTCCATCCCCTTTCTCCTCCCACATATGGTGTATATCCTCTTTCTCTTCCTAAGTATCATACATGTACAATGTATTATAACACAGTCATATTCATTGACACCAATAAGAGATTAGTTTCAATTCGCCTAATCCTCATGCAATTTGTACAACAACCATGACTATGCTCCACTGATAGCCCAAAATAAATATTTCTAAATAGATATACAATCTTTACAACAGATAAATTATCCAAATTTCCATAGGTGCGAGATAATACATATCTAACTCCACCATTTATATAAACAACCTCCCAATTTCACACACTCACCACTAATTCCATTATTTATACAAAATAATCATTTGAGTCATTTTAAGCTCCTATTTTTTCTAAGTTCATCCCAAATACCAAAATCAACTATTTTAACACAATACAAGTTCATATCTATTCCCATAACCATTTCCATTATATTCATTCGAAAACCTCTCTTGAGATTTTAAATCAAAACCCTAGGTTTGTCTAAAATTCTCCAAATCCCAATCTTGTCTATACAACATCAAATAACTAAGTTAAAAACCATATGAAAGTGTAGAAGATCCCTACCTCAAGCTTAGAAGACCAAAGGAAGAGATGGAGGAACTTCAGAAGCTTCGAAACCAAGCTTTAATCGGATCAAAAGAGAGCTCTTGAGACGTACTACCTTTTTAACAAAGGCACACGAGGTAAAGAACCCACTAGATATAACTGAAAAATGTAGAGAGAGAGAGAGAGAGAGAGAGAGTTTTTAGAGAGAGGAGGTCTCGATCTAGGGTTTTTGGAACAGACAATATGAAAACGTGATGTAAAAAGGTGCTGTTGCGAATTGATATACGCGCAAGAGTTCTCGTTCGAGCGACCAGACACAAATAAGTCACCTCGCTCGAGCATAGAATACACACTCCTAAAAGTTTTACAGACAGAAGGCCATCACTTGAGCATAAGAGTTGTCGCTCGAGCGAAGAACACTACCCTCCCAGTATATTTGCAAGCCTGTAAAAGTACTGGGAGCTCACAAAGCTCGCTCGAGCGAAGAGGCTAAAATCTGGACAATAACAATTTGAACCAACTAGCAACCAACCTGTTCCAAACACAACCAAGGCACTCCAATACTTAATTTCAATGAGGAATAAGGGAAAAGACAAGAACAACGTTATAGAATCATAAAACTTGAGCCCAGGATACAACAAGAGTCGGGTCAATATCGGAATCGCTATACTATGTACTTCTTGTTATAATGGAATTATATTTGACTCTTTGATTATCTTGATTGGGAACCTTCGTAGTCTATATTTGAGCCTCGGTTGAGGTGTTACCATAGTAGTTGGGTGAGATTGAATCAAAAACTCAAAATTCAAATAGTTATTATTGAGTAGTCTTCACACTTTTATCATTTTCTCTCTCTACACTTTGAATCTTGATGTGAGGCTAGAACCATTGGAAATCTTACTTCAAGGGCTTCAATTTGGACACAAGAATGACCCTAAACGGAGTCCAGATGAGAGAGTTATACTTGTTTGAAATTTGCGAATCTGTGTTGTGAGCATAGTGTGCTCGAGCGCAACTTTCAACGCTCGAGCGTACTGTGCAAAATCAGGTCTTTAAAAGTCACTTTTTGAGTCAAATCTCTTCACTTTTCACTCCTCTTTCTCTCTCATTCTGCGATTTTTGATTTCTCAAGCTTTTTAAGCTTGATTTCATCTATTTCTATACATCTTTGACCTCTAGCTCCATATACCAAAATGTAGAGCACGATGAGGGTTTCCATTTAATCTCAACGGATCGTCGTTTCATTGCCGGTGATTTTTTCAACTTGTTTCCTTCTTGCTTCAAGAGATAGGATCTATTTCTTAAAATCAATATGAGTTCGGTAGTATATTTGTGGTGTATTTTAAATATATAGATTCCATCGTTGTTGGAATGATTTTTGGAAATTTGTTTTTGTAAGTGAGGGTTTGTCCAAATAGAATTGTTGAGCTATGGTTTAGCTACAAAAAAGTATTTTTCCACTTACAAAAATGCATATGAGTTTTTAAAATGTAAAAAGCCCTAATTTGGAGAAACCCTAAAATGTTGATCTTTTAGGAAATAGTTGGATTATTAAATCAAAATGTAAAAGAGGGGTTTCCAAATGTTTTCTTGAAAAAGGTTGTGATTATGAAATTGGAGTTGATATATGTTGAAATAAGCTATTTCTTGTATTGAAATGGATTTTCAAAGAGAAATGGGGTTGTACCCTAAAATGTAATTGTTGAGATTGTAAAGAGGAAATGGAATAAATGTTGAGTAATGTGAAATTGAAATGAAGATGAATGATGATGGTGGAGTTGGATATCTATTATCACTCCCATTTTAGATTTTGGAAAAGTGTATCTTTAATGGAATTTATTTATCTGTTTAGAGATATTTGTTTTGGGCTATCGGTGGAGGATAGTTATGATTGTTGTAGAAATTGCATGTGAACTAGGCAAACTGCACTGTTTATAAATCATGCATATCATGGAGCATGTAGCGGATTTTGGAAATTAAAACTATACGTTTTGGAAAGAGATTTTGGAAATTCTTGTGTTATGTTTTAAGAGCATTTGTTTAATTTTGAAAATCATATTTTGGATCACATGTATTGTGCTATTTGGAAAAGGTAAATAAAATGGTAAATCTGAGAAATGGTTGTTGTTACATCAAACAAGTTAGCCTGTGTGTCTAGGGTGAAAGTCCCAAAAACAGCGCATATACATAGGTGCCAATCCCGCGGACGAAATTTTCATAAAGTGGCAATGGTAGTGCTTGTATAGCCTATGTTTACATGGGTCCCGTTTGATGGTTTCTTGCGGACGAAATTTTCGTGAAAGGTTGTATTGATTTTGGAGATTTACATATTTTATTTATTATCATTTTGGATTTGGAAAGAAATGATTTTAAAACGGTTTTAGCAATGTAATTGTTGTTGGTTAATGATGTATTCGTATTGGAATTGGCAATGAAATTGCAAGTTGGTATTGAGATACCTGGATTGACTTCTGGAAGTAGATTTTATATCAAACCAATGTATTGAATTCGGAAAACGTTTTGAAGAAACGAAAGGTTTTGAAGAAATGAAAGGCTTTGAAGACTGGGAAGAAAGTGTTTTATTGAGAAAGCAAGTGGATTTGAGAATGCATTTGGACATGTTATATATGTATGTATTGCATTCATGATCATTTACACTAGTTGTAACGCCCCAAATTTCTAGCCCAAATGATAATACAACAATCATGACTCTTTTAAGGAAAACCGAATATAAATCTCCAAACTTACATTACATGATACAATAGTTCTTCATGCAACAATACATTAATCCAACAATAAGTAAATAAACAAATAAATACCCCAAGGGTTTACAAGTTTCCAAGGCTTGAGCCTGGTTACACAAAACGGTTATTCAAACCACACAAACACACCCTTGGCTTACACACAGAGTCACAGCAAAATGAGAGTATTGTACTCCCAACACAATACTTCCACGTCCCTAGTTGGGTGGGATCACCACATCATTTCCTGCACAAAAATCCCCTAGGGTGAGCATAAAGCCCAATAGAAATTCTTAACAAAGTATATACATTTTATACAAGTCTCAAGAGATGAAATGCACATGCCATGCTATGCCCTTTTTGAAGATAAATCACATTTTCATCTTTTGAAAACCATCATGCTCAATGATATCATGCAATTTCAATTGTTCAAAACTTAACAATTTATTTCAAGGGCGGTAAATACGACTCTGGTAATCCCTAGGTCGGTGTCTGCAAGTAGACTATACAAGTACTACCAAATTGTCATTTTTACCGGTATTAACCGGAAGGCTCGACACCTATCCGCGCAGGTTTTCGGTCTTTCACCCTGGACTCTCAGGCCAACTTATTCAATATCATCTACACCACCTATCAAGACTTACCAACGTATTTACCCCAAAACCATTCCATGAAAACTTGTTTCTCAACATTCTTTTCTCAATGCAAGTTTTCAAATCAACTTTCAAAGTTTAATGTAATCAAATGAATTGATATGCCAATAACACAAGATGAATATAAATACTTTTATTCCAATTCATCATCCAAGGAATAACACAATTCCCTCTTCTCAAGTATCCTCAACAATTAGTCATTTCAAGACTATTTCAACGTTTTGAACAATAATTTCAAAATGAACAACAATTCTCATATTCCCTGAAATTCATCATTTATATAAATATAAATAAGAAATTTTCCAAACATCCATTTATTTTGACACACAAAATAAATATAACAATATCATTCATGGATTTTCAGTCTCTTTTAAAAAAAATTCCCAAATTCTAGGTTTTCTCACCAAAACTATACAACTCAAATCTTTTGAAAGAAAACTTTCCAAAATCATCTTTTCTTCAATCAACGAAGATCAAAACCCATAAGATCATTTTAAAAGAACAAGAGACAAACCCACTTTCAAAATCGCTCAACTTCTTGAATCAACAATCAATTTTCAAAGCTATCGAAAGATGATTTCGAAAATCATATAGATCTTGCAAAAAATATATATATATATATAACTCTAAGAAAATCCCTACCTCAAGTTTTGAAGAAGAAATGAGATGAAATCCCCAAACTTAACGGTGTCGAAACTCGATCTTCACCGCACACAACGAAGCCCTCGAGAAGTTAACCAACTTTGATGAAGAACTATGGCAGAACTCTAATGGATCTTGAGAAATCAAGGTTTTGATCCAATTTGGCGTAGGGAAATGTAGAGAGAAGGGAGAGGAAATGTTTTTTAGAGAGAGAGAGATATACAAAAGTGATCTGAAATATCAGATTCACGAACTGATATAACATGGTCCGCTCGAGCGTGGAAAGCCCCACTCGAGCGTCGAATACACATTTCCAGTACTTTTGCAGACATGTCAAACTTCTGGAACCAAACATTCTCCGCTCGAGCGCATAAACGGCCGCTCGAGTGGACAAGCAACTTCAAATGCATTTTGCATTTTTGCTTCGGGGGCGCTGCCTTTGGACCCGCCAAGGGGTGCTGCCCCCTGGACCCCCACGAACTGACCAAACAGCTCAATCCTCAACATACTCAGCGAAGTGGCAAAACTAGGATCGCTATAACCTTCCCCTCTTAAAGAATTTCGTCCCCGAAATTTCAAATCAAACTACCCAAACAAAAGGTTTCTAGCGATCAAAACCATGCTATTTCATTTTCAAATCATAATACTAACTCTCAACCAAATTCCACCATTTCCACCATGGTTATCTCATTAACAACAACTTCCCAAATACGCATAAACATGAAATTTCCCAAAAAGTAATGGCAACTCTAAACAACCTTATGCTTGAAACAAAAACGCACATATCAACATGTGGTTAACAACTTTAAATACGCTTCCCTCAACACTAGGGAATATTACAAAGAAAAGCAACTTAAACATTTTCAAAAAAATCAGGATATTTGGAGCGGACTTCCGCCTCCCATTCCCATGTCACTTCTTCAACCCCATGGTGTCTCCACAACACATTTACCAACGGTATAGTTTTGCCCCGTAGCACTTGCTCCTGGGTATCTAATATTTAAACCAATCATTCTTCGTAAGAGGCATCCTCATCTACCTCCAAGTCAACCCAATCAAGAACAAGAGAAGGGTCGGGTTCATACTTCCTAAGCATAGATACATGAAATACGTTGTGAACTCCCGAAAGTTGTGGCGGTAAAGCTAACCGGTATGCCACTTCCCCAATTCGCTCTAAGATCTCAAAAGGCCCAATGAACCTTGGAGATAATTTACCACTCTTACCAAATCTCATCAAACCCCGCCTTGGTGAGATTTTTAGAAACACATGGTCACCAACTTCAAAAGATAAAGGTCGTCTCCTCTTATCGGCATAACTCTTTTGTCGGCTTTGGGCCGTAGCTAACCTCTTCCGAATGAGAACAACTTTCTCGGTTGTCTCTCTAACAATTTCCGAACCCAGTAACGGTGCATCACCCACTTCGGCCCAACAAACCGGTGATCTACAAGGTCGGCCATACAAGGCCTCAAATCGTGCCATCCCAATACTAGTTTGGTAACTATTGTTGTAAGCAAACTCAATCAATGGTAAGTGCCTTTCCCAAGGCCCTTAAAATCAAGGGCACAAGCTCTAAGCTTGTCCTCTAAAATCTGAATGGTACGTTCCGACTGTCCATCCATTTGAGGATGATAAGCTGTGTTAAGAGTCAACTTAGTTCTCAACGCCTCTTGAAGGCTTTGCCATAACCGGGCAGTAAAACGAGGATCCCTATCCGACACAATAGTCACAGGGACTCCATGAAGTCAAACTATCTCTCTAATGTACAACTCTGCCAAGCGTTCAACTGAGTCGCTGGTGCACATCGGAATGAAATGGGTAGACTTAGTCAACCTATCAACAATCACCCAAACGGCGTCATTGCCTCGTTGTGTTCTAGGAAGCCCAACTACAAAATCCATGGTAACACGCTCCCATTTCCACTCGGCTATCGGTAAGGGTTGTAACAAACCCGCTGGTCTTTGGTGTTCGGCCTTCACTTGTTGACAAGTAAGGCACTTCGATACAAATAAAGCGACATCCCGTTTCATACCCCTCCACCAAAACTGACGACTAAGATCATGATACATTTTAGTGCCTCCCGGGTGTACCGCAAGGCGTGAGTGATGGAACTCCCGAAGTACTTCCTCTCTACAAGATTCTGGTACAAACAAACGGTCTAGGTAACGTACACTCAGATCCGAGTGAACGTTCAAACCTTTCTCTTCCTTTCCATTGGAAATCTTAACACGGATTGATTCCACATCACGGTCTCCTCGTTGTGCCTCTATGACCTTACTAACCAAGGTAGGTTGAGCATTCAAAGTAAACAAGGTAGCACTCTCTCCGGACTCACCCAAGTGCAAATCAAACTTGCCAATAACATCTAGCATATCCCATTCCCGAATGGCCACACTTGCCAAACTACTCACAGATTTTCGACTCAAAGCATCGGCCACCACATTGGCCTTCCCTGGATGATAGTGTAACTCAAAGTCATAATCCTCCATAAATTCCATCCACCTCCGTTGTCGTAAATTCAAGTCTTTTTGAGAAAACAAATACTTTAGACTCTTATGATCGGAGAAACCTCAAACTTCTCACCATACAAGTAATGCCTCCAAATTTTCAAAGCAAAAATCACCGCTGCTAATTCTAAATCATGGGTGGGGTAATTTTTCTCATGAGTTTTCAATTGTCGTGAACCGTAGGCCACAACTTTTCCCTCTTGCATCAAGACACAACCAAGTCCATCCCGGACGCATCACAATAGACAGTGTAATTCAAACCCCTTTCCGGAATTATCAAAACCGGTGCGTAGTCAATCTAGTCTTAAGCTCTTGGAATGACTTTTCACAAGCCTCACTCCACACAAATTTGATACCCTTTCTAGTCAACCTAGTCAAAGGTGCAGCTAGTCTAGAGAAGTCCCTTACAAAAGTCGATAATACCCCGCTAATCCAAGAAACTCTGAATTTCAAAAACATTCTTGGGTTGTTCCCAATCTTGTAATCTATCTTTGAGGAGTCCACAGTCACTCCCTCTCTAGACACTACATGCCCAAAAACTTCACCGTTAACCAAAACTCGCATTTTTCAAAATACAATTAATCAAGAAACTCCAGATTTCAACATTCTTGGGTTGTTCCCAATCCTGTACGGCATCTATCTTTGAGGAGTCCACAGTCACTCCCTCTCTAGACACTACATGCCCCAAAAACTTCACCTCTGTTAACCAAAACTCGCATTTTTCAAATTTGGCATACAATTGGTGCTCACTAAGTAAACCAGCACTACCCGCAAGTGAGTCTCGTGTTCCTCTTCAGAGGTTGAATAAATCAAGATGTCGTCCACAAAGACGACCACAAAACGGTCCAAGTATTCCCGAAAAATTCTGTTCATCAAATCCATAAAGGAAGCGGTGCATTGGTCAACCCAAAAGGCATTACAAGGAATTCATAGTGGCCATAACGAGTACGAAAGGCCGTCTTCTGAATGTCCTCCTCCCGGACTCTCAACTGATGGTACCCGACCTCAAATCTATTTTTGAGAAGCAACGAGACCCTCTAAGTTGGTCAAACAAATCATCTATTCTGGGTAGAGGATACTTGTTCTTAACTGTAACTCTATTCAACTTGCGGTAATCAATACACAACCGCAATGACCCATCCTTCTTCTTCGCAAAGAGAGCCGGCGCTTCCCAAGGCGATGTACTAGGGCGAATGAAGCCCTTGTCTAAAAGTTCTTGGAGTTGAATCTTCAACTCATGCAATTCGGCGGGTGCAAATCTATACGGTGACATGGAAATCGGTGCCGTGCCAGGCACTAATTCAATGGAGAACTCGATCTCCCAGTGAGGTGGTAAACTAGTAAGATCTTCTGGAAAGACATCCGGGTATTCACAAACTACCCTTGGTAACTCAACACGAGCCCCGTCACTCTCACTATCCAAGAGAGTTGCAAGAAGGCCACTAAGCTTGCTCCTACTACGAGGGTCAACAACTGGTGACAAGGCTCTATCAACTCTATTCCTAGAAAATAGAAACGATGACCACCCGAAGTGCACACCGTAACTCTCTGATGATAACAATCAATCACCGCTTGATAAGAACACAACCAGTCCATACTTAAAATGACATCAAAACTCAACATATCTACTAACACAAAAGTAAACGGAAGTCGACACCCGGCAACTTCTATTTCACAATCATAACAACCTAGTCTAAATCAACTGTACCCCCAACAGGTGACTCTACTCTGAGTGGAGGCACTAACCGTACTACCTCTAACCCCAATGCAGAAGTAAATACAGTAGATATAAATGAATGAGACGCACCCGTGTTTATCAATACATTAGCCAAAGAATTACACACAACAAAAATACCTCTCACAACTGAGGATTCTGGCAACTGCTCTGGCACGGTAACAGCATACACACGCCCCTGTGGCCCCTGATTAACTTGCTCCCCTCTCGGAGCATAGGCCTGTTGTACTGACTGAGCCGAAGTGGCTCCCTGATTAACTCGCGAAGCTTGGACTGATTGAGCCTGCTGGTGGCTCTGAGTCTGCCTCGACCCTGATGCGCCAGATGCGCCTCCCAACTATGGGCAAGTTCTCTTCATATGCCCCAGCTGACCACACTGATAACAATTAAACCCTTGACCTTTATTCTGAGACTGAGACTGACTTTGAGATCGGTTAGGTGGTGGTACTATTATCTGTCCTCCTCCCTTCTATGGGCATGAGAAGGCTTTATGACCCGGTTGGCCACACTTAAAACATGAGAAACTACTCGATGCACTTTTTCCCAGACCCGCACTAAACAAAGGAAAAGTAGATCTAGACTGCTGTGGTTGGGACTGGGATGGATAGGTATTCCTGCTCTTCTTGTTCTGCCTATAGTCTCCTTAAGACTCTTGGCCCCTAGACCTCGAACTCCGAAGCCTCTCATCCTCGGCTTCTATGGAAATTTCTACGTGTGTTGCCATCTCACAAGATGGTCATATTCCTGAATCATATTTCCGACAAGCTTGAACATAATTTTCGTTTTCAATTTCTTTTCAAATTCAATGCAACGGTACTTTTCCGTTGCTACCAACTCTAGTGCAAATCTGGACAAACTAGAGAAGACCGCCTTAAACTCGACCATGGGCATGTCGAGTTTTTTGAGGTCTTTAAACTCTTGCCTCAATCTCTCCCTAGCAGTGGGAGGTATGTACTTATCTTGGAAAGCAACTGCAAAGGCTTCCCATGTCGGCTCCACTCTACCCTTGGCATATTTCCACCATTGACCGCATCTCCCTTAAGGTAGTAACTCGCTAGAGTCACTCTTAGTTCACTATCTTCGATGTGAAGCATCTCAAATGTCTTCACAGTTTATTCGAGCCACTCATCCACTTTCTTGGGCTTGGGACCACCATGGAACTCATCCGGTTTGGCCCACAAGAACTCTCTAGTAAGGAAACTCGCCCTTGACTTCGCGGTGTTTTCTCGGGCTTGATTCTTCACCCTTAACAAGTTCATAGACTCTCTTAAAGCCCCTACCATTTCTCGAGCTAGGGCCCCCACTGCGATTTGACCAGCTTGTCCCACCTGCTCGGCCACATTAGCTTGGCCTGCTTGCTCGGCCATATTAGCTTAGCTGAACCCTTCTTTTTGCACCAAAACCCTATGGACCAGTACCTCATGCACACCTTGGCGAGCCCTACCATGCCTCTCGCCTTTACCACCACGGACTTGACCCCTTCCTGACATCCTAATAAAGGACACAAGAGAAATAATTCAGCACATTAACTCATATGTGCTCGTAACTTGACTCACACGTTCGACTACAACAATTCCATATATTTCTCTACCATATACACAATTCAATTTCACTCCACATAAGCACTTAGTCATGTAAACACATACAGACTATTCTTTTACGATGAAATACGTCCCATGAAAAACCAAGAATTCTTAGTAGAACGAGTATTGATCAAGTACCCTTCTAATGAGACCTCAAGGAATTTAACAGGCGCAAACAACATACCAAAAGTCCAATCTCATACCCATTTAGTCACATAAGCATGTTATCACATAGTCACAAAATGAATAACACTTCCTAAGAATGCTAAATGAACCCATTGTGGTTAAACAACCACTTCCCACAAGCTCCAAGTATTCAAACCCGGTAGCTCTGATACCAAGTTGTAACGCCCCAAATTTCTGGCCCAAATGATAAGACAACAATCATGGCTCTTTCAAGGAAAACCGAATATAAATTTCCAAACTTACATTACATGATACAATAGTTCTTCTTCCAACAATACATTAATCCAACAACAAGTAATAAACAAAATAAATACCCCAAGGGTTTACAAGTTTCCAAGGCTTGAGCCTGGTTACACAAAACAGTTATTCAAACCCACACAAACACAGCCCTTGGCTTACACACAGAGTCACAGCAAAATGAGAGCATTGTACTCCCAACACACATACTTCCACGCCCTAGTTGGGTGGGATCACCACATCTTTTCTGCACAAAAATCCCGTAGGGTGAGCATAAAGCCCAGTAGGAAATTCTTAACAAAGTATATACATTTTATACAAGTCTCAAGAGATGAAATGCACATGCCATGCTATGCCCTTTTTGAAGATAAATCACATTTTCATCTTTTGAAAACCATCATGCTCAATGATATCATGCAATTTCAATTGTTCAAAACTTAACAATTTATTTCAAAGGCGGTAAATACGACTCTGGTAATCCCTAGGTCGGTGTCTGCAAGTAGACTATACAAGTACTACCAAATTGTCATTTTTACCGGTATTAACCGGAAGGCTCGACACCTATCCGCGCGGGTTTTCGGTCTTTCACCCCGGACTCTCAGGACAACTTATTCAATATCATCTACACCACCTATCAAGACTTACCAACGTATTTACCCCAAAATCATTCCATGAAAACTTGTTTCTCAACATTCTTTTCTCAATGCAAGTTTTCAAATCAACTTTCAAAGTTTAATGTAATCAAATGAATTGATATGCCAATAACACAAGATGAATATAAATACTTTTATTCCAATTTATCATCCAAGGAAAAACAATTCCCTCTTCTCAAGTATCCTCAACAATTAGTCATTTCAAGACTATTTCAACGTTTTGAACAATAATTTTCAAAATGAACAACAATTCTCATATTCCCTGAAATTCATCATTTATATAAATATAAATAAGAAATTTTCCAAACATCCATTTATTTTGACACACAAAATAAATATAACAATATCATTCATGGATTTTCAGTCTCTTTTAAAAAAAATCCCAAATTCTAGGTTTTCTCACAAAACTATACAACTCAAATCTTTTGAAAGAAAACTTTCCAAAATCATATTTTCTTCAATCAAAGAAGATCAAAACCCATAAGATCATTTTAAAAGAACAAGAGACAAACCCACTTTCAAAATCGCTCAACTTCTTGAATCAACAATCAATTTTCAAAGCTATCGAAAATGATTTCGAAAATCATATAGATCTTGCAAATATATATATATATAACTCTAAGAAAATCCTTACCTCAAGTTCTGAAGAAGAAATGAGATGAAACCCCCAAAATCAACGGTGTCGAAACTCGATCTTCACTGCACACAACGAAGCCCTCGAGAAGTTAACCAACTTTGATGAAGAACCTATGGTAGAACTCTAATGGATCTTGAGAAATCAAGGTTTTGATCCAATTTGGTGTAGGGAAATGTAGAGAGAAGGGAGAGGAAATTTTTTAGAGAGAGAGAGATATACAAAAGTGATCTGAAATATCAGATTCATGAACTGATATAATACATGGTCCGCTCGAGCGTGGAAAACTCCGCTCGAGCGTCGAATGCACATTCCCAGTACTTTTGCAGACAGGTCAAACTTCTGGAACCAAACATTCTCCGTTCGAGCGCATAAACGGCCGCTCGAGCGGACAAGAAACTTCAAATGCATTTTGCATTTTTGCTTTGGGGGCACTGCCCGTCGACCCCGCCAGGGCACTACCCTCGGACCCGCCAAGGGGCGCTGCACCCTGCACCTCCGCGAGCTGACCGGGTAACTCGATCCCCGACCGGCCTGGTTGAAGTGGCAAAACATGAAAGAAGGATCGAAATTGGGATCGCTACACTAGTGGAGCATATTTAGCTTTTGAAATATTTTCTACTGGACTTTATGCTCACCCTACATGGCTGAAAATGTTTTTCAGGTATGCTTATGTGGATGTGGACTAAGACATTGAAGTTGTGTTTGGAACCTTGTAGGGTGGTTCATTTATTTGTCGGCCAAGGGCCATTTATGTATTTGTTGGTCGTGTGCCATTCTTGTAAGGTTTACACCCTTTGTATATGATATAAGCCTTTGGGCATTTTAATTTGATTTATAACGTCTTTGTATGTTTACAGAGCATCCATTTGACTTAGATGTTGTATCTAAGAATGTATAAAATTGGAATAACACATGTACTGTGTGCTTATATTATATACATTTGCATGAGTGTTGTTAGTGATCGTCTATCGTTAGGTGGTTTACTCACATGGGCTGGACCTTGTAAGTCCGGGGCATGACAGCCAAGGGCCATTAATGTATTTGGTGGTTGTGTGCCATTCTTGTAAGGGTTACACCCTTTATATATGATGAAAGCCTTTGGGCATTTTAATTTGATTTATAACATCTTTGTATGTTTTTATTACAAAGTATCCATTTGACTTAGATGTTGTATCTAAGAATGTATAAAATTGGAATAGCACATGTACTATGTGCTTATATTATAAGCATCTGCATGTGTATTGTTAGTGATTGTCTATCGTTGGGTGGTTTATTCACGTGGGTCGGACCTCGTAAATCCGGGGCATGACATTGTTTCAAGTAAATAAAGCACATCCAATGCTGAATGATAGAGGATACTGAACGATCGGTGGCGATAACAACAATTTTGAGTGTAAATAGTAGAAGCAATGGCGACAAATGTGAATTGAGGTGGTGGTAGATGTCATTGAGTCTACACCGGTAAACATAGTAGAGACAACGCTGAGAGAGAGAGAGAGAGAGAGAGAGAGAGAGAGAGAGAGAGAGAGAGAGAGAGAGAGAGTGATGGAGAGTTCTAGGTTTTCAGGGCTACAAGATTAGTTTTGGCTAGTTATGTTAAATTTTGTCTTTATCTTTCTAGGATTTAGCAAGTAAATTCTTGGCAAACTCTTACACAAATATATAGAGTAACTAGCAATTGACCCATGCAATACACGTGTTATTTGTTTTTTTTCAAAAAATATTTGATGATACAATGTGTATTATAAGAGAATAATTTAAATTTAAATTTGAATTTAAAATTAAAGTATGATTTTAATTATTTATTTTGATAATATTAGCGCTATCGTTCTATAAAATTGTTATTTGAATACTTATATATATTAATTTTAGTTAAATTATTTGTGTATTTTGATAATTTTAGTTCTATCGTATTATAAAAGTGTAATAATCATATAATAATTTTGTATGATATATATTAAATTATAAAATAGTAAAATAAATAACCATTTTGACATTAAAATAATAGTTAAATTAGAAGAAGAAGTAGTAAAATAAAATCAAAATTAATTCTAACTATTTAGTTTTCTTTTATATTCATTTGGAAAATAAAAATATGTAGAAACAGAAATTATAAAAAATTTATTAAAAAAATTAAATATAAATATGTTGTAGTTGGATTATCATATAATGATTTTATATGATATATATATATTAAATTATAAGATTGTAAAATAAACACTCTTAATCAAATTAAAATATCAACCATATAAAAGAATTTAACAACGATTAACCAAGAAAGAATCACATAACATCTAAACTCAAAAAGAAAAAATAATGAAAACATCCAAACGATCAATAAATCTGAGTGTGACGTAATTAATCATCAGTAATCTGATGTCAAAACATTTATAAAAAAAAAACCTTACTGTTCAACAATTGAAAAAGTAACTCAAGCAATAAATCCAAACTTTAGAAGTTCCTCGAGAGTATTGTTGTGCATGTTTTTTTCTTCCTGTGAGTTGTGATTATATAATGCACAGGAAAATAAGAAGAAAAAAAAGCAATTTGGCATTAAAAAAAAAATCCTAATGCCCTTGAAAGAATTAAGAAGAAAAACGTGAAACACAAAATTGGTATTAGGTTTGTGAATTATCTCAATTTACATTGAAAAATATATGAACAAGAAATATTTGTCAAATAGAGATATATAAAATATGTAAAGTTAGTATAATTTAAATTAAGTTTGGATTTATGTAGAACTCTATATGTAATTAAGAAAATACATACTGACGTGACTCTTTTAGAAAAAAGTAAACCTTTATAATGTGCCACCTACTTTTAATAATATATATTACAGGCGTGCTAAAGGCCTCGAAAAGAGAGGCGCGAATTTGCCTCGAATAGTTGTTTTTTTTTTTTTTTGGACTATGTTGGTTTGGTTTTGGGTTTTTTTTTTTTGGAAGGGTTTTTGTGTGTACCATAAAGCCTAAACCTTAATAAAAAAAAAATCAAACCAACACAGCCCAATAAATAAAATAAAATTAAATTAAATTAAAAAGAAAAAACCAACATAGCCAGCAAATAGAAAAAAAAAAAAAAAAAAACAACAACAACACAACAACAATTTAGCCTATGTGGTTTAATAAAATGAGTGAGTTGGGTTAGACTGATTGGGTGATAAAATTGATTGATTAGTTAGACTGCTAGTTAAAATTTGTTAATTCCATATAGTTTTGTACGAGTCTTTACTATATTTTTTTTTCAAATCAGAAAGACTCGAAAGAAATAAAAATCTAAATCTTAAATCCTAAACTCTAAACCCACCCCTATACATAACCATCCTTAAAAAAAAATTAAAAAAAAAAAATTACAATAGCCCAAAAAATAAATAAATAAATAAAAACAACCAAACTAACCCAACCCAAAAAATAAATAAAAATAATAATAAAAACAATCAAACCAACACAGTTTAAAAAAAAAAAAAAAAATCCAACTCGAACAACATTCGTGGCTTCAAATTCGAGGCCTCAATCTTTTTTCTATATATTATGATATCCCTAATTTCTCTATTTTTAATGCTTGTCAAGTGATCAATCAATCAAAATAACACTCCGCGATTTTCTATCATGGAATCTATATACGATAGAATTTGTATTAAAAATATTTGTGGGACAATCATCTTTCATCTCATTCATCATTGTTCTTGCTCTTAAGTATAGGTGTATAGAAATATTGATATACCGCTCAAATTCATTCTATGTGATGAAGTTGCATCTAAAATGATTTTGATGAATTTTTTTAGTACATTTCTATTAAATTTTTGTATGCTCGTAATAATATTATTCTATTATATAATTATTTTTGAGATCTTGATATATGCTATATACTAAGATTATCTCTATGGGTGATGTTAAATCTTAAGTGACTGGTGATATAATCAGACTTGAAGGTATTGAATACTCCAACAAAATGTTAAAATCCTATTTTGCATCCTTTTTCATCGTCAAATTTTGCATCCGGCTTATAAATCTTCAAATCATTATTTTTCATTAGTTTATTAAGGAAAATGCTATGGGTCCCAAAACCTCACACTCATGTGAGACATTTAGTTATTTATTTGATAGAAAATTTGTTGTCCCTACTGTTACCTGTTTATTAAACGGGCCTCCTTTTGAGAGTTTTGTAGGAGTGATGAACGATGATTAAAGTAAAAAATAATAAATTTGACATTTTGGTAGGGAAAAGCCTACAATATACACCCTTTAAAAGGTGTGTATCGTATGTACTTTATAACGAAAAAAGAAAATGTTAAAATGTCATATTTTCTAAGTCATAACTAAAAAAGAAAAAAATATATATATACAAACAAGTATAACCAAAGATCATAAGTCATAACTAAATAAGGTTATAACTAAATAAAAGAATTAATCATAACTAAAGAAGAAAATAACATAACTTAGGAATACATATGATAGGGAGTGTGTATAGTAGATTTTTCCTTTTGGTAGAGGTGCTTATTTTGGATATGCCAAATTTGAAAATGTCAAAATGTGGCTTATACCGTAAAATAATTTAGCATCTCCAAATCTGAATGTATTGTTAAAAATGCTTTAAGCAGTTTTTATGAAGATAGGGGCCAAGCTACCTTGGCCTTAAATATCTTTTTCAACAAATATCATTTCTAAATTTATTTACACGAATGTGGTACATTATAGTCCTGTGTCATTGAAATACATTTATAGATGATGTTTTATGGTTTTCAAATATTTTTTCATAGGCAAAATCAAAGTCACAAGTGTTAATTCTACTTTATCCCTTCAAGTATCACCATTTTTTTCTTTTATTTATTCATAAATTATCAATTCCATTAGTGTAGTGCTTAAAGTTTTTTCATTTCATTTGATTTCATTTCGTGTTTTTTTAATTGAGGGCGGTTATACAAATTTTAGGGACTATTTTTAATTGATAATTCTATTTTAAAATGACATTTTGGCCATTAAATTAAATTTTAACGGTTAATGATTTGTCTAATTATTTCTAATTAGATCAAATGAACTGAAATAAAATAAAAAATAAAAGTTAGAAACCAATTAAATAAAAATTAATAGTTTAAGAATAAACATAAAATAAAATTTAGCGTGCGGGTGTGTGTGGTGATGGTAGCTTATAGTTAGGGATGATAAACGAACCAAATAGTTCGAGCTCGATTTGTTAAAAGTTCGTTTGAGCTTGGTTTGTTAAATAAATAAGTCAAATATGAACACATTTTAAAACTCGTTAAGGTTTTTAAATCAAGCTTGAAGAGACAATTACTTGTTCGACTCGGTTCAACAAGCTTAAAATTATATAAATTATTAAATTACTCAAGCTCAGCTCAATAAAAACTTGCTTAAAATCTGCTCAAAAATTTAACGAACCAAACTTGTACAAATTTTGAAACTCATTAAAGTTATCAAATTAAGTTTGAGCAATTAATTATTTGGCTCGTTTGGTTTGTTTATCACCCCTACTTATAGTCCTTTTTTTTTTTCGATTTGTTTTTCCTTTTAGTATATATTTTTGTAAAAAATTATGTCAACTTTTCTTATTTTATCTTATATTTCTATTCTGTTTGTGTAGACGAATCAAAAGTAAAACAAAATTAAAACTTTAAAAAATGTGAAGAAGCCAAAATAAGTAAAAAAATCCACTATTTTTTACTTATTTTTTGTCTTTTCATTTTCTTTTGTCTTTTTTTTTTGGAATATTTAATTTTTATTTTTTTTTTAAAAAAAATTGTCCATGATTTTTAAAAAACTTAAAAAAAAAATTCATTATAAACAAAAATTAGTTATAAATAAATAAATAAATAAATAAAAGAGCAATGCTAAACACCTCATGATGGCTCGGGTTGTGCAAGCTTTTTGGGCCAACACTTCTCTCTCGAAAATCTAGATGAATGACATTCCAATAACGACAACTTTCTCGCCATCCAAACAGACTCATACCCAATTTTCCCGCCCAAACCCGGATCTATCCACTGAGACTCCCCAATCAAACATCCTTAGGATTCTCCCAATACGTCACTTCCCACCAGGTAATCTCCCTCCTCCATGATATGTTCTTGAGGATCTTTATGTTATGTTTGGATTGAGTGATTTGGAAAGAAAAGAAAAGAAATGGAGAGATATGTATTTCTCTTATTTGTTTGGATAAACTAAGTGGAGATAAATGGAAAGAAATGAAGAGAAATTGAGAGAAACTCATTTCTAAATGCACATATTAATGTCGATTCTTATGTACCCTATTTGCTTAGAAAATGAGGGAATTGGAAAAGAATTAGCCAACCCAGCTGAGTTAAAAACCAAATCTAAGGGGAAATTGAAGAAACAGAAAGGAAATTTGAACATTTTTATGTACTAATAAAAATGAAAAACTCATTTCCATCTACCCAAATAGTCTTCACTTGCTTCAATTACTTGGAGTTTTTGTATTCTTGAATTTTCTCAGCAACCAAACAGAGCATAATCAATTACTATTTAGTCCTTGAAATTTCTTAGCAATCACTTCAATTAAAATCTAATTCTTTGCGTATTAATGTATTACATTCTGTGTTGAAATTCTCAATGCATTCAACGAGGACCTAGCAAATAGTGGATTACATTAAGAGGCAAATTCGGAGAGAACAAAACTATAAAAATCAAGGCTTTACACGGGACCTCATTTCACATGATCTAGCATTATCACTGTCACGACCCCATTTTGCCCCTAGTAAAATGGTGCCATGATGGCCAGTAATCCGAGATTACCAAAGGCCAACTTACAAAGTTCACACAATTAGAGTATACATATGGGGCTTACATGTGCGGAAGCAATAAATTTAAATCTAATTAGTCCATAAGAGCTGTGCATAGATCAAATGAAATGACATACATCTCAACATGGTTTTACAACTTGAATACAAATAAAATACAGTACGTGTTACATCTTGATCAAAAGGTTTCTCAAGCCAAACATACAAAGGAAATAAACTACAAACTAAGAAGCATAATCTTCAAGATGCTAGCAAAAGATGAATCTGAAAACAACTTGCAAATAACATCTTAGGCGTCATCGCCTTCTTGCTCGTCACCTACATATATATAAAGGGGAGGGTGAACTTGGATACTCAGTGAATATTATAAGTAATAAATGTTTGAATGAATGATGTCCAAGATCTTTATCAAAACAGTACATATCATAGCTTGTACAGAATCAAGGGATGAACCAAGTTCATCTCAAAGTCTTTCAAAGCTTTAAGGGATGCTTACTAGCATCAATATAATACAAGGGATGACATTCCTGACAAAACAAGGGAATAATCAACCCAGAATCGATTAGACAAACCCACTCGTACAAGACCGTCGGTGGCAAGGGAGATATCTCAAACAAGGGTACTAGTTGCATTATAGTCCCCTAGCACTAAGGACTTTCCAAGAATGTCATCAAAACAAACATAAGACTTGATACAAAAACTAAGGGATAATCATTCATACTTGATCAAATACTTTTCCAAAACAAAGCAAAGCAAAGCTTTATGAAAACATTATAACATAGCTTTATTAAAAATACAGCTCACAATAGTTCTTCGGATGTAGGGATTAAGGCAAGAATCCAAGACCTACAATCATATAGCAAAGTCTACTGAATGCATTTCAAGAAGACAATAAGGAATGCTCAAAGATGGTTGTGCAATGCATTCTTAAAACAAGCTTTACATGAATGAAAATGATCCCGGCATTTCTTTCCAAAACCAAGTCAAGACAAAGCAAAACATGTGCTGGGAGTCAAAACATTGTTTTTCTTCTAGGAAAAACATGATGGGTACCAACCAGGTCTCGGAATGGATGCACAAAGATGATCTAGGCCAAAATGGCCTAGTTGGGTGAACTCAAGGAGCCTTGGCCGAGGTCCCACACCTCTTGGCCGAGGTGTGGTCTCCTAGGCCTAGGTATGCGGCTGTCTGCCGAGATGTTACAAGGTGCCGGCAAGAGTGTATCATGGTCGGCCTAGGTGTGCATGCAAGATAGGCTAAGGTGCAAGTGATCATACAAGGTAGGCCAAGGTGAGATACGATGCTTGGCCTAGGTGTGAGGTCTAGGCAAGAGTGGGTCTCAGTGACCACACTTAGGCAAATGAAGTCTGGAAATCTGGGCTTCCTCTTGAAGAACATGAAGAACATGGATGCCAAAATCATAACTTCTTATTCAAAATTTGAGATTTCATGTTATGAGTTCAAAAACATGGACCTGGGTAGCCATACTTGAAGATTTCATGAAAACAAACACAAAAACATAGGACTTGTTACAAACTTTTGGATCAAAACAAGGCTTTTCTTGAAGATTTCAAAACAAAACTTTAAATCCATGCATGGCTCATGAATCATACTAGATCATGGAATGTGATTAGATCAACATAAAGAACAACAAGAGTAGATCAAGAATCTGACCTCAAAACACAAATCAAACGGTTCAAACTCTAAGGATCAAGCTTGGAAATCTAGTTCTCTCTCAAGAACTCCTTCTCTTCTTCCTAGAGTTTCTCTCTCTTCAAGAACAAAGATATGACAAAATGATATGGGTTCCCTCACTGCTAGCTGGCTTAAACCACTCCTAGGACACGTGGCATCATCTGATTAGCTGTCCTAAAAAAGGTGCCAGAGTGAAAAGACAAGAGTATGACAAAGTGTGTAAGGTAGCATGGGCACTCTGACAAGGCAATGATCCCAGATCAAGACATAGGCTTCTGCAAGTAAGGTCTCAATGATCTCGGCTAGGAAGGGTAACACCTGACCTAGGTGTGCCACACCTTGGCCTAGATGTGCCACACCTCGGCCTAGGTCATACCAGTCCAGGAACAAGATCACTAGGTGCATGGATCAAAGATCTAGGATGCCTAGATGATAACATCTCGGCCTAAGTGATGCACACCTCGGCCTAGATGAGGACATCTCGGCCAAAATGCCTAGGTGATGGTGGAGGTCAACCATGGTGGTTCCAAGATGGTCCTAGGTGTTGGCGCACAATGGCCTAGGTGTAAGAGGTTCAAAGGTGTGACCTAGGCTTGAGATGACGTAGGCTTGAGATGACCTAGGCTTGAGACACCAAGCAAGGAACAAAGCATGCATGTAACACTTAGGCAAAACACATAAGCACAAAACAATACAGGGACCTTCACTTAGGCAAAACAAGTCAAAGTCTACAAATGCAAGCTTAACAAGGCAAAATCATGTAAATGCTCATGAACATGACTAAGACAAGAATGAGGGTTGTTATAATCACAATAACATATGTAATGTTTTAGTTTTTCAATGAGCGGTTAATATCTTTCTCTTTTTTTGTGGGCCTTTTAGTTTGGATTATTTAGTTTTTGGCTGATGACAAGCTGAATTGATTATTTATTTATTGGTAAAATATTTCAGTAGTATCCATTGAATTTTTTGAGTTGTTCATCTCAAGATAAAGCTTTTAGTAAATATGCATTTTTTTTTCCCAACCCAATTCTACTTCAAATTAATTTGAGAACCAAGTTGGAGGTTGACTGAGGGCAATGAGGAAACTAGTCTCTGACTAATAAAATTTTATATATCAGGACATTGTATGAATACTTTTGATCTTTTTATGGTTTACTGGATGGGCTAGTTTCATGAGAGTCCTTGTTTACTTTGTTTTTTAAATGACTTCTTCCTAATCAAGCATAAATGTGTCAGTCTGCAATCTTATGGTTTGGTCATGACTGTGTTTGGTTTTTTTATTTGGTTGCTGTCAGGGATTTGGCTAATAAACTTCAGAATGCACTTTTTGACTTCTTGAAGGCAAGCAAGGTAAATGTGTAGACGTCCCCGAACGCCCCGGGAGGATGAGTCCCGTTCCGTTCATGTTGGGCTTACTACAGTTCGGACTCGACTTGTCACGGTTCTTAATCTGAATCAAAGAGTCCAAATCCGGCAAATCGTTTTGAGAAACAGATTTTTGAAAAAAAGTGCCAAACATGGACTGCTTTGCCAGATACAGAGTCGCCACCTAAATATTTTAATGGGGGAATTTAGGAAACCCTGACTCGGTGCCAAAGGCCACGTGTCCGTCATCACCAAAGTTGCCTCGGCTCGGGAACTTGGGTACGATTGGGGAAGGTCAGCTATGAGCACCCCCTCTCGCCCGGTCCGAAGACCGGCCTCTACTAACCATGATATCCAATTTTGAAAACGTTATGCGTTCTTATTCCGGTTATTAGCCTAGATTTACTATGTTATGCGCACAGCAAACAAGTATAGACCAAATCGCCTAATTTGGAAATAAGCATTGCATATCCGTTTGTTTTGAAAACAGTTTTGAAATTGCTACTCGCGAGTAGGCTAAAATACGGATTTCAACGAGTTATTCCAACTCAAAAAATCCAACCTTCACCCACAGGCATTCAGGCAGTTTATAACACGTAAGCAATTAGCCTCATGGTAATCATGCTGTTATGGCAACACTCACACGCATGCGGTATGCTAAAGCATAAAAATACTTACATCGTACTCCGTGCCAAAACAATAAACTAGTTAGCAAACATGCATGGTCCTAGTTCATGTTAATTTGACTAATGCAATACATACAGGATGCAATTATGATAGGCTCGGCTATCCTAGACATGGCATGTGAAATGCCACAAATAACACGTATTCAATTTGGAATTGAAATACAATGCAGTTAGCATGATGCGCCGAGCCCGGTGCATGCAAAACAGATGAATGAATGTAAACATACTATCATACTGTATGCTAATTTAAATATGCCCTAGTCTACCATCATAAGCAGGTAAATAAAAGGGAAGAAAGACGTGGGGTTGGAAGACATGCACACACGCACCCACACTTATTACAGATTCGCCCTCGCTCGGAGGGACCCAAAAGAATATACAGGCCGAATGAATAATACCGAATAAATTATTACAGAACTCCTAATCTAATTAAAATAAATGCAAAGAGAAGATGGCCGCAGCCCCCGCCTCGGAATGCGTGAATGATGCATCTCGATCCGCCTTGCCCGGAAAGCCCGTACCATACCACTGTTGTCTCTGTTTTCACTACCTTTCTTCTCCGAAGACTGCCAAAGTCCCAGGGTACCTTCTATGCACACTGCTTCACACCATCGGCTGGATGAAATGGCCACCGGCCATGTAAAATGTCCATCGGCTGCTCACGAGGTCATCGGCCACACACCAATGGCCGGTCGGCACTCTATACTGCCGGTCGGCAGAAAATTCCTGCAGAAGACAGTTTTTTGACAGCAACAAGGACAGACAGTGTATGGCATGGAATTTTGGGCACATGTAAGCATGGCCATGTTTCCTATCATGTATGGGACTCAAGGAAGCATGGCCCTTGGTCCTTGGGCCACCAATTATGCATTTTGATGCATGATGACCTAAGAGACCAAGATTACAATTCAATGGGAATGTATGCAACACACAAATGGGGACCAAGACCCTATCACGTTAAAGTCAAGGGCCTCGGTGACATGAGAATTGAGATGTGTTTTGTCACTTAAAATACAAACACCTCTCATCTCTCACACTTGGTTTGACACCCCAAACCAAGTAATGCAATGCATGTTATGCAAACATGGCTCAACAATGCATCCTAAGGCTAAGAAGAAAGGCATGTCAAATGCAATGCAACCTATCATGGCAAGTATGTAATGCTAAACATGCAAGATGCAAATGCAATGCAAACAAGGACAATCTAAGCGATAGGATCATCATGCTACAACACCTAGGGAAGCAATCATGCAAGGAACATGAGACAAGCATGCAATAGTGGGCTTAAACCATAAAGGGGCAGACCTCAATCCACCCCAAAATAGTGGCCAAAAGTGCCTAAAACCATGGACAAAATACTCAACAAGCATATAAATCAATGGGCTCAAGATTAAGGCACAAAAGGGAGCATTCAACTACCACTTCCAAGACCACTCATGGCATGGATTATTAGGCCAAAAACAGAGCTTCATGGCATCAAAACACATCCCAAAATCCAATGATATGGCAACCCAAATGCCTTAAACATGCAAGCATGTACAATGTCCATTTCAAAGCACAAGAGACCAATATTTCAAAGCATGAAAGACATGACAAATGGAGACATATAAGCATGGCATAGGGACTGAAATAGCATGTTAAATGACTCCAAATCACCTAAATAGCCTAACCAATGCATACTCATGGATCACATACTCAAGGCTTACAAGCCATAATGCAAAGCAACTTCGTCAAGCATGCCAAACATGGCAAAATCAGTGGCCAACAGACCTAAAGCACGGCAAATCATGACCAAAAGCTCCGATAAGCTAAGCTAAAACATGAGGATATACAAGGTTAAACACATGGCACATTTCTAGGCAAAGTTGAGCATTACAAAGCAAGTATAAGATGCATGCTAGGGGGTACAAATTCAAACAAAAACAGAGATATAACATGATCCAAAACACCCAAAAAAACTCTGAAATGAAGCCAAAAAAAAAAGCAAGCATGCATGTTGCCTTTTAAAGCCAAAAACCAAGGTAAAGAAGGACAAAGGGGAGAGGGGTGTCCCTCCCCTATACAAGACTTCAAACCCTCTCCTTTATCCCTAAAAATCCACTAGATTTCAGTGGTAAAAGGAACCAAACACTCAAGCAAACAAAGTCTCACAAAGGAAGCACCAAAAGGGCCAAATAAGGCCTAAGAGGGTGAGTTTGAACTCAAACCACAAAATGACCTAATGGAAGTTCTTAAGCACAAAAATATAAGACTTTTTTATGTTATACACAAGACCCAAATCAGCATACAAGACAGGTAGAAATCTAGTGCAAGTTTGGGGAAACTAAAGTAAAATGTTTACCCTTGAAGAACCCTTGAAGAACAGATGATCCAGCCACCTTCTATTGATCAAAATCAGTCCAAAAGCTCAAGAGTCAACCCTCCAAGCCTCTCAATCTCGGAGCAAGGTGTAATGGTGTGTGTATTAGTGCAAATGTAAGGTAAAAAACACACTTTTAGGCCTAGAAACACACACAAAAGAGGAGAGAGAGGGAAAATCTAGAGAGAGGAGATATATGACAAATATATAGATACAAAAGCTCTAGTTTTTTGTTCAAAAATGGCTAACCCCTTGCAAAGGGAGAGGCATGATGCTTATATAGGCAAAACAAAGCCAAGAAACTTAATGGCTAAGCTAAAGAGAAAGGGTCAAGGGGTGCAAAGGGGTCTTGGCTTCTTGGAGAAGCTAAGACAGCTGGCCAAGCTTCCCCAAGAAGCTTGGCCAAAAGGGGTCAACCTTCTAGAAGGTTAGGGGGTTCAAAGGCTCACAAGAGTCACCCCCGCGCATGGGGAGTGGTGTTGGTGCATTCCAGCTGGCACAGCTGGTATGCACCATGCCCCAAGGGGTGCAGAAGGGTCATCGGCCAACCAAATAAGTCGTCGGCACAATAAAGTGCCGGTCGGCCAAACATAGTGCCGACCGGCCATTGTTTTTAAGAAATAATGGCCGGTGGCACACATATGCAGCCGGTGATGGTAGGGGAGGGCCGGTGGGGTGTGGGGATGGCCAACAAGCCATTCCCTGCCCTTCAAGGCAAAAACACAGGTGCTTGGTGCCAAAACCATACACGAAGCAGTCGAGTCAGGAGGTCTTGAGGCAAGGCGCGCAGCCGAGACCTCCGGGAACTCGAGACGAACACAAACATGAATAATCACCGAGTGTTCAAGCGGTGACGTCCAAGTCTCGAGGAAGGTCAAAAATGGGGTGTCTATAGTTGCCCCTCTTTGACAGAACTCAGAAGTCATAACAATGACGGGAGTGAATGTCAAAGCCCAGAGACGACCCATTTTTGACAAGGCCGAAGACTTAGACAAACATGCAAGACAAACAAGGTATGCGCCCGAAGGCAGGGGCGAAATGCAAGACAATGCACGAAGCCGAGCATAACTTATGATCAAGCAAAGAAAAATTGTAACGAAGCACACATGCAACAGTTTTAAGCTAGCATACATCAAACTACACTACAATGCAGAAAGGATGTAAGAGAATTATGCAATTCTCGAGACGTCTCACACGGAGGATACAATACCTGTCTGGTTCGCCCGGTTCTACCGGCCGCAAATGAACCGTACATACAATATCGTGCCTGCAAAGGAAACAGACTTAACAGGTACGATTGTATTAGTAACATGCACATAATGTACTTGAAAATGCGTGACAACGCAAAGTGAGTGGGAAGCATAACAATGCTGTGAAAGCATAGACATGTAAGTAGAGCATGCGGTCTACGCAGGCAACGAAATTGAACACGAGCATGCGGTTTACGCAAGCAATGAAATTGAACATAAGAATGCGGTCCACGCAAGCAATGACATTGATTACAAACATGCGGTCTACGCAAGTAGTGTAATTAATTATAAACATGCGGTCGACGCAAGCAAAACATGCGGTCTACGCAAGTAATGAATTTAATTATAAACATGCGGTCGACGCAAGCAAAACATGCGGTCTACGCAAGTAATGAATTTTAACATAAGAATGCGGTCCACGCAAGCAAAACATACGGTCTACGCAAGTAGTGGAATTGTTCATAAACATGCGGTCTACGCAAGTAGTGTAATTAGTTATAAACATGCGGTCTACGCAAGCAAAACATGCGGTCTACGCAAGTAAAACATTGCGGTCTACGCAAGTAATGATATTGTTCATAAATATGCGGTCTACGCAAGTAATGAAATTGATTATAAACATGCGGTCTACGCAAGCAAAACATGCGGTCTACGCAAGTAATGGAATGCGGTCCATGCAAGCAAAACATGCGGTCTACGCAAGCAAAACATGCGGTCTACGCAAGTAATGAAATTGTTCATAAACATGCGGTCTACGCAAGTAATGAAATTAGTTATAAACATGCGGTCTACGCAAGTAGTGTAATTGAATATAAGCATGCGGTCTACGCAGGCAATGAAATCTATTACAAACATGTGGTCTACGCAAGCAATGAAATTGAACATAAGAATGCGGTCCACGCAAGCAAAACATGCGGTCTACGCAAGCAAAACGTGCGGTCTACGCAGGCAATGTGTATAGAAACTCGAGGTGTATGATACGAAGCACTGCAACACCATATAATTGAAGCATATTGTGGAGCTCACAAGATGCAAAAGGATACTAAGAAAGGGATGTTCCTCGCACATAAGGAGCGTCGCTCAAAAAAAATATGGTCTGAGGTCAACTCGAAAACCTACCAAAAGGCGCGCTTTCTTGCGATATCTTAAATAAGGAAGGTGCCAAACCATGTAATTGACCCTGAACAAGGGCGCAGGTGGTGTATCGTCCTCGAGAAGAAGGAGAGGGTTATCAATAGCAATCCCGACACTCTGCTGCCCTACTTTCCTTCTGCTTTACCTTTCCTTTTTTACTAGTAGTTTAAGCACATTGCACTGCCTCAAGCAGGTTTGTTTATCATCGTTTTTCAAAACTGTGTATTTCTTTGCAAAACACATGACGGAAATGAAATTGCTATTTGATTCAAAAGATGTCACATTGGCACATTCTATACATCGCATCGCAAGGCATCACACAACAATGTGCATAAAACTGAAATCCAGTTGAAATTCAAGCATTTGCATCGTAATAATCAGGTAGCGAACCGACTTACAACTCGATAAGCAAAAACGAGGAAACTCGGTGAGCTAGTTAAGTGTGACTTACAACTCGATAAGCAACACGAAGACTTAAAGAGAGTGAGATACAACTCGATAAACAAAGGTACAACAACTCGATAAGCAAATGTACGCGACCCCTCAAGAATTGATCGTCGAAGGGCATTGGAAATGGTGGGATTTCACAACCTCTGAGCATAAACGACTCAGGGAACCAAAGGGAAGACCACCGGCCCCAAGGAGAGGCCATCGGCCATGAGAGGACTCCACCGGCCAACAGTGATGGCCGGTCGGCACTATATTTGGCCGGCCGGCCAAAAATGGTAGGAACCAGCAGAATGCTGACACCTGTCCTCCATTCAACCTTATCCCCTACAATAGGCCCCAGCTTCGTGGTTTTTCTCATTTCAACACTGATTTACTCCAAATGGAAGAATTTCTTGCCCAAAATCTTGCAGCTTGGATTAACAACTTGGATGGCTCGGAAAAGCTAAATTTCCGGGGTTTCGGCATGAACGCACTATTCACTTTGGGTCGTACCCCGCTGCACTTTCCATTTCTCCATGCCGCAGTAAGGTTTTGGAATCCGGTGACACATGTTTTTAGCTTTGGCGGGCAAGAGGTATGTCCCACTTTTGAAGATTTTCAAGTGTTAATGGAGTCTGAGCGCAATGAAGAGATCCTGCCCCAACCCCGTTTTGGCCATGCCCAAGCCTTAGGACAAATGTGTGGATTCTCCGTGCCTGATGCTCGATCTCTGATTTGTGACGGAATGCTGGATATTCCGAGTTTGGTTTGCCGTTTTTCTGAGACTGGTGACCGCGGCAACCGTCATTGACAAGGTTTTCGGCAACACGCACTTTGTTTGTGTATGCTATCTCATTTCTTATTTGCCTCAGGTTCTGGAGGATCTAGCATCCGATTGATTGAAGTTACCCGAGGTTTGAAAGAGGGTAAGAGTTGCATTATCATGACTCTGGCTGAGACGTTGATGGGTTTGGATGCTTTTTATCGTCGCGAAATAACCAAATTTGCGGGGAGTCCACTATTACTGCAGGTAAAGTTTCCCACCCAATCTCTCACATGTATTGCTCACGTCACTCGGCTCTCAAGCTCGGTTTTCTCACAGAACCCTTTTCTTACTTTTCTCTCATCGTACATCTCTCTATTCTTCAATCTCTCATTTTTCATCCTTCCCCAGATGTGGTTGATGGACAAGTTGCAGGCCGTGGACTCTTGCCCAACATACTTAGCCCGTGGTTACTTCTTCAGGCAACGGCTAGGCGATGCCCTCGATGAGGGTTGGTGGTTCGACTGGATGTGTAGCTTGTCCGCAGATCGCATTGCTTGGCGATGTCCTTGGCTCAATCTACCGGCAATAAGCTACAGTATGACTCGCCAACCTGGGATTCAGCTGATTGGCCTGACTCACTGTGTCTTCTATTTTCCGTTCCGGATCCGTCGTCAATTTGGTCATGACCAGACTTGTCCACCAGAAGAGATAGAGTACCCAGCCGCATTCCCGATCCGGGGCGCACAGCTTGCCCGATATGCTACAGCATGGAGAACCAGAGAGCTCCTGGCCCCCGCTCCCATTTTCAATTGCACTTTGTCTGATGAGTGTTGGGATTGGCTCAATGAAGAGGCGCAGAATGGGCCTAGATTGGTATCAGAGACTTCGACCAGCTCTGGGAGGGGGCGCAGGGGCACCTGACTTGACTATGCCCCGGGTTTATTGCTTTATTAGAACTTTCAAGTTTTTTTTTATGATTGTAATAAAAAGGCCACTTCAATTGTATGCAAGAGCAGGAGAACTTCGTATTGAAATCAATGAAATTGAAGATTGTGGTACTGAAAATTTTCCGCTTTGGTCCAAAAATGGTCTTAGTTGTAAAAAGATTAATTTGAACAAAGTCAACTTTTATTAAAACTTTTCAAAACCATTTTCGATATGGATCAGAACTGAACATGCCTGAAATTTGTCACTGAGATGCACAATCCCGAATCCCGGCAACTGGAAAGTTGCCCCTAGTCTGAATAGCACCGCAGCGCTGCACGGCAACGGAAAGTTGCCCCTAGTCTGAAAAGCACTGCACCGGAGACCACGATGAATGCTGATGGACAAAGATGACTGAAATGATCAAATGGACAAAGTTGATCGGGGAAAAGTTTGTGGCTGAACTTCAGGATGAAGCTGCCTACGTATCCCAAAGATGGGAATCAAGCCTTACGTAGTTCGGCTAAGGTTCACTCGAGTATTTTCACTCTCCTTTTACGCTCTAACTTTTGCCAAGGCCGCCCTTTGCGGGTTTTCAACCTTGCGAGCTCAGTTTTTCTATTTTCCAATTTTTTGTGCTCTAATTTTTGCCTAGGTCGCCCTTTCGGGTTTTCGGCCTAGCGAGCCTCTCACGGATAATATTTCTTCAACTTGTCCATGTTGATCGGTTGTGAGAACTCTAGGCCATCTAGGTCCATCAGAACCACAGCTCCACCCGACCAGATAGCTTTGATGATGTAGGGACCAGTCCAATTGGGTCTGAACTTGCCCCTTGGGTCATGGATGGGAGCTCGGTTGTCTTTGAGCACCAAATCTCCTTCCTTTAGATTCCTGGACTTAACTTCTTGTTGAAAGCCCGGGCAATTCTGCGTTGATAACCCTGAACATGGTACAGTGCTTTCAGTCTTCTCTCATCAAAGAGCATGAGTTCCTCAAACCTGCTCTGCTGCCAATCTGCTTCGGCTATTTGACACTCAGCCAATACTCGTAATGACGGAACCTCAATCTCAATAGGTAGACGGCCTCCATCCCATAAACTAATGAATACGGAGTCGCCCCAGTAGAAGTTCTAATTGAAGTCCGGTAGCCCCACAGAGCGAACGGCAACTTATCTGGCCAGTCTCGATAGGTTTCCACCATCTTCTGCAATATGTGTTTGATGTTTTTGTTGGCGGCCTCAACTGCTCCGTTGGTCTGTGGCCGGTATGTGGAAGACTTATGAAAAGCCACATTGTACTTCTCCAACAAATCAATCACCTCTTTCTTGAAGTGGGAACCATTATCTGAAATAATCTCGTTCGGGACCCCATAGCGACAGATAATGTTATTCCTGATAAACTTCGCGACATGTGAAGCCTTCAATACCGCATAAGATTGGGCCTCGACCCATTTTGTAAAATAATCTATCGCGACGAGGATGAACTCATGTCCATTCGACCCCTTCGGAGTAACAGCCCCAATCACGTCGATTCCCCATACTGAGAATGGCCATGGCGAAGTCATGTTGTATAGTTTTGACGGCGGGATGTTCATGCGGTTTGCATGGATCTGGCATTTATGGCATCGTCGAACAAAGCCAATACAATCCTCCTCCATGGTGGACCAATAATAACCCTGTCTAAGGATCTTCCGTGCCAGCATTACCCCATTCATATGTGCACCACATTCTCCTCCATGGATGGCCTCCATCAGGCGCTTTGACTCCTCAGCTTCTACACACAGCTTGTGCATTCCCAGATGACCTCTCTTGTACAGTTTACCCCCGCAGATGATGAACTGAACAGCCATTCTCCTGATTGCCCTTTTATCTTTGGCATTTGCCCCTGGTGGATACGTCTCCTTCTCCAAGAAGTTCCATATGTCATAATACCAGGGGTTCTCATCCTGAGCTTCATCTATGGCAGAAATCGACTCATATGCTGGCACAAACTTCTGGTCAATGATGATCGGACGCATCCGGACTCCGGACGGGATGTCTATCATGGAAGATAGAGTTGCTAGTGAATCTGCAAACCTGTTGTTCTCTCTTACTAGATGAGTGAAGTTCAGCTTTTCAAACCGAGGAATTAACAAATCCAAGGTCTGGTGGTAAATTATCATTTTCTCTTCTTTGACCTTCCAATCTCCTTTTGCTTGAGATACAACAAGGTTGGAGTCCCGATAACGTCCAACGTTTTGCCCCTAGTTCTAGAGCCGCTTCTAAACCGGCAATACATGCCTCGTATTCCGCTTCGTTGTTTGAGACTTTGAACTGGAGCTTGAATGCTAAAGGGATACGGGAATTGTCGGGCGCTATCAGCAACACTCCTATCCCATACCCATACTGGTTTGACGCTCCGTCAAAGTACATTGTCCAAGTTTCGTCTTCGATATACAAAATGGCTTCATCTGGGAATAGATACTCAACTGCTTCATCCCCTTCAACCGGGTGGTCGGCAAGGAACTCCGCTACTGCTCTCCCTTTCATGGACTTGCGCGTCACATACTTTAGATCAAATTCGGAAAGCAACAGCAGCCAATGAGCTAGCCTACCCGTAAGTGCCGGTTTCTCGAAAAGATATTTGATAGGATCGAGTCGTGAAGCCAGCATTACGGAGTGAGCTAACAGGTAGTGCCGCAGCTTCCTGGTAGCCCATACCAAAGCTAAGCAAGCTTTCTCCAGCGGAGTGTAGCGGGTTTCGTAATCCAACATCTTCTTGCTCAGATAGTAGATGGTCCTCTCCAACTTATCCTCTGATTCTTGTGCAAGCATACAGCTCATTGTAGTCTCAGTTACCGAAAGGTACAATATCAACGGTTTCCCTGGCTCCGGTGGTGACAACACGGGTGGGTTTTGTAAATATTCTTTGATCTGTTCGAAAGCTGCTTGACATCGGCCGTCCCATGGAATTTCTTTCCTTTCTTCAGGAGACCAAAAAGTGGTTCACAAGTTAAGGTTAATTTTGAAATAAACCGTCTTATGAATTGCACTTTACCCAGAAAGCCTCGCACCTCTTTTTCAGTCATTGGTGGTGGCATTTCTAAGATGGCCTTGATTTTGGAAGGGTCGACTTCGATGCCCCTCTGCGTAATCAGAAACCCTAGCATTTTTCCCGCTGTAACACCGAATGTGCACTTCTGAGGATTCAACCGCAGCCGAAATTCTCTGATCCTTTGGAAAAACTTTTGCAAGGCGGTGTAGTGACCTTCTCTCTTTGGATTTGACAATCATGTCGTCTACGTACACCTCAACCTCTTTATGGATCATATCATGCAATATGTGGTCGCTGCCCGTTGATAAGTAGCCCCGGCATTCTTCAACCCAAATGGCATTACTCTGTAGCAGTATGTACCCCACGGGGTGGTGAATGCAGTCTTCTCCGGTCTTCGGGTGCCATTACTATCTGATTATAGCCTGAGAAGCCATCCATAAATGAAAGCAAAGCATGCCCCGCTGTGAAATCTACCAACTCATCAATGTGTGGCAAGGGAAAGTCATCCTTCGGACTGGCTTGTTCAAATCCCTGAAGTCTACACATACCCGAATTCTGCCATCCTTCTTTGGTACTGGAACAATGTTGGCCAACCAAGTCGGGTATTCGGATACCAGCAGGAAGCCTGCGTCAATTTGCTTGGTGACCTCTTCCTTGATCTTAATGCCCAATCAGGGCGGATCCTCCTGAGTTTCTGTTTGACAGGTCGGGCCTCGGGATCGAGAGGGATCCGGTGCTGTACAATCTCAGGATCGATTCCAGGCATGTCTTCGTAGGACCACGCGAAAACATCTTTGAAATCTTTTAATAAAGCGACTAAACGCTCGCGTTCCTCTGAAGACAACGTGGACCCGATCTGGACCAGCCGCGGGTCCTTCTCAGTACCAACATTCACATTAATGATTTCATCAACTAAAGGTTTGACAAACCTTTCCTGCTCTTGTTCAATTAAACGTTGTAAAACCGGAGGAATTTCGTCCTCGTCGTTTTCATCAAAATTTTGAAAGTCCTGATTTAAGCAATAAATCAAAGGCACAAAAAAGTACTCGGAAACCACATTCATATCATTCTCATTATGTACTTCCAAATCGTCCGATTCTTCTGTTACAACAGACTCAAAAGAGAAAAAAAAAAGACGACCTGGACAAGACTGTGGCATCTGGGTTATCACCCCCAGGAATACCGGACTCAGACTCAGTCAAGCTGGAACCTGATTCCGACTCAACAGATTCGGAGGAATCAGATTCCGGCTCACTACCTGACCCGGTGCTGCTCGACAGAAATCCCTCTTCGTACTGCCAGGTAAGGGAGGGTGCGATGGATGCATCTAAAATGGTTGATGGTAGGCCCGCAGCCATTTCATTCCCAATCATGGACACCAAGGAGTTATCCCCCAAGCACAACTGGTCGATCGAAGGATCTGAAAGTAGACACGCCAGTGCTACCCCCATTTCAAGTTCGGCGTCCTCAGACTCCACTTTCCTGTTCTGTTCAACCTCAATTGTTGGGTCTGTCTGCTCTTCAGCAACATCATCCCCAGGTAACTGTAGGTCAAAGAAAATCTCGAACCCTGGTACACGCTTCCTCTCCGCGTTCAACCACGGCTCCGGAAAACCACAAAATGGAAAGTCTTCCCCCTCTCGGACAAAGCGTCCGTTTAGGGTACCCCGAATGGGCCAGTGCATTAAGTCAAAAGGTCTCCCCATTTGTTTTGCTCTAGCTCTCCCAGCCATCTCCTTTCCTTTCCTTGCCCAATCCTCCTTGGTGGGCAGATAACCCAAGCCAAAAGTATGGGGGTTGTGTGGCACTTCGGCCAATGCTGCAACGCCCTTGCGGCCGCTCTTTCCTAATCCCATCCCGGGGATATGTTGGAGCTTGTTCATGAGATACACTGCTTGGGCACTGACATAGATCCCTTCATTAGCAGCCATGATGTTCTGTACAACCTGAGCCTCAGCCAGGGTAAAACCCGATATGAACACATCCTCCATGCCATGCTCGATTTCTAGAACAGGCGTGGATACTTCCGGTGGCGGATGGATTGATGAATTCCCGAAAACAATGGCTACTCCCTTCCCATAGGGGTATTTCACCATTTGATGCAAAGTGGATGACACCGCCTTTACCTGATGCAGCCACGGCCGCCCTAAAAGCAAGTTGAAAGTTGCAGGCACTTCCAAGACATGGAAATCTATCTCATGCTGTCCCGGCCCAACTTTAGTCTGAACTTTAACTGTTCCCATCACTTCCTACTTGTATTGTCATACGCCCGGATGACTTGGGCTGTTGGTACAAAATCCGCGACTTTCAAGCCAATTGCAAACGCCGTCCTTGCCGGGCAGACGTTGATGGCGGATCCGGTATCGACGAGAACCACCGGTATCCATTTATTCTTACATTCCACAGAAATGTAGAGGGGTTTGTTATGATCTGCCCCCTCGGGTGGCAATTCCTTGTCGAAAAAGTCAGCGTCGGGGTAGCTCCTCCCGGAAAGACCAATCCCACCAGCTGCTCTGGCGTGGTTTCTATTGAAAGCTTTGCTTTGTCCATGGCTGATAAGACAGCCTCTCTATGCACCCGTGATGCCATGAGCAGTCCCCATATGGAGATGTCTGCTTGTATCTTTTTAAGCTGTTTGAGTACAGCCTCCTCTTCAAGTTGCTTCTCCTTTTGCTTCTCAACCTCTCTATCCTTCCCCGAGGCCTCTGGTTGATCTAGGTGTGGGGGTTTGAAATACCGCCCACTCCGCGTCATATGGTCGACCTCTCCAAGGTACCAGGTGTTATCGGGTTGGTTGTTCCCCAATCTTCATCTGTGTGGGCAAGACACAGGTCCTCATCTCCCACCACATTCCATCAGCAGTTGACAAACATCTGTCCGGCTCTGGTATGGCTGTTCTTGTACTCGCAGCACCTTCCATCCAGATGCTCGCGGCATTCTCAGTTTCTGTGCACATAGCAGTTTCAGTCCCCATATGGGCCTTTGCCTTCCTGATTCTCTCGGAGTCTTCGAATTTTTCCTGTTCTAGGTGTGTCAATGCAACCGACTGTTCAGTTATTCCCGTATTCGAAATGCTCCAATCCTGAGCGAAATTCTTGACACCGGCGCTCTCCGGCGATGCACTCTGTTCTTCGACCTTTCCGGCTGTTACTGACATTCTCGCCCCTGCTGGGCCCCGTTCTAACTGGAATTCTTCTACCACATCTGGTTGATCGTCTAACCATCCTGTAGCCTCTGTTGACTCCTCATAATCATACCAGTTGACTGCCACATCCCCTGGATCTTGATCGCTGTAAAATCGGAGATTGGCAAGGTCCTCTTCCATAGCTGTTAAATCATCTGTTCCTGTCCCAGACTATCCCCTTGGATTACACACAGTTCTCCTCCTGCTGGAAATTCCACATCTGGCGCATCCTGGCCTATCGATGAA